>OY720632.1:132015840-132615840 GCA_963169105.1 Ceriagrion tenellum | reverse complement strand
GAGAGGGAAAAGTATCCAGAGGATGACCCAGGAATAAGTTCATTAACCAAATAAAGAGGAAATCACCTAAGGAAAGACACCAGGAGGTAAAGGCAGGGAAGGATGAAGGGCTGCAGTCAATCAATCATAGGATTGAACGACGAATGATGATGAACTGTTGTAATGAAAACAACAATTGCACTATCCAAAGATTTTCAATAACATTTATAACGCGTTACAAATAGCCGAGTTATCATCAGCTACTAAACTGCAGAAGTAGATTCTTTGAGTTGAAGCGCGTTATGATTGTTATTAATATCGGCAGAAAATTTCCATCGTTTTTTCTTTATGACGAACTTCAACTACATTATGTCTGAATCTTTTGAACTTAGTCGTTATAAATTTAACCAATGGCGTAGAAAACTTAATGTTAACCCTCAACTGCTATCTTCGGTTCTTTTTTGACCCGACATAATTTGTTTTTGCTGTAGTGGTAAAATGGCCGCTCGCAGAAACCTTGGCTAGAATGTAATCTTAGTGGGAGGGGGGAGTAAGAAACACTTGAGCTTGAGACAGTGCGGGGTACGGTTCTGGCTTACGAGCAATTCGAAAAATCGCGTCAAAAAAGACTCGAGGATAGTGTGTACTTGGCCGAAAACCACGATAGTAGACGCACATTTTGTGACTTAATTTTGATTTTAAATGGCGCACTCAGCAGCATCGTCAAAAGTAGAATTTATGAAACCAATTTTACATGAACTTGAAATTCAATTTATGTTTTGAGGCGCGCGCGCACACAGTCGCGGTGTAAGATAACTATTATCAAGTGATCAGAAATGTGTCGATCTAAGACCACGTGTTTAATGGAATCTCTGTCTTCATAGTAAAATATGTAACATTGAAATGTCAAACAAGGTAAGATTTCTGGTAATACCTGTGTCTAATGTCACATGTCCCAGCTGAGTTAAATTACAGCATAGTGTAAGGCAGTAGGTTTCCACAAATAATCAAAGTGTGCCTACATATCTACAAAAAGTATTTGAGACATGTCAGGACAGATATTTGATTGATGGGATCATGCGTAAGAGTAACAATTCTCGAATATCATTCTTAAACGTGGTAACCCACTAGACTTTTTGCTCTAAATTTGAAAAAAACTTTGACTTTCCGAGGGAGAAAAATGGCTTTATCACCTTTAAATTTGAGGCCCATCCATAAAATTTTTTTAATCTCTCCCCCCCGTCAGTTCAAAATCTAGAAAATAATCAAACAACTAAATAAAGCGTTTCTTTTTTGTGACGATTACCGCCCTTGACATCTGCGTGATCGCGTGCTTCCTCTGAAAGTCCATTTTTTCACGTCTCTGCACGCTTCGGTGGGATTAAGGAAGCACACGGCGGAAGAAAAAAACAAAAAAGTCGCCGCTGAAAAATTCGTGCTCCTTCAACCTGTAAATGGAGCAAAACTATGAATTTTGAAGGGACTAATTAACTCATGAAAGTGAGTGAAAGCATATAATTTACCTGCTAAATGTAACAGTGAAACTTCGGCCTTGGTGATTACCTAATTAACGCGCCACTAACTTAAAACTCCCCTAATGAAGGTCGTGTAAACACCTTACGATGGATGCAGACTCTGATATCATAATTAGAACAACGATTTTGAAATCTTACCATTTAATGAGTACATAAAAATCAAATTTAATGAGTATATCAAAATCATCAAGAGTTATCGTATAATCAAGGCAAAAACTCTGCCTAGTGTACAGATTATTTTATGTATCTAAGAAGAATGCTTCATGTGTCCATATTGTGCCTCTTATAAGAGTGTGTCTAGACTCTAAAGATTAATTTTATTCATATCCCTTTTCCAGGTTATTCACCCCAGCGAAAGACTTTAAGGTCAGTAGAAATAATGAACTATAGTTCAAATATACACTAGCTAAAGCAAGAAAATATTATTTAATAAAAAAATACATCGCCCCCACCTCTAAGCTAGCCACCACTAATGGTATTAGTGTTATTTCCGTTACATCCCTTTTGTGTCCCTTCGCAGTTCCTATTGACAGTAGGTAGTCTACTCTCTTACGGCCGGTTGCAAGAACATTTAGTTATGGAATTAAAGGTCATGAGATCCATGAGTTATAGATCTCATAAAAATATTTGGGTTGCAGGAACACATCTGCCACTTACATCACTCATTTACCAATAGGTAATGGCCTCGAATATTTGATCTAATCTTCTACCACCGGATAAAATTTTGAAATTTTTGATTTTGAATAATTGCTAATTCACATAAAAATTAGACAGTAAGAGTAAACATAATGGTCATCCATCTCGAATGAACTCTTTTATCTAGTAATTAAGTCTCCAAGCGGTTCATCGCGCAACCGCCATCTTGGCTACTTATGGAACTCATAACTCCATGCCATATGTTATGAAACCAATAAACGTATCTAATGTTTCTGTAAAACTTATTGAATAGTTGTTAGGCTTATGGGTCCCAAAACTTTATGGAACACATATGTATCATTCCTTCAACTGGCCAATAGTTTTATACGCTGCTTTTGGCTCAATTTGGGCGTGAGCATGCTATGCAACAGGTGATAATTATGGGAATATTTTTTATTCATCCATGCTTTGCAATATTCTTTGTAAAAGTCTGTGGACAAATTTATGTTAGCTTTCAAGAGAAAGAATTTTCACTGTAGGTTATATTGTAGGTTATTTTGAAGTTTTAACAAATTTTTCTTTCAGGAATCTCTAATAGAATGTTGTAAAGGGCGTGGTTTTTCGCGGACCTTCCGCAGGCTTCACCATGCTATTTATATTATTATCTGACGAATGCAGCAGATGGGTTCACGCTTTATAAAATGCTATCAGTGATTACCGAAAGTCGGAATTTGATGGAAATCTTAATGTAAATATATTTACGATAGTATTTCATACCTCCCATTCTTTAATTTTGCATCAGCTCACGTCTTAGATGGTGCTTTCGTAAAAATTAGGTTTTAAAAGAAAAATGTTGAGGTAACTAAATTGTATGCACTGATCATCTACAGAGGGATGAAAAACTTCATAAATCTCAATAAGTTACTTCTAGGATGGACGAAATTCCACTTCAAATACTATTATAAAAATTTTTTTCTTTAACCTGATTCTTTAGTCAAAACGTTGAATGAATTAATTCTCAAGTTAAATAGATGGCCATTCAAGAAAACCGCTAAGGTTTTAACGGACGATACATTATCATTTTACAACTTAAATAGGTCAATAACGTCCTTATAACTCCTTGCATGGCCCAATTGCAGATAATTTATTGGAGGATACATCCGCGTTAAGCCGAGATGCTCTCCAGGAACACAGCAATTGTGGCTGTCTCACTCAGCGAGATTAACGATGGTCCAAATGAAGCTGTTCCAAAGAAATACACGGGGCATTCTCATTTTTCGGAAATTCGGTTCCACGTTATAAAAATGTCCCGTGCGGACAAAAGCAACAAACTCGTGTTTTTGGGTTGTTTTGGTTGTCGTTAATCGGTTTTAAAAATCATCTCTCTATAGGAACCAGAAGAAAAAACTCGAAATTCTGGAAAACCTTGAGAGAAGAAAAAAAATTGATTAATCGCGAGGAGGAGGGAGCCATCAAGAGTTTCCGTGCACGCACTAATTCTCACCAGTAGATTTTTTCTCTAAACCACTGAGCTAGTGGGGCTGAAGTGGGCAGGAACCTGGAGGGAGAAACTCGTCTTCGCAGCACGTCGGGAGAAATGAAGCACCGGGCCCGCACCGGGGGGATCGCCGGGAATCCGAAAAAGTCGCGGCCCGGTCTCCGCACTCTTTTGACTCGCGTCTCGCGCTCCGACCTGACACACATCGGGGAAATTTTGACACACATTGTACACGTGTAAAAAAAATAATGAAAGAGAAGTTTCGTCGATGAGGGAGGAAAAAAATAGGCTTCACACGAGGGAGATAGAGAGAATAAGGTGCTGGAAATGAAAGATTATATAGGGGGGGAGGTGAAGGTTTTTAGTGACGTATTGTATAGAGAGGAAAGAGAGTAGGCTGAAGGATCCTGGAGTTAATAATTTTTTTTAATCGTGAGTGACTTGTGAGTGTGGGAGAGAGACTGGATAATAGGAGACTGGATGGAGAGTGAAGATGAGGGAATGTGCCTGGAAAGCATGGGAGGTCGGCGGAACGAAACGATGATTTACTCGCGTCGGCTTCACTAAATTCGAGTCCCGACGTCATTGATTTCGGACTGCTCATAAGGCACACTAATGGTCGGATAAGTTTCGGAAGTAGGGTGGGAAATGCAATGCGAGGCGGTGAAATCATCCCCTTTCTACTCTTTTTCGTTTAGTGAAAAAAAATTAATGTATTAATACAATGCAATATGCGTTCAGTTTGTAACAATTCAATACAATATTTGTCATAAATTTAACTCTATACAATATTTATTGATTTTTTTATTTTATTTAAAGAAAAATAGTCCGTATTCAGCAAAATTGCCAATTTAAATTGTACTATAACCAACACAGAACTACACACATATAAACAACATTAACAACAAAAATAACAACAAGAAACCTTAAGTAGACGATCTGGAGTTGTCGTCAAAGTCTGTAACTGACTAGGTTTGATGTTTATTTAAGGTAAGATGTGTGGAAATGTGTGTTCTTCTTACAAATATGCGTCTGTGGAAATATGTGTTATTCCTACAATACGTAACAGATAAAGTCCTGCTGAGCCATGGCTTGTCAGCAGGTGTTCTTTTTTTATAGTGTCTACCGAATTGCCAATCAAGTATTCATACAAAAGTGAAAAGAGATTTTAAAAATATAATGTTATAGATACTGGTGTATTAGTCATAAAACAATTTTTATAAAATATAGAAGAAATCATATTTAAACCTAAAATGTAGTAAAAACACAAACATATAAAAAACACAATTAGAACAGTTCTAAAACAGAGTAAAAAGTTGTTATTTTTCTTTTTTATAAATAAATGAACAACATTGACCAGTCATAAAGTATGGCATATAGATAATAATTGTAAAAGAAAAGAGATTTAGTAGTATACCATTTTAACTGAACTGCATTGCTGACTATAAAACAACCATTGTTTCATTTCTTTCTTTAATGGAGATATTTTGTCAGTTTCTCGTATTGATTGTGGTAATTTATTGAAAATAATTGGAAACATGTATAATAATGAACTCTTACCGTGCTTGTTATAGTATTTTGGAACAGAAAAATTTTCAATACAACGGAGTCAAATATCATGATTTACACTCTTCGTATCTTGAACTTGTTTTGAAAGAAATTGTCACATACTATGGCGTACTGAAAAAGTTCAGTTATTAGTAATTTTGAAAGAACCACGGAACTAGCCGCGCAGCAACTTCAAAGGAGTCGCCCACTAGTTATCACACAATTATGTGAACTTCACAGTTGAAAATCATTCACCTGGACTGGGAATCGAACCCATATCCCTCGATTTTGCACCGATTGGTGTGACCAATTTATTATTAAAACAGTTATTGGTAATAAATCTGGTTTAATATATCTGTCTGATACATTGGAATCATTTATATCCCTCAAAATTCAACCCTCAGATCCGTTTCCTCCCCCTTCTACGACACCCCTGTCAAACCAACGGTGGGAAAATGAACTGAGTACTCCGAGAGTCGGAAACATCCTCTGAAGGTACTGGAGGACAGTACTGAAGATAAAATGGAGAGAAAAAATAAGAAATAATGAAATGTACAGAAGAACAGAACAGGAAAGGATCATATGGAACACGATAGAGAAAAGAGGAACAAGATGGATTGGACACACCCTGAGACACAATGGATTTGTGAAGAATATAACTGAAGACAAAATATAAGAAAGTCCGCAGAGGAAGACCCAGTAATAAGTTCGCAAAACCAAATAAAAAGGAAAGTACATAGAAAGGCACTGTATGGATCAAAAGCATGGACCATTGGAAAAGCTGACCAGAAGAGACTTGAAGTCTTCAGAACCTGGTGCTGGAAAATGATGCTGAAGGTAAAACGAACAGACAAAATAAGGATTAATGGAGTTTACAGGAGAGTAGAAGAGGAAAGAACCATAAGGAACACAATGCAGAAAATAACAACCAGTTGGAATGGACACACCGTGAGACACAATGGGTTTGTGAAGAACATAATTGAAGGCAAAAAAGAGGGTAAAGTCCCCAGAGGAAGACCCACGAATAAGTTCATGGGCCAAATAAAGAGGAAAATACATAGAAACAGATATCAGGAGGTAAGGGAGCTAGCATTAGATAGGGAATGGTGGAGGGGAGTCCGAGAGAATCGGCATTTTATAGAACCTCGAGGTTAAGTTCAAGGCGAGGTTTAAAAGCTTGGAACACACGTGAAGAGACTCATTTAGGCATGCCCGACCGGCACCCCGCGAGAGGAAAATCAATGGACCGATGGATTGGGTGGGAGTGCAAAAACGTCGAAAGGTGGGTTAGGAATAGCATGCGGGAAGAAGCCGTGAATGAACACGTAGTGAGAGAATTTGCGTAACACGAGACGCTCTCTTGTTCTGCGTTCTCTGCTCGGGGCGGGCTTCAACTGAAAGAGGAATGAAAAAAAGGTAAAGAAAAAAACGCACCAACCGCTTTCTTTGCGGCTAGAACCGACCGTGAGATTCAAGAGGTGATTTAATCAAATTTTTGGGCGCGTTGAAATTACGAGACCGCTATTTTTGGCTCTTAATTTCCATCCTAATGCGGCCATTCATATTTATTCCTGAAACTCACTTAACTTTTTGTTCCGGGGGAAAGCAGTGCATCGCATTCATTACGCGTGCAACGCGGAAGCTCCTTCCTCGGAATGCCGTAATAGGCTTTTTTTCTCCTCCCTCCCCTCTATGAGTTAGTTATTTCAGTTTTACAGCCCTAGCGCATTACTACGGTGAGAGAAGAGCTCTATATGCACTTTTAATGGAGAGGCATTTTCCACGGATTATTTTTTCCCACCCATCTTAGGAGGCGACTTTTGATATCTACGATGAGCGCTTTTCATGCAGTGAAAGGGAACAATAAAGGGTAGGAATAGAACTAACAAATGAGTTTGCGTACAAGAATTAAAAATTCTCGAAGGAGGGGATTCTCTTTCATGACATTCCGTTATGCCAGCTGAACGGAAACGAAAATGCGAATTCCACGCTGAGTTTTAATTCCGAACTGAATAATGTTCCGGTCGAGCATTTTGACCAAACATGGAGAGTAGATACTCGCGTGAGATAATCGTTTAGAGGGAGTTTTAGGCAAAATGTGTTAACTGAAAAGAAACTAGTTATATAATTACTTGATAAAATCCCTATGTGTCCGGGTCTAAGGGTTAATTATCACATGCAACGTGTATATCTTGCTTTTAGCGTAATTTCTCTTGGAAATATATTTCATGGTTGGACTATTTTCGATTTATCTGAATTTAATCTTTGGACATCGTCGAGATTATCGTTTTGTAAATTAGAAAAAGCTAGTAACTTAAATAAAACTTTGTATACTCCACTATAGGTTTAATAACACGACCCGGGTTCCGACACTTCGTGTCATCTTCTGGTGCAAATACAACATCTGTCACTTCTGTCACACTGTCAACATCTGTCATTTGCACCTGAAGATGATGCGAAGTGTCGAAACTCGGGTCGTGTTATTAAACCTATAGTGGAGTATACAAAGTTTTATTTAAGTTACTATGAATTACTTCCACAAAGTCAAGCCTGGAACCATTTCCTTTGTAGAAAAATCTATTTGAGGACTAGCAAAATTGATTACGTCTAACACACTTAAGAGCGTTGGATGTAAAAACTAGTCCAAACGGATTTCCTTTCATCTTTATGCCGTTTTTATCACCCCATTGACTACCTGATTGCCAATACGTAAAACTGGCTTTTAGTAAACACCTTATGCCCTCAAGTTCAATGTTCCACTTCACCCAATCCATAGATTAGCTCTTTAAAGTCTTAGGATATAAAAGTTCTACCTTGTAGGTAAAAATATTCTTACAAGAAATCAGTGGACCAGCTATTTCATCCATTTAAAATAGATATTAACATATGTCACATGCAAAAGAAATGCCGGAACTTTTCCAAATTTTGTGACCCATGATTATGCATGTATATTAGGATCGGTTCACTATATCCTTCTACACATACCTGTAAACTCTTAATTACTTCATACAATCTAGTGTACAACTTGTTGATCTTGCATCGTAAAATATATCCTTCATAATTGATTCATCTATTTTCCTGGGTCATGTGATTATTAATTGCCATTTTTCACTGTCTCTTTGGTTGGAAACTTTATAAATGTCGTTTTTATAGAATTACCAAGCTGTTGGCCAAGTTGGCAACAACAATAATTATAATGTGAGATGGTGGAAGCGAACGATTATTCAGTAGAATGATTTCTATTTTCAATGAGCTGGTTTACTTGTCTATAGGCTTTGAATTCAGGGAAAAAATTTCTCATCACTCCCCAATGCAGTTGACCCAATGACCTTTATCAAAGTGAGGTGAAACTGCCGGTTATATTCGTCCTTTTTCTCGCCTTCGGGCGTGAATCTCAGATGCGTGAACCAGAGGAATGTGAATTCCGTAAGCGATCCCTCTTCTGTCGAGGAATCACGACGTATCGAATTCCACCATTCAGAAAATATGTAATTCTTGCAATTGCAACTCACTAACCACCCCCTTGACTGCGCAAAACTTCTACCTCGAAGTACCTTCTAGAAGTAGGCAGCTTGCTAAACAGTTAAACCCAACCGAGAAGAACCTATTTTATCTATCATGACGGACAGAAATTAATGCATTGAACTTTGAAGCCAGCGATAAATCATCTCGATAGCCTTTGAGTTTTATGGCCCGGTGGTGGGAAGTCCAAGAATTGCTGAACTTGGATAACAACACGGTCGGAGCGTATTTAGAACTCCGGTCGTGAAAACCCGTTTGATGATTTCCTATTCAGGATGATGAAGTGCCATGAAATGTGCACCCCGATAGAACCGATTCGCACTCGCGAATAATGGCCACGGCCGTCCCAAAGAGAACGCACCACAACGATTCGCTGCGGAGGAATGAGGCCATTCTCTCATGGTGGCGATTGCTATTTCGAGTCGAAAGCTATTTATAAGGGGATAAACAGCTACATGATGGCTTTCGTGGGCTTAATCTGCCAGAGAACGATAGTATTCCGGACTGGCTACCATGATTGCCACCCTATACCAACTTTCCTTTCATCAGTCTCGTATCAAAGGAAGAAATTTTGCTACTGATGCAAAAAATTTTGCTAGTAACGCAAAGTTTCCCTCGAGTTTTAAAAACGGCAATTTCTTGAATAGCTCTCGAGATAGACTTTTATTCTTGAAGTTTTAGTTTTTTATACTTTTTGTCATTTAATTCTTCGAATGTAATGATTGATTCCTTTCCGAAAATGAATGGCTTTGCTGGTATTAAAAATACCGCTAACATTGCGTTTCAAATATTATACCGTATTTGCCGGTAACGAGGACACTGCCCAGCTTTGGAAGATAACTTGAGGAGAAAAGGTTTTATTTGGATTGAAAAGCCAGCGGCATCGTAGATGCATTGCTCTTTACAGACTCTTGCGTCAGGTGAAAAAACTGCGTTCTCGATTAATACGACACATGAATCAATTCAAACATCTTCAACTTGTAGTTCAATAACTACCACCTCTTTTGATTTCATGTGGACCACGGTTCATTATTATATCATTCTTTTAGTAATCCACTTTCAACGCTCTTATGAACCTTTAACTACCTATTAACTCTTTCGTATTCTCCTCTCATCTCATTCATCTTTATAATTCCCTGCACTAGATTCCTTTTCTTCGGATACAATACCTTTTATTTGATCCAATTACCATCCTAAGCATCGTATTTTCCTAATCATTATCCTCACATTTAACATTTAAAGCGCCCCCAATCAATTTTCGTCCTTTTCCTCAGTTCAGGACTTTAAACCATATCAGGCAATTTTCCAAATTCCATGCTTTTCTGAAAGATAATTAACAAAATAAAAGTTTTGAAACTCAGGAAACCTGTCATACGCTCTTCACCACCTGAATATCTTGTGATTAATTCTCTTCCTGGACCTTCAGGTCTTCAACAGTTTTTGCCCGAATTACACTCTATGAAAATAAACCACTCCGTCCGCTCTAATTGATGTCCTCAAAAAATACACCGAACTGATTTAGGTGTTCAGGTAACAAAGTTGTTGGAGAAAGAAATAAAAAAAAGTGAAGAGGTTTAAAGAGCTGAAACGAACCCGGTTGGCAGAGATTTTTTTTTCCTCTCCATCGTCGAATTGAGGTACATCCGTTAATTTTCGCAAGGGGAGGGAGAGTGGTGGCCTTTTTGATCTCGGTTGGCATCTTTCTACTACTTCTTCTGTGAGCTAATATTTTTCCCTTCTTCCATGCCGGGCGGAAAAGATGCCGTAGTGATCTTTGTCAACGCAAAGATGTGCGTGAAACTGAGCATGTGTGTCTCTATTTAGGACACATATGGATAACAATGAATAAATTGCATTTTGCCGGTTTGGTTTCGCAGCAATTCAATGGTATTAAACGCGTAGTCTGAAGACACTTTGTTGATATTTCATAATAATTTAATTACACGTTTTCTCATGTTCTTCTAAACGCGGAAAAATACATGTTTTGTCACTGTAAAGGTCGATAAACACATTTTCTGTAGAGGTAAAGCATTTTTTTAAATAGTAAAAAAAATGGCTACTGACAGAGACTTAGAATCTTTTTTCTGATTCTTTTCTGTTCAAGAAGGTGTTTTATATCACTGCTAACCAAATGCAAAGTTTTTTTTTTAATTTTCAAAGGAATTTTCTGTCAAATGAAAACGTTGAATGTTTTTCAAATGTACAAATGGTATTTGTTTTAATTGAACTGAATTGAAAGTTCACTCTTTTACCGCAACCAAATATATATTGAAATTTTGTAAATGGTTGAAGGTTATGTTTTATGAAGATACTAAATGTTATTTCCTGATTTTGTGTTACTGGAATAAGAAGTACATTATTTCACTGCTAACCGGATGTGAAGGGAACGTGTTAAACATTAATGGTGGCTCAATCAGGTCTTGACCTGGAGCCCACCTAAAGCTTCTGTTTTAAGTTTAATTATTTTTATGTAATATTCTACTGATGGAAGTAAATAAAATTCTATTCTATAACAAATACCAAGGAGTCACGCTGAGTCAAATATTTGAAGATATAAGTATTAACCCTCTTAGTGCCACGGGCCGATATATCGGCTTTTGCTCCACGGGCGAAAAGTGCCACGAGCCGATATATCGGCTCGATCGTAGACCGGATTTAAAATGAGAATAAGTTTATAAATTTTGTAATAGATAGTAATTCATTTTGGCAAATATTATAACCAACAAATAATTCCTTTTTTGTAAAATAAAAAAAACATTACATTGATATCTAAAATAGTAACTTCATATTGTGTTTTTTCAATAAGTGCTACAAAACTCTTAAATTTACGTTGGCACTTTTCGCTTGTACCACCAAATTTCGGTGGCACTAAAAGGGTTAATATAAGTTTGCTAACATTTCGTTTACCACACCGGAAACCTTCAGTACGTCAAGTTACATGTCTAAACGAAGACAAAAACACCAAAAAATTGGATCCTTTCTATCACTGTTACCGTATTTTCAGGAGTGCATAAATGAAATTTGAGCCTAATTTTAATTCAAATTGCAATAAAAAATATAAAATATGTGCTCTCCGTGACCCGCGATTACAGTTCCAACAACCGAGTAGCATGTAAGTACACCATTACAAGTTCCTGATAGCCATCTGCCAAGCCCCTAGAACTGGTTACTGTGAAAGCTTCATTTTTATAGTGAAATATTAAAAGCTGAATGCCTGCTACAGTCTTCTTTACAATTCTTCTTCTTTACAAAATATCCCGGGCCCTCTAATGTGCGCACTTTGGAAGCACTGTGGAATGCTTTGTCTCCATTTATCTCGGTGATTACATTTGTCAATTGCATTCATTTCGTTTTATTTTAAGATTACCCAGGAATTTGGCAGAATTTTACTTTTTTTACATATCCAGAGATTGCATGAGCATTTATCTTTAATATTTACTCGACTACTTTTGCTTGGGAAAATGAGTATCTAAGGATGATGCAGGGTGTTGAAATCTGGATCGTGATAAAACATTTTAATGTAATCGACGAAGATGGAGCTCATTTCTCTTCTTAATGGATCGATTCTACATTGTTAAGCTCGTAAACTTTTATTTATTTTTATTATTTTTTTGTGTCCATTAACTCCTCTTTTCGCTCTAATAAAGTAAGAAAATTTGTGATTTGCAGGAATTCTTCGATGGTATTGAAACTCTCATAGGTTCACCTGAGCGTCTTGTTGACCCAATAGAATGCATACGTTTTTGCGTTAATCGTTTTATTTTAATAAAAGTTTATTTTAATTCTTCATCATTCCATTTAAATAAAACGTTAAATGTTTCTGTAAACAATTGATCCCGCGGAAACTCGATACCGAAGACTATTCCAACTGAAAGCGACATCTTATACTCATATCAGGTATCATGTCTAAGGACGGGCTTATTTTTCTTGGCATGAAACTCTTAACTTGATTAGATGTGTCCATTTCATGACAGCTGATGGCTGGCAAGGTGAGGGAGCATGAGAAACTCAATCCGCGCGAGGATACCAGACACCAGCGGATCAGGTTACATTCATGACATTCGCAACCTTTGGCACATCTTTCTGATCCATCAAGACAAGGGACAGTAATTATTACTGTAGATCTTACCTTATGTAGTAGAAAATATTGGCCAAATAGGTATTATATACGAATGAAATACGATCTGTGGAAACTTTGTGGAATTCCATTTAAATGGATTTATTATAATAACTTTTACAATCCACTGTGGTCAAAAGCAACATGCACGATCCGGATTTCAAATGCTAAAGCACCATCATCAGGTGCTAAATGACCTTCGTGGGTCACTTAGCACCTGATGATGATGCTTTAGCATTTGAAATCCGGATCGTGCATGTTCCTTTTGACCACAGGGGATTGTAAAAGTTATTATAATAAATCCATGTATTATATAGTATTGGTCTTTTAGAGGTCACTGTTGCCAAACTTGTTCTCCGAGCATTCACTTCTAATATACGAGGGTCGCTACGAAAGTTTTGAGACAGACTGTTTCGGGTTGCTGGTTGTGGGTGAAGAAAGCGGGTCGACAGTGGCGTCCTGTCCGAGTAACGCGTGCAAGTTGCAACTTGCACGGCTTATCGCTGTCTATAATAGGTCTTCTTATGTTTCTGCTTACGCAGCATTCATGTGTTGCGATAATGGATCCGGCAAGAGAGAACTTTCATGCAATGATTCTTTATGACTTTAAAAGTGGCTTAAACGATTCTGAAAGCCTTGATCGTTTGCAACGGGCCTTCGGGGACCTTGCTGCTTTCCGTGTGATTATTTTTCGGTGTTTTTAAGAATTTCGAGGTCAAACTTCTTTAAAAGACGAGGGGAGCAGCGGGCGTCCTGCGACTGCACTGACTGAGGAAAACATCGTCGCTGTGGAAAAACTGGTGCGCGAAAACAGTCGGGTGTCATTTAAGGATATTGGAGCATCATTACAGATTGCATCGCCGGCAGTTTCCAAAATCCTGCACGAAAATCTTCTTGAGTCAGGAAAGTTTCATCTCGATGGGTGCCTCACACTTTGACGGAGACACTAAAGTGCATTCGCGTTGAATGATGCGAAGAAATGTTGAAAAGATTTGACAGAGGCAACTCCAGGCGCGTTTCTGACATAGTTACTGGTGACTAAACGTGGATTTATCAGTTCGATCCTGAAAATAAGCGCCAGTCGACTGTATGGAATTTTCTAGACGAACATCCACCAACAAAAGTGAAGCGGCCTCGAAGCATCGGAAACGCAACGGCAAATTTTCTTCGGAAAGTGGTCGCAACTTTTTTCTCCTAAGGCTGTCATGTCGCAACTGTTCCCCTGGAAGAACAAAGAACTGTTACTGCTCTATGGTACACCAAAGTATGTCTACCAAAAGTTTTCGGAAAGCTTCAAGAACGGCGGACGAAGACAGGACAGCGGGGAATTGTCCTGCACCATGACAATGCGTTTGCGCACACGGCCAAACTTACAATTCAGTTCCTGGAGTCCACAGCGGTTAAACTAATGACACACCACTTCACAGTCCTGACCTGGCCCACCTTCGCTCCCTTGATCTGCCCAAAGTGGCCGGTTTCATCACATGGATTTTCCATATCCTCCAGTTGCCCATCTTCTTAGTATCACAAGTGTTTCGACGTGATATCGCCTTCCTCCGGGAGGCATTGGACTCCAACCTGTTCTCCCTTGCGCCGCCATTGCGGCCACTGTAACCGCGTCGTTGAGGTGTATACCGACGCCACTCCTCACCAGTGGGCAGCTGTCGCCCCCGAGTTCTCTTGGACAATTATCCAACCCTTGTCGGAGCCGAGGCCCATCTACTGGGCAGAGGGAAATGCATCCATCCAGGGACCCCTGGAACTTCTTTCTTTTATGGATACCATTTTCGATTGCCTTGTCCTGTGTGACAATTAGGTTGTAGCGGCCACCCTGAATAAAGGGAATGGTCTTTTATTCAATGACATTGATTTTGTAAAGAGTTATTTACGTTTAATAAAGGATATGCCACGCAATGTGGCCTGGACTTACGTGCCCTCCAAAGACAACTTGGCCGACCGTCCGTCCCGGACCGTACTTGCTTTATAAGCCTATGCCAAGGCGGCCAATCATTGGTCGCTTTGGATGGGCTGTATATTGCGCGTGCGGCTCCAATGGTCAGTCGATTCGCGAGTTGTCTGACGGAAGGTCCATCTGTCCAGTCTCACAAACTTTTTCGGTTCGTCAGTCCAGTTCGGACTTTTTCCTGCTCACTACACTCAAAAATTGTATGAGTGGAAGAATGTTCTCCAGCTCTGAAGAAGCTGTTGAAGCCTACAAAAGTAAAATTTCAGCACTCAAGGATATTGAGTGGAATAACTGTTTCAAAAAGTGGTTTACGAGAATGCCAAAATGTATAGAATGTCATGATAAGTATTTTAAGAAAATACAGTTATCAAAATTATTTCAAGCTTCTTAGTTTTTGTGTATCTCAAAACTTTCGTAGCGACCCTCGTATGTAGGCAGCAAATTACAACATCACGCTAAATTTTAAATGGTTACTGATAGGGATTAAATGGATTTCATTCACTCATTGGTCATTCAACCCCAAGATTGGTTTACTGTAGCCCTCCCCCTTTCCCTATCTAATGCAATTTCTCTCGCTTCATGGTAGCTCTTCATTCTTTCCTCTTTATTTCGTCAATGAATTTATTACTGGGTTTTCCTATGGTTACTGATTTTTCCCTTTATTTATCCTTCAATTATGCTAGTCACAAACCTGCTAAGCCTCAGGGTGTGTCCAATCCAACTCCTTCTTTTTTATCGTTTAGTGTTCCATTGGCCCTTTCCTCACTGTTAACTTCATCATTTCTTATTTTTTCCGTCCAACTTATCATAAGCATCCTCCTCCAGAACAAGGTTTTGAAGGCTGATAGTCTGTTCTGTTCAGATTTTTTAATGGTTCCGATCCATAGAGTGCCATTCTCTACACGAATATGTCCACATACTGTTCCTTGGCTTGTAGTTCTATCATCTTCGAACATAACACTTGCCTTTTTCCCAGGAACACTTTCTTAGCTTGGGCAATTCTTCCGTTGATGTCCATCGTACTTCTTTGGACCCTCGTTATAATAATTGATTGAAGTATACTAAGTTACTATGTCAATTTTTCCGTGGATAATGGCAACCTCGGACCTCCAGTCTAACGGAAATTTATTCAAGAAACGAATATCGATAAGACCCCTGACTCTCAATTAAATGTGGGGCACACTCATGAGATTGGAACTATCTTCCCAGTTTCAAGGGACGTAATGATCCCGGCAGTGGCGTCAATTGACGTTAATTTTCAGCAGTATCCCAATTCTTACTTGTGAGCTACGGGGTTTAAACTTTAATTACAGTGGTATTCTGTTCATCTCATAAGGCGTTTAACCGCGAACCCTCAGGAGACAAAATGTAGAACGCCTTGGGGTGACAAAGATATAAACCTTTATGAGAATATATCGGTAAAACATGTGGCGAAAAAAATTTATAGGTAGTCCAAATGAGGCCCGAGACAAACCCGCGTCCGTGCGGCTTTTTCGCAGTGGGGAGTTTTTTGTCTCCACCACTGGGATTGTGATGCACCTGCTAATTTTCGGAATCTGAGAAAAAGAAAGAGAGACCGCGAGGTCAGAGCAGCTGAAACTGATCGAGGCGATCCCCGGAATCCATCTTCCTTCAAAACACTCTCCGTCCGACTTCTCTTGATGCCGTCTCCTCCCATTTCCGAAATTCTTCCCCATACTTTGGGAAAGGGAATCCTTTCGACGCATCAGAATTGAAGAAGGAACGCCATGAGAACAAGGTAAAGCATTTTTTTCCTTCATTTCCTCCGATTAAAAAAAAGATGACCCGATTTACGACTCGTTTAAGGGGGAGGAATTTTAGGGAAGAGCTTGTGAGATGATGCAGGAAGGTTGGCGGTGTACTCCTGTAGTTTGCGGAGAATAGGGTTTTTGGGCCGGCAAGAGCACTGGCATTCTATCTTGAGAGCTCGACTTTGAGTGTCAGCAACGATGGGTAATTTTTATTTGAACAGTGGTTCCTGAATGGGTGTCAAGTTGTGAGCAGTTCAAGACTTGGTTTTAGAATGTCCAGTTCAAGTTAACCCAAAGATTACGTAGCATTGACGTTTCTGTGATTTAACTGAGAGTTGGTATTGTTTGCAGTAAGGTAGATGGTCGATTCGTTTACGTGAACATTATCTATTTGTAGGTTAACCGCACTCTGATGCCTCAAAATTGGAGCATTGCTAGTTTTGCAGTAACTTAAACTGGGACAAAATCGTGATGGCATTTATAAAAGCAAAGCTAATAGTATTTTGCTGTTCTAATCTTCGATTGCTATAACAAATTTAATTATTACTTTCACCTGTAGAAGCTGGTTTAAAATATAAGATATGGATTTTTTAGTTCAAATCTCTTTACTATCGCAATAGAGGAAACCTTTCTTGGTTCCCACCGTGTGCTTCCTCTGAGGACCCTGGTAAAAGTTGAAAAATAACATTGCTCGCGTCGATTTCTTCTACGCGGGAGATCTTCCAATCAACCATGGGGTGTACACCCAATAATTAGTCGAAAGCCTTAGAGGATACGCGGAACCATTTTATTTGTGGTTTTTTATTTTTACTTTCCTTCGCACCGAGGATGGCGGGTCTAAGTGGAGAAACACGAGGGCTTTTCAGCGTCTGCCAGGGCTAATTTTCCAACTGGGCGGGACACCTGGTCAGATTCTGAACCGGGAACGTCTCAGAAAAACTGGGACGTATGGCAAAATCAGGAGGTCGAACCGTAATGAAATATTTAACCGATGAAAAAATACCAAACCTATAAAAAAACACCAAACCGATAAAAATGCATGACTTAACGTTTCTAAACTGGGACTAGGTGCTGTACTTCTTCAGTCAATATCGGTCGCCTCCACAAATAGCCGACCAGCAGCAATCGTGTTTGGAACCGGCTCTAGGGCAAGTGGGAGAGATGGAAGAAGTTGTATATAATTCCGTGTGTAAATCAAATTACTGCGTGGCTAACCGGGGTAATAACTTCCGCGGAGTCACCCCCTGAGGCGATACATAAATTTGCGTAATTTGCAATGTGAAGGCCATTCATCTGAACTGTAGTTACGACCCAAAAACCCCGCACCCCAAAGTAATACGTCGCATACAAATGTTGGCGTCTCATGAGTAAATTATTGAGTACATGAGTACATCTGAATTGATAGTTTTTTAAATAAACGAAGTTCATTGTCTCACCCCGGATTCAAATATACTCCTATGATTTTTTCATTAAATATTTCAAACATTACCGTAGAATTAGTAATTTTCTGTTGTGGTGACTGTCAGGAGAGGTCATCATTGAAAGGAAAGTACACACTTTAAAATCACAGGGAGGATGGAGAGATATCCCTCCTCGGAATAAGCTAATTCTCAATTACGGGCGCTCAGAAATTCAGAGTTCTCGTCCTACGAACGGAGAACGGGTTTATAGAAGTAGGGATTGGCTTTCAGCGGAAAATTTCTCATTACTACTGCAATTTGAACATTAGCAGAATAATTCTAGAAGAGTTTTATGCCAATATTCATAACCTGTTAACACAATGGAGTGCATATTTGAACAAACCTTAGTAACGGAAACTGAATGGAAAAGTTGCTCCAGGGAAGGAATTCGAATCGAGGGTAAATGAGAGCTAGAACAAAGTAGTGGTTTCGAACTATGAAAATAATTTATTATTATCTTGTTATTTTACTATGAGGATACATTTTGGGGTTATTGGAAAGGTATTAATTCGGTGTACGTAAATGTACGTGAAAGATGAAATCATAGTTGGCGAGGTAAAGAAGCGTGCGAGCTCCAGAAGGTTAGTCGTAGGTTGCATGTGGTGCATATCAAGCTATAAAAGTCTGTCCAGAAGGGTATACAAAAGTGTACTCGTACCCACTTTGTTGGGCTATAGTGGAACAAGGGGTTGCCAGAGTAGCATAAGAAGAGGCTAAATAGTGGGCAAGGGGTATCTGAGAACATCTTGCGGTAAAATCAGGAGGTGCATGGTTAGTAGTGAGTGGGTCATGAAATAATATGCGCTGGATGCTATAGAAATGGGCGTGTATGATAGGAGTGTGAGTGGTTGGCTCAGAAGAGTAGACAGAATGGGTGACAGTCGAACTGTGGAAAAATTATGTGATAAAAGCGTGAATGGAGTGTGAGAAAGAGGGTAACCGAGGAAGTGAAGGGTGAACGAGGTGGGAGGTAAATTTGAGAGAAGGAATATTAGGGTTTTTTACAACAGGAGGGCGTGTATGATGCTGTTTATGATCGTAACTAAATTAGAAGAGGTATGCGAGGATAATTTTTTGATCAGTTTTCTAGGTCAAACGCCGTGAATCACGTTCTTTTGACTTTTTCAACCCAAAAAGGAAACATCATCATGTGTATGTATGTACATATGGAAATACTCGTGCAAATATAAAAGGCGGAGTTCATTCTCATTCGTCACTGGTGATGCAGATTGAAACCAGCCCCAGGACTAAGCGGATTCGTGTAGAAGTAGAGAGAAGGATGAAATGCGAGTCGGGAGGGACTCCCGCCCATTACTGAGACTACGCCCTCGATTTTGCCGACTCGCATCATTCGAATCCCTTCTTTCGCAGTTTTTTGCCGGAAACAATCCTCGATTCTTCCCGCTTCTGGAACGAGCACCTGCCCGCACTCTACCTCCTTCTCCAGCTTCCCACTCCCTTATCCTCCTCCCCTTATCCTCCACCCAACCCCGTTTCCATACCCTCCGCCTTTTCCCATCGCAACGCAGTCACCAACCGCCTCTGCTTCACCTCCCTCTTTTACCGTTCCTAGTGTAATTGAAAGGTATCGCCGGCGTGGTTTTCGTCTGCAACGCCAGTATTAAAACTTCGCCCCGTTGGAGTGCTATGCCGAAATGGCGGCAAGGGAGGGTGGGGGAAAACTTCCAATGACCAACGATTACGAGCAGAAAGAGGGATGGGCCTTTCGGATTTTTTTCCGTCCTCCCTTGAGAGATAGGGATGCCGAAAAAATGCGGATAACCGTCTAAACACTGAATTCATCTCAGTCATTTGGGCTCCCGGATGCGTTTCGGTGCGCATTAATATTCAGGCAACAAATCGATCTCGGGAACATTTCTGCGTCTCTAACTCATTATTCCTCCAAACTTTGACACCTATATTCCTCCTACCAATATTTTATATTTCTCCTGCACGTTTCCGTTTCATCTAACCTTATAATCTGACGAAAGTTGCAATCCATTTTACAGTTTTGTGTATTAAAGTCAGTCCGAGCTCCAATTATAACGCATTTTTCTTACGATGCAGACATCATGATATTTAAAACGTCTGATTGTCACTTGAGATGAATTGGTATAGAGGCTGATAGTTATTTAGGATGAATTGGTCCATGCAAGTGATGTGTCTTTATTATTTATTTCAGTTTTGGGAACTCTGGGTCAATTTTTCCGACATTAAGTGGGCTGAACCTTTGAAAAGGTTTAATTATCTCCATTAAGCCGATCACATTTACGGAGAAAATGCCACGGCATATAGAGATGTTTGAAATAAAATGTCAAATAGTATGACTGGATGAAAATGCTAAGCGCGGACTTGAATATATAGTTTCTAGCTAATTTAGGTGACTATCATTCCACTTTAGGTAATGTTTTCATTCCTTTTTTAGAAACAATTTTACCAGGTTTGTTCCCCAGATTAGTATGTTGTGTGTCTCTTAATAGGGGCTCAAAATGTTGAGAGCATAGCATAGGAAAAAGTTTTTAGAAGTATTTGTAAATGAAAGCAGCTAATGAAACATAATAAGCTAAGTTGATGATTTACCATGATGCTAATGATTAACTATCTTTATTTCGTACTGCACTTACGCACTCCACTAAATACTTCAACATGAGATGCGGACTTATAAATTAGATTTAAAGTTATGTAAAGTAATGCAATGGAATAGGGCATCGCTTGGTAGCTTAACCATATATTTTCAAAGTAACCATGCCCAAATATAATAAAGTAATATTAGGATTGGATTAGATATTTGGGGAGACTACCGACAGCTGAGGTCATTTACGCCATAGGGGAAAGGTAAGGGAGGAAGGGTGGATAGAAACCCGGCGTCGGCATTCGCCCGCTCTTAACGAAAGGCGACAAGGGAACCGCGGTTAAATGTTTCATCCGACTGACGAAGTACTGCACTTGAAGTGCCCTCCACAAGACCCTCAAGTAGGGATCGGCTTTCCCCTGAAAACATCCTCCTCTGCAGGGATTTGAACCCTGGCCGTCCAGGTTGGTTAGCCAGTACTCTAGCCATCACGCCAACCCCTTACCCTACTAAGGATTATAAGTAATGTTAGCAATTTTGTCAGTAATTTTGTTCCGCAAACCTCTTCATGGAAGGGCCAGATTCCCACTGAGATGCACTGAAAGAGAAAAGTAACACTGTCGGTCGAAGTACATAAATTATATTTGAACGATTTCAAGTCAAATGGAAATATTCATGGGTAAATTTTACAATAAATTTTAGCTAACGTGGTCACGAGTTTGACAAATTCTACGCAGACATTTTGTAATAAAATAAGTATCATAGATAATATACGCCTAACTGTGAAAATGTTCACAGTTTATTTATTTAGCAACCAGGAATAAACTCAAGGCTGAGCCTAAAACAATTGAATTCATCATTTTAAGTTTGGCTTTAATTGTAACAAATGAGATTCGAGTTTATCAAAGAGTCCTATCTTCCCAATAGGAAAATTATTTGCTATTAATTTGAAACTAGGCAATAAACCTTTTCTATCTATCGTCGTAACTGCAAAAATTATGATAGAGGTGAATTCTGTTGAGATATAGTGTGGGCTAGTGAATCAATTAGATCAAGCATCTGCTCTCAAGGGCAAAATCGTTTCATGATGTTGCAAAGCTATTGAAGCAGCAGTTCGCTAAATCCTTTCCCTTTGGAGCGAACGCTCAGAAACACTGTTCGGTCCATTAAGCCGCAAAATTAGGTTGTTTGCGAGGGAAATGATAATCTTTACTTCGAGTGGATGGGTTGAAACCGCACCAGTTCGAACGGGACTCGGAAACGTCGACCGTTTCGCGGGCACAAAATATATGAACCCGGCGCGAAATAAATCCGGATAGCATCCCCACGAGGCAATATTTGCTCTTGTCCGTGCCGCGAGCTGCGGGAGGACGGAGAACGAGCGATGTAGAGGGAGAGGAGGTCCATCGGCATAGCCGATCACTTAAGAACCCCCTCAGAGAGGACCGCCTGCCCGTTAATACTTCGAAATGTAGTGTGGCCGATTCCCGAGCGATAAAAGCGAAGAACACTCCCACAAAGGCGCCAATTACTCATTCTATCCCGTCATTTTTTTTCTTTGAGACAGCGGCGGAGGGTTTGGATTGAGAGCATCGGGCACTCAAGCTGGCCACATTCGGGCATCGCCTTCAACACCCACGCAGTCGACTGCCACGCCCACTACAACCCACACCCTCTCGTGAGGATGCCCTCTCTACTCAAACCCCTCACTAAAAGACCCGCTTTTATAACCTCTGGACAAGTATCTTCTAAGCATTAATACCTAAGATAATACGTCCTCTCATCTATAATGCTCGCATTGACCATTCAACAGTCTACATCTACATCCCACGCTGCGAGCTGCCACATGGGCGTGTGGCAGGGGGTGTTAGGTCATCAGCCGTGTAAAGATGTAAGGTTTTGGGAGATTAAATGGTGACGTGCCTTATGGGAGTGCATTTAGTGGAGTTCAACTTTTCTGGGGTCGCTTATTGTGAACGGAAAGAACGAGTTTTTGTAGCTATCTGTTTGGCAATATTTCTCTCTTATTTTAACGTTTCTGTCGGACCTAGAGGTGTAGTGTGGCGTCAAAATGACATTCCCTGTGTCACCCTGAAACACGCCAGTTCTGAATTTCTCAAGCAAGCTATACCTAGCGTGTAGCCTCCGGGTCTTTAGGGGGTTCCACCGTGATCCCTCTGAAAGTTGTGAGACACTATATGTTTGCTCGTAGCAGTTTTTAACGAATCGTGCAGCTTTTCTTGGTATTTTGTTAATTATTTTAGTTAAATGTTTATGACCAGGATCCCAAAGGCTCGCGGCGTATTTGAAGTGTGGCCTGACCAGAACGAAGTAGCATCTCTCCTTTACTTTTTCATCCGAGTACCTTCCTATTATATGCTTAACAAAACATAGTTTCTTTAATTCTGTGCTACATGTGTTTTGTATGTGTGTTCTCCACGATACATCAGAAGTTAAGGCAATTCCAAGATATTTCACTGTATCAGAAGATTTTATGTTTACTCCTCCCAGAGTAAAGGCGTGGCATTTGTGTGTGAGTCTCAGACGTTATTCTAAATTTTCAGAATGTCATAAACTAGCTGAGTGATTACCTTTTACCGCCTAACCGTAAGTGCATTGAAGAGTTGAAATTCCTCTGCGAACATAATTTCATCTTCATAGAGGAAACCCGCCCGTAAAGATCCTTTTACGTCCCAAAAAAATCCACAGTTGAGAAGGACGCCTAGGGAGCATAACTGGCTAATACACTCCGCTTAATATTTATGGTTCCGAGCTCGGGACCCTGTATAGTTAGGTGAGTTTTTTCTCTTTAGAATTTCCGCAGCAATACACAAAAAATAAACACTCAGCTGGTATATAGTATTTGCAATGGCTCTGTCATATGTGGCTCAAGTTAACCTGATATAATAAAACCGGGTCTAACTAATAAAAGTGACTCTTGTTAAGGCGGCTCTGGACTCAGGTTCACTTATTTCAGATTTTATGAGAACTTGAATGTAGCATCTCTGACGTGTGTTAAAAATGGGCCCATATTTTAGCAGAAAAACTTAAATTTGAACAAAATCTCGTGTACAAACTTTTAATTGGAACTGTTTATAAGAAGCGAAAAGTCCTGCAAGATTGAATAAAAGTAAAATTCAGGCATCTTTTCGACTATTTTTTTTTTTAGTTTTAAGCGACTTTCTGCCGTAATTTAAGTCAAAAAGCGATAGTTCCATGCTAATGGCCCTGCAGTCGGTTCCCATCGCTGGACAAATGGGGTGATTCATAATATATTCGTGGAGTAATCTGCACGTTTTGTGCCAAAATTTTGGTTTTCCACTTTCATCAGCGAAAGTAGAATTTTTTTAGTGAACTAAGAACTAGTGTGTTTATTTGTATTTGCCTTGACTCACATTGCCAAGCCAGAGCTACCTTAAGAATAATTAACGATAAGGATGGGATGGAGTCAGACCGCGAAAGGCTCGAAAATTTGACGCTGGTACGTGGTTGCACGGTTACAATTCTCTTCAATGTATCCTTCCTTTTAATGGCAGGCGTCTCAAAACTCCCTTTCCCGTTACAAATAAATTTCAAACATGACGATTATAAGATAAAAATTTGGCTCTATATATATGAATCAATTAATCAGAAAAGTGATATGCCGATTGGATTATTTTATTGCCATTTCATATTTTCCTGCCTCATACCATATCACATTGCATGTCGATATTTTCTGGATCATAATTTACCTCATAGAATGGAATGAAAAAGCACTAGGATGCAAGTACGAAATGCCCTTGTCAAAAATAAGTTTATGGGATAAAACCAATTCTATTTCAAACACCTTAAGCACTTAGAGATGCCTTCAATAATTTTCAGTGATCCTATTTCTCATCACGATATCCAGTCATCAATTGCTGCCACTCTCCACACCATTGAAACAACCATTTTATTTCCTCGTGAGTCAACATTTTTACAACCCACATATTTTTCCTGTTTCTTCCCACCTCTTCTTCCTTACCTTATTGCTTTTAGAAAGGTGTATTTTGCACAGTGAGTCAGGTAAGCGTATCTCTACTTCTTCTCATGAATTTCATTAAATGTCTTTTTCTTCTCCGCAGGACTTTACAAATTATTATCTCCGTTCATTCTATATTAATCATTATTTCTTATAGCTGATACCGCGAAATAATTCTCAAAAGGAAAAATTAATTATGTTTGATTTTTGAGGAAGTGGCACCAATTTTACCACTATATCATCTCTCAGAACATAATAAAGGTGAAATAGAGGGAAAACTCTCCAGAGCAATACCCAGGAATAAGTTTATGGACCAAAGAAAAGGAAAGTATGTACACTGATAAGCTGCCAGGAAGTAAAGAAGATTGCATTATATAGGGAAGGGTGGTGGCTGCAGTCAACTAATCTTAGGATTGAAGGAATTAGGAATGATGATCATCTTCGAAAATTTACCAATGTATCAAAATGTATCAGTTTTAAAGTGATCTAAGTCCATCAAAGTGAGTACTGAGAAAAACTCACTAAAAGCCCTGCGAAAACCTTTCGTAAATCAGTTATACTCAGTACTAATAAAAACTGCTGCTGATGCATATATACGAACTTTGGACTAAGCGCAAACAAAATATGCGACTTTAGTCATCCTATTTAATTGCAATTTATATACGTATCCATCTCACCGTCCCTTGTAAGGATAAGCACATTGTAGAAAAGTGTAATACTCGTAATAGACATGCAACTTGCTGAATCTGATTCTGTCTGAGGTATCTGTGGCGAGGAGGTAATGGCAACATTTCTTCTTCCAGGATTCAGCCTCTTCGTTGTTTTTCCGACGTTTCTCCTCCTATCCTGGAGGCATCTTCGGGTGCTTCAGAATATATTCGATCTGAAGATGCTTCCATGATATGGGAGAAACATTGATGGAAAAAGTACGATGAGGCTGAATCCCGGAAGAAGTACCGGGACTTGTTCACCAACTGACTGACTCACTAACTGACAACTAATGAATCGTCTAGTGGTTCCACGCGGGGGATTCATAAAGGATGCTCACCTTGCCACACTCTATGCTCTCGTGACGTTTGAAATGAAAGTCCGAGAGTATCTTCCCAAAAAGGAGATTTGAGACTCTTTTCAGATTATTTAGAAGTCGTCCTCGTGCCTTATAAATGAATAATTGTTGGTTTAAAGGCATTTAGAAGTCCGCCACGTACCGTAAATAATAATTAAGAAGTTAAGAAAGTCGGGGTGAGATCATGCGTGTCAACATCAAAACATGCAATCGTATCAACAGGATAGTCATTGCGGCTTTGGGTGGCAATGTTTCTGATAAGGAGAAGATGATAATTGGATTTCCTATGAGAAGTTGGTTTCTCGAGTAACCAATGGGTGAGGGAAAGCACTTTGAAGTTATTCCCGTGGTCCAGGTGGCTGGGGACATGGCAGTATTTTAAGTAATACACAGGGCTTACAACTTCGGACCAACTTTAATGAATTCTGAAACCCATTATGCAGCAAATAATTGATTTCTTCGGAATCGGGAGCCATATTCTAACAAATGTGCACAGCACATCCTTTCTCACATACTACTCTCTCAATAATCACCTTCTTCGCCAACATACCCCTTACTTCCAACCTGCCGAACAAAACATTTTATCATTTAACATAACTTGAACTCTTTTAAATAATAAAAAATCAGTAAATAATATGCCATTCCAGACTTTTGGTAGTTCGGGACAAGGTTTTAACTCACTCAACTTTACATTTCATAATGCATAAATGTGAAAATTCCGCAGAGGAATAACCATGGGCCCTGAGCGGGATTCGAACGCGGAGACCTTAATTTCGGCTAAGTGAACCTAGTTTAGCTACCAAGGAATGATTTTTCTACTGTGGAGTTTCGCTCATTAGCGCATTGCGGATGGAATGACTCCATAAAGTAAATCCGTGGCTGATCCCGAATTACTCAAAATCGATCAAAAACAGCGCACACCTCTTTGTGTTCTTAGTTCTGCTTTACCTTACGTACTGTGGTGCATAGTGCTCGACATGGACTGCTCGATGCATATTATTCCCGGCAGTTTGGAACATCCTGTCTCTTAAAAACCACCAAAATCCACAGGGTAAAAGGGCGCCTCGAATGTTTAGCTGCCTAAAGCTGGATATCGAGGGATTCGAGTCCCGGTCAAGGCGGATGATTTTTTTCCTCTGTGGAATTTCGTACAATGGTTAATAAGTCCACATACACAACGCACAAGTACCAAAGGTTAGAGTGACCGGGTTTATCGATATATACTTTCCATCTATCCCGAGTACCACCCATTCTTTTCTTTTTCTTTCTTTTGTTCGTCTCATTCCTTCTCCTCCTCCATCTTCCACCCCTCCCCCTTCCCGTATCCCTTCAGCTAAAAGGCGTCCGAGTTTATCATCCCAGCTCCTCCTCCTTCACCTCGCCCGCCTTATTATCAGATTCCTCAGGCAAGCAAGGCGTGAAAGATTTATACCGCTCTTGAGGAACCGCGTCTCGCGTTCCCCTCGCTTCCTACGGGGCACACGAACACAAGGCACGCCACGGACCCACGCATGCACGCACGCACCAAGAACACCGGGTCAGTGCATAAGAATAAAAGGGGGACACGGGAAAAAAATTGGATTGGGTCGGAGAACATGGGGAGGGAGTGGTAGGAAAAGGGTTTAGGTGGTAATGGTAAAAAGGTTTAGGGGGAAGGGCTGGTTTCATTTAATCCCTCCTCTCTAACACATGCACACATTCACACACACATATACAATCAAGGGAGTCTGGAAGCGGGAGAGAAGATAAGGGGTGTTCGAATGGTGTTCGTGTTTATTTATTTCGGGCGGCGCGAAGGTGGGATTAATTAGGGTTGGCGAAGCCGCGAGGAAATTGAAGGGGAAGCCACTGGAACAAAGTCGTCGTCTGCTCCGCAGCCGCCGCCGCCGGCGATGCCTCGTGACCTCGCCGACCCCATCTCCTTCCCCGGCTACGTCTCCTTCCCCACTTCTCGCCGAGTCGATCTCTCTCGCGCCCTCGGGAGGTCCTTCCACTTTCCGCTAGGAAGTGTCTCCGATGAGTTGGTGGGTCCGTCCGTTTCAGAGTTTATCTCGGTACATATCTCGCCGAAGAGAGTGCTATTCGCACCGGACGTACGTGATAGTATTCCCATTGTTTTTTTTCTAACTTGCCCGCGATTCAAGCTTGCAGCTGCATATTACCGACCAATTCACCTCGAGGGTTTGTGTGGCTTTGATTTAATTTTATGCAAACATTGACGAAATGAATTAGATATAGTCGTGATCAGATTTTTGATATCTCAGCGTGATATTGGAGAAAATCTATGTAAAACTTTAAAGACTTTAATTGAATTTTTGACAAGTTTTATTAGGCATAACAAATCATCACTTGACGGAATCCAAAGTTGGGTGACACCGGCTGCGATCTTAAAAATATATATGATAGATAAAACTTTGTAAAATTTCCCGGACTTCTCTTAGGGCAATGACCGGTTATAGCATCCAGTTGAAATTATCATATGATGTGGGTGTCGTCGCTTCAATAAAATTTGGCGAAGTTTTTCAAGTAATTTATCTTATTTACTGACATACTTCACTGGCTATAAGGATTTCGCCAAGGTATTTTGGTAATTGACGCGTATTTAAAAGCTAGAGTTAGACGCAGATGATCATCGACAATTTTGGAAAAAGCTGTGAACAATCCCTTGCCTTAGATACATGTGATTTTGTAAGTAGACTGTTACCATTAGTTGCGGTTCAAAAAGTTAATTAAAGAAAAAGCGCCCCTACGAGATCCAACTAACTGTATGTCGAATACGCTACTTCCAACGTGTAAATGAGACATATTAGCATACGTCATTGTTCATTAGAATTGAATTTAAAAAATGTTCGGTGTCCACCTTGAACAGTCTCATAATACCTTGGCTTTGACTTCATGATGTATTCGCCCTTGATATGATAATAATAATATGGAGAAACATTCATATAATCTACAAACAAATGTTTCCGCCATGCTATGCAATAAACAATGTTTTCATTTTATTTTACACATTTTTTCTTTTTTTTTGAGAGTTTTTCTAGCTTCTGCGATGTACCAGCTAGCTACGTACTCTCTCTTTAAATTTGACTAAAATTGGTATTTTAACTTATTTAAACGAATTCACCCATAGTTACGGTTGTGGCCACAAAAATTTTTTCTAACCGGGAAAGGTGCCTTTTCGGTTTCCTTTTTCCCAGTTATAATTATTATGAGGCTTAATAATTATAAAAAAGAAGTTCCTACTCGTTATTTCTAGTTCCTATCATTAACGAAAGCATAATGTTGCTTTAACTATGTGTAAAATCTATGTTTAATCCGGTTAGACCTTAATTCAGATTTTTTCTTAGCTAGAACTTAATCCGCATTCTCAATCCGGAACCACTGAAGCAACACTCCATTAGGATACTCGGCTGTATAGATTATGCAAGCGCGTTCGACGCTCACGTCAATGGATCTCTATGTGATGCACAATCGGGGTAATATGGGAGAACTCACCGTCTTTTGCCTTTTGACTTATTTTAAATTTTCTAGTGATAAGTTCTCTATACTTACTCCCTCCTACTCTCCCCGATCAAAATACGTTCATTACCGCAGGCCGATCTATAGCTTGGGGCTCGTATAATTTTGGACATATCGAACCGAAATATCCTGTACGACCCATTGAGCAGTTGTAAAATCTGACGGCTTCACTTGAGCTATGTGACGTGCGAATCCTCGATACTCGGCCGAATTCAATATCTACGGCTTCATCGGGACCAAGGACAGAATATCACGCCTCCAAGTCTGTGGAAATGGTTCTTCGTCCCATCCGCAGATTTTTTGCATATTCGATTCTGTCACGCCATTTTCGAGGGCTATGGTGCAGGATTCGTCCACTAAACCCCTGCAGTGAATAAGTTGAAAAGAGGAGATTTTAGAAATTGACAAAATACATCTCTTGTACCAATTCTGAAGATTGGGGTGATATTATGTTAACCGAAACATCACTGGAGAATCCAAAAATAGAGCATATCCCACGAGCGCGTGGTTTGGTTTTGCGTGTGACAATCACCAAGCGATGATGATTTCACAAGCGACACCGAGGTCGTAATAAATAGTGTACTCGAGAAATTTTCTCTGTTTTGGGGTTTACCAGGATGGGTCGGCGTGAATGATTATCATCTTCCTGAGAACATACCATTCACCAAATCCGTGCTTGGTGGCTGGAATCCCGGCATTCCTTATTGAAGGCCCAGGCTAGATTCACGGTTGTGCCGGAGATTTAATGAGGTGTCCTGTTTTCTATGATGATGCTGTGTAAAGAGTACTTTAAAAGCAGAAATCTATCCATCTGATGCGACGTTTAACCATGTTCCCCTCGGTGCCTTCTGATAAGAGTAGACCTATGCCGACACCAGGTTTCCCTCTTATATCCCTCCAATCCCCATCTAATCCATCACTTCCACTTCCCTAAGTAATCCATCTCTTTCAGGTTTTCCTCTATTATCCGCCCGTTCCACATGTAATCCGCTTTCCATGTAATCCAACGTCACCTCCCAAAATGACCGACCGACAGTCTTAAAATCCAGATGGGCAAATCTGGTTGGCCCAGCTTTGTAGGCCGGAAAACAGGTTCATCAAAATAGGATTTAATTAACGGATTTAAGAATTTCAACACTAGTATCCTGATTTGAATAAAGAGACAATTCTAAATTTAACGCATGCTTGAATTCGTACATCATAAACATTTTAGGGCTCCCGGAAGGGATCTCTCAGTTGGAAGAGTGACTGTGTTACGCTCAGGGAATTATTATTCCGTGTTCGTGCCAGATCTACTTCCATCTTCTTTTTATCTCCTCTTTCATGAGGCACATCTTCTAAAATTTTGGACGCCTCTTCATGTGTAAGGAGATTATGATCGTTTTCTGCCACCCAGACTCTCCCCTTGTTTTACCTGAGAGTTCAACAAAAGCATTATTTTTTATCATGACGCTGATTCACCTGAGAGCATTGAATTTTAGCTAATTCTAGGAGTTATCCATCACACTTTTCTCTGGAACCGCGAACGTATTGCTCTTATCCCATGGTAGAAGATGGGGTCACCATAATACACTCGGAAACGGGAATAACTGCAACAGTGAAGTTAAAAAAAAAAGATATTTTAGCACTAAGCCCATAATTAGCAGTTGAAATATTTAGCCTGTTTATCAAAGTTAAAGAGTAAATCTTTTGTATCCGATATTTCATATATTACATTCAAACCGCGTTGAACTTCATTTTCGTCTCCACCGAACATCAGAGTATCTGTACGCTGGCTATTGGTGACTTTATCAATCCATCATCCTGTGTGTGCCAGTGAATCTTACGGAATTCTTTTTCATTAACCAAGGCATGACATAATTAAATTCTCAGATTGGTGAGCTCCATGTTTTCCAGCAGTAGATAGTGATAATGTTGATAAGTAATATAAAAATTTGACTACTGCATCCAGCGCCAATGTTGTTGACGCAGGAGAGAATTTTTTTAACTTGTGAGTGCAACAATTTTTCCCACACCCTACCATTTAACCTTTTATGTGTTAAATGCGTGAATAAAAGTATTTATAAAATACCCCTCATAAATAGAATACTTTGGTCAGATTGAAGGAACAACGTGACTCGAAAAAAAGGCAAATTACTGAGAAAAAAATCATAGTACCAAATGACTGATCTATTCACCATTTTTGCCACATAAGAATGTCACTACGGGTATAACATGCTCTAAAAGATCTGAACTAAAACGGTTTACACGACGTGCAGGTTTCCAGCGCAAAGTTATGTATGCAGTCATTTTATCTGATGCAGTAACTGGGAACCATTCACTATATAACTTTCACACAAAACCACACAAGTATCATCATCGCATTCGTCTGGAAGCAAAGGAAAAATGCATGGTCTTTAGTGGATATCCTATCTGGAGAGTCTACGAGTAAAAATTGATGGCTCCATGACTATTATTTGATCATACTAACTGCTTAGGTACCATTCTAAATTGCTAGCTAAGATTAACAAGTTTATCGTTTGTGTTACGCGAAAAAAATCACAAAATTTTGTAACTTGATATTTTGTTCATAAACTTGGTATTCAAATATTATTTTGACAACCATTTTCAAGAGTTTCGTAACATTGGGAATCACTCTTATGCCTTTTGAAATAAACTCAGCCTAACTTCGTGAGGCCATCCATCTGCATTGTTTGCATTTCCATCTTAATGCGACGAATGTAAACTTTGGGACTCACGCTGATACTCAGTGTTGGATCATGTCCTCTCTACGCAAATAATAGAATATCTATCGTGAGAATACAGAATAGAATAGAGAAAAAAGGGAGTGAGTAAGTACGTTTGCGGCTGATTGTAATAATTCCAATATTTTCATCGACAGATTTGAAAATATTGATAGTTAAATCTGTAATGGCGTATATTAGCCAGCGTTGGATATTTCGTTATTGTAATATATAATATTTGTATGATCACTTTATATGTATAATTAAAATTGGTATTTATATATGATAGTTGAATACTTGGCAGGCATGCTTTCTTCGTTTGACCAGCCTGAACTCTTTATAAAAACAGTCCATGCATTGATTACCTTGGTTTTCGGGTAAAAAAATTCGTTTTACAGTACAAAATAAATACCTCTTTTCAAAAGCATACATCTGAATCACAAAAAATGACAAGTTTCCTTAATAAAAACTAATCTTACTATTTGAACAGGATTCATCAATGACATTTGATTTGGTGCGTCAGGATGTTAAAATGGATAATTATTTTGACAAGCCAATAGTGAATAATGAACACCACATAATTTGTAAATAATATTATCTAATCAGGTTAGTATTTAATAATTTTTTCCACAAAGTCACCTCTGAGGTTAATACAAACGCGCAAATTGTCATCCTTGTTTGTAAGGGATTCCATATCGTCATATCTCGGGCACTTGTTCACACAGCTCACAACTGTTATCGAGCTACCTTAGCATCGTAACATGAAACTATTACTTTAAAAAATCCAGAAATGCTATGTCGTTTGAAGCGCATTTCAATTTTATTAGCTCCCTACTTCCATCTGCTTAAGGATAAGGATACAATCCACTCGACTTGAGTCACCAATTTTTTAAAATGCTGATGTAAATCCATGCAAAAAGTTTAAGAATTACGCCTTTGAAATGCAATAAAAAGCGGAAAAAATTAGCATTCTCGAGTTACCAAGCAAGATGAAAGATTTGAAATGGACGACGTTGACTCCACAGGAAGATAAGTCAACGCGTGAGGGCCTTAATCTTTTGTTTCAATATATATGCAGAATCACGATAGGCAAACGGCGTGAGAAATTAATGGAAAGTGTTTTCTCAGTGTTTTTCCATTGCTGCGATGGTATCTCTAGCTATTCCATTTAGTTCTCCCAGGCTTTTCCATGTGTAACCTAATGTTGGAACACCTTCTACGGTTTCTTTCTCCTAATTTGGAATCGGAAGAATCTGCGTGGCGCAGTTATTCAACTCGGAACTCCTGCAAACCGCCATCCTCTTTACAAAAGACAAGTTTTCAATGCGAAAAGATAACCTTCTCTCTTCCGCAAAGATCTATAATTATTGATTTTTTTATTTTATCACGGGTTATCCATGGATGGGTATATTTTGCTTCCGATATAAATGAGAAAAGGTTTCCGGTTTCCCCACTAATATGCTTTGGAGTAAATAAAAACATGGCTTTTTTGCTTAAACTTCATCCTCTCTTTAAGCCAATTCTTTAATTCTCGGGCTTCTTTAATGAGAAAGGCGCTATTTATGTAGCAAGGCTTCTCGGGATTCCATCCGGGTTGGAAGGTTCATGACCGACGTTTCGGCTGCTTACTCTGCAGCCGGCCTCAGGGAAGTGAGAAGCCGATGGTTGGAAGTGTCCCTTTATATATATTGTTAGAAAAGGGCAGGTGCGAAGCTGTTTTCCCGAGCTTTCCTCTGATTGGTTCGCGTTGCCTCTATGGACTTGAGTACTGCTTTCCAAGTGTTGCTGAGGTGGAAACCGCTGTCTCGGTTGAGTTTTTACTTCTCTAGTCGAATTTCGACGGCTTCTTTCACCAAACAGTCCCAATAGCCGTTTGCCCGACAAAGTATAGTTGTCTTGTCGAAGTCGACTTTGTGGGCGTGAATGAGGCTGTGTTCAGCTATGGCCGACTTGTCGGGTTGTTTCAGAGGAATGCATCGTTCGTGTTCTTTCAGCCTCGTCTCCACAGTCCGTCCAGTCTCCCCCACAAGCTTCTCCACACTCACAGGGAATGCGATATACGCCCGGAGTTTTCATTCCCAGTGGATCTTTTACTTTTACTTCCCTGAGGACGGCTGCAGAGTAAGCATCCGAAACGTCGATCATGGACCTTCCAACCCGGATGGAATCCCGAGAAACCTTTCTACATTCTATTCACCGGGAAAACCTGAAATCTTTCAAGGCGCTATTAATATTTATGCTAAGCAATTTGAGTAACCAAAGAATTTAAGAGAACTAAGATTAGTGCAGCCAGATAATTAATATAAAACTCTTCATCGCATTACAAGAAGTATCTTTTCACAGCATTACAGACCATGGATTTTTCAACATGACTCTCATTTAATTTTTAACCAGCCGTAATTCATTATTTTTCAGTGCAATAAGTCTTCCAGGCTTAAAAATAAAGATTTGGGAAAGACCCTCCATGTGTGATCATAAAACTAAAACATTTGCTTTTACAATAACTAAAATGTAATTAAGTTTTAGAAAATTATCTTACGCTTAACGATAACCCTGAATGAATTTCCCCGATGAGAAAGAGGAACAGGAGTAGAGGAGTAAAATTTAATATTTCCTTTTAATTTTATTCATGAAGTAATTTCATGCTAATCCCATGGCGGCATTGCAAGGGAGAAGAATGCTTCAAAGAAGCCACATTCAATCGTCTGTATCCTAAACCACGAGATTTGGAAAGCCTGAATAGCGTGATGGTGTACTCATTGTTCCAACAAACCTTTGGACCACGGTTCGATACCCAGTCCTCACCGATTTTTTTCTCATGGCAATTTCATCGTATTTCACCAATGGTGTCAATACTTTCATATATGGCCAAGGACGGCATAAGTGCTGGTTTTGGATAGTGTTTCTGGGATGAGGCTCCTTCGAAGCCCTCATGTCCCTTGCATTTCCATCTTTGATGGACCGCAAGGGCTTAGGATCTAGTTTCCTTGTATACGTCAGAGTTTTCTTTCGCATTCATAGACTTGAGAACTTTTCTTTCGCTTTCGTACGATTTGTTTCCCGTATGACGTACGAAGGAATATTTTAATTTGGAGAGAGAAACAAATATAACTATCGCTTTGAATAGACATAATTAATTTAAGTGGTTGCATGCTGAAGGCTTACGGATTAAGGGTTTAGAGATATCTCATTGAGTAGTCCCTCAAGTCATCATTTAACTGCAATAGCTCTTCTCTCTCAGTGGGATTTCGATGCGTGGCCCCAAAAATATACCTTACAAATTGTGCACCTGAGAATTTTTAGATCACTTCTCGAACAGCGATATGCCTGCGAGAATATCCGATATGGTTTCGGAATGTTCGAGTCTCGATAATGACGAAATACTGACATCGGAGCCTCAAAAATTTCAAAAACAGCTATTCAGAAGTTGACTCTTGTCGGGGACTGTGACGTCAAATCTACGGAATTTCCGAGGTTTGATCGTGTCGAGTCCTTGCTAAATACGCCCCCTGAAAGATCTCAGACGCTCGTTCGAAGTTCTCATGGCCCCTTTCATCTCGCAATCTTCGCCTGTTTTTGTCCGCCTACGCCGCTTCTCAAAATGTATACGAATCTCCAGCCAGGCACCTGCTGCCTGCGCATAAAAATCGCACCACTTTTTCTGAAGTCCTCCCGGCGACCCGGCTTTCAATGGAACGGCAATCAATTTACGTTCGCGCGTAATCAGTGCCGCGTCTCACGGGGGAACTTCTGGCCCCGCTCGCCGGCAGGTGAATCCTTCCGGCTCATCATTTCGCCGTTTTTATTTTCGGGCTCGTTGTGGCGTGGGTAATCGTATCACCGCGCCAATCAAACGATCGTTTGCCAACGGTGTGGACGACAGCGGAGTAGAAAGGAGGGAGTCGAGGTGACTCGGCGGGGGCGCACCATTTCTCTCTCCCAGATCGTCATAAATCAGACCTTTTCAGCGTGCGGGAAATTGATACTATAGCCTACTGTCCTGGTTAAGATCGCGAACCATTTCACGCCAGTTTTGTTTTTTTTCACCAACCTTGGAGCTTTCTTTCCCACTTCCCGGACAAAGGTTCATGCCCGTTGAAAATTTCCGCCGACAATCGTTCGAGGAGTCATTTTCCTCAGTCTCTCTCACAAAACAACCCCCTTCCCCTTTCTCTCCCTCCTCCCTCTTCTGTATTTTCCCCTTCTTAACAACTTACCCCACACAGATTGCCTTCATCCCTCGAGCCCCCCCCTTCTCCCCCCCGTCCCCTCCTCGCCCCCTGCTGAAAATTTTTAGCCTACTTACGCTCACTTTTCCACTTCTTGAAAATTAAGTTGGCGTGAAGACGAAGTTTTTTTATAAACGCATCCCCACCTCAATTCTTCGCCTTCTCATTTAAAGGTACTGGCAACTTCTACTCTAAGACTGAGCTTACCTACATAGCCATTGTGGCAGATCAAATAGACGCATTTGCAGGGCTAGCCAATTTATTGCCTCTAAGGAGTATTCCACAATTGCAAATAAGTTCCATTATTCCAGGGGTGACATCATTGACCTTGACCGGGGTCGAACCCGGATCCTTCGGTATCGATTCAAGTGCCTTAGATGCTTAAGCTGAGTGGAGTTTAACCTCGTGTTCACCTCTTCGATCCTTCGTCTCCCCATTTCAGGAAATCCGGGTCTATCGATCTCTTCCGCGGGACTAAATAGGCCATCCCATTTCTTCGCAGCAGCATTAAATAGATAAAGGCTTACTTTGGTAATGTCTGATTGACATTAGTCACAAGATGACGTAGCCTCTAGTTGGACTTTATTTTTAGTTAATGTTGGGGATGAGTTTTACAACACAGTCAGTTGACGCAGTCATCATCCATAGGTAAATGTATACACTTCAATTTTTAAACTGATAGATTTATTTTATCAGAGATTTTAATATTGGGCTTAAGATTACTCCATTGATGGATATTTTTGCACAAGTTCGTGAATCTAAGGCGGTGAAATCATCATGCACTGAATTTTACCGAAGATAAAGTTGACTTTCTGTTGTTATGGCATTTTTTGGTTGGAATCACAGTAGGAATCACTGACGTTGATTTTGTAGATTATTTTTGTCAACATAAGCATCTTTCTTTTAGCGAAAGTAACCAGTGAATTAAATTACATTTGCACACATAATGGAAATAAAAATTTCTCCCACCACTTGGTATATCTTATGTGAAATCGATGTCATACTGCAGTTCCTTCTTCTCTCAACGGCTTCTCCCAACAGAATGGCTTTTCCTTGAAAGTTTTTACCCTACTTTACGCCCACTTTTCCACTTCTCGGAAATTAAATTGGCGTGAAGGCGCACTTTTTATACACAAATCACTTCCATGACCTTCTTCTCCTGATCTCAGGGAACCACCAGGGTCTAGTGACCTCTGCCGTGTTACCGATCGACCTTGCTGTGTCTCCGGAGAGGATCCAGACTGAAACCGAACCCTTTTCGGCACGGCGAGGAAGCCCCCCGGCCACCCTCCCCATTTCAATTCCTTTGAGCGAAGGAGGAGGTTCCCCGCCTCTAATTGTTCCAATTATCCCATTCGACCACCATTGCGAATGCCGGGAGTCGTTATCCGTCCTTGGATCTCCAGCACATACGCACCAGTCACAAACGCGCAGACTCGGGACTGCAAGAGTTCCTCGCCCAACCGCTGCGATGCGCAGAAAAAAAAACGCAAAAGCAGATTGCCCAGTTCCTGCCCACTTTTTTATCTTCACATCTTCCTCGCTCTTTTCTCCTCATTTTCTCTCTCTCTCTCGCGGACAAGTGAATGAGGGAAAAACAAATCAGTCCCACTTAACGTTTCGGTCTGGGATCTTTTTTCCCTCCACCTTATTTTATTCGTATTTAAATTCAAGACGGGATATTTTTTCTCGCTATTTTTAACCCAGATAAGTCTCTCGGAATGGCACGTACGGCATGAGAATTTTTTTCGCTCCTCTCTCGAGTGGTCTCGTTTTATTACACCGCGGTCCTGCTCGGTTATGGGACCACCCCGCTGAAAATATGAAGTCGCGTATCGCATATCCATTTTTTGCACGTTTAGAAGTTTTAATAAATGCGGGCACGTCCTATTAACAGGATTCTGACACGATTGCTACGGAGGTATTTTTCCATACAATCGGCGACTGTTTTAATTCGCTCGGGGGACGGGTAGCAATGAAAGGTTCGCACGCCGCGCTGGCCGTCGGAGGAGGGTTCAAGGCCGTCATTCCTGAGACAATCGTGAACACCAGTGGCGCATGAATAATCACTTGGGTGAGGCACCTTATGATTCTTTGCAAATACGTTGGCGGCGCTGTCGAGGGTGGTGGCAAAATTTAAAAAAAGAAAATACTTGATGAAGGAGACGTATATTCTCCAATGAATAACATTATCTCGCCAATGCATGAGAACAACCGATGTACCGCACCTAGGCGGCTAGCGGGGAATGCAGCAGTGACACTGAATATTTTTTACTATCTCTGTCAGAAGTAAAGTATAATGCAGGAGACTAGCCACATGGCTGAGATAACCTTTTCGAAACTTCGTAAATTGAAAATTTGTATGCAAATCCTATTTCACATTCGACGCCATACATTCGCATTTCCACATGAACTTTGTATTAAAAAGCTAACTCTTGAGACAAATATCACGACTATTTTATCGCGTATTTCAGGACGGGAGACAAAAGAGGAGCTATTCATCAGAGCCAAGCCCTCTACTGCAACATGACAGGCATTAAAGTTAATTAATTATCCTTTCCATTATTTATTCCCGTTCAATGCGCTCTGACTCAAAAATCATTATTTATAAGGGTTTTAACTTTGTCATCTTCTTTGCGTTCTGTGTTATTGCAAGCCTTTATCAAAGTATTAAATATATCTCGTATATTTTTTTAAAATTGGTCAGTAAGCGCTAACAATGGCCATTGATCATTCTTTTTAACAATACTGAAAAAATACCCGGTAGACTTTATTCAGCATTACAAAACAATTTATGATAACTGCACAACCGACTTTAGTATCGTGAAGACATATGCGTCGCTACATACCTGATGCGTCACAGACTATGACGCACAAGTACCTGATGATGCCATAGTCGGCAACACTGTTATGAGAGTTCTACTGCATCATGCTTTGTGAAAGCTCAGTGTGCTATGCACTATTTTCAATTACGCGATAGTTTCAATAATGAACGCCTAATAGCGTTAATGTTATATTTTAACCGGTTGTCTGCTAAGCACTATTCCAAATAACAAACCTACTAAAAAATACACAGAGTTGAGACACATAAGTCACTTTAGGGATTTCAAATGATGAGATGACACAGATCCTTGTATTAAAAAGATGAAAACAAATTCCTCCTGGTCAAGGATCCACGCATGGAGCCATAGATGTTGCGGTATTGAGAAACTTATGATTTTTTATAGACTGCTACACTTATTTATAAACTTTGCAGTTCTCATCATTAAAGTCTAACTATGTATGAGTTACACTGCTCTAATAATAAAATCGAAAAAATCCCAAAGTTATCAAATTATAAAAAGTAAATTGGTTCAAATAACGTTCCAGTTAATTTAATAGCCTAATACTTCGTTCAGAATTCTTCCCAATTGGTTCATTTTGGATTACGTTCAGAATTTCGATCGTTTTTACTAGTATTTTTACCTAAAACATGATCCTTGTGAGCTAGAGCATTGGAGTGTGGCCAGTAAAGATAAATGAGCCATCTGTATTAGTTTAGTAAGGTCACCACAACGAGCTTAATTTTTCGCGCTCGTGGGGAGAAGCAACTGAATCCTGTCATCGTTGATTGAATTAGAATCACCAGAAAAAATAAGGAGTTTGTAATTAATTTCATTCCGCCGAGAAACTTTGCCCCTCAAACATCCTCATAGCCTGGTCGTACAACACACCATAATGATAATAACGGAATGTGGAGTAGAGGGTATGAAAATAGAATAGGTATAATTTAATTATCTGACACCCGAGAAATATTTGAAAGAGTTATAACTCAATTAGTGATCTTTCAGGTGGTATAACGATTTGCCAAACCATTTTGACGGCTGACTTGATGCGAACTCGTGAATGCCTCCTTCACTCGAGCAAGCACATAACACAGGAGGAGAAACATTATCTCGGAATGGATGTTATAAGAAACCACTGATGTGACTCCCATTATTGTCCTCACCTGTTATTAACGATGATCTTCATGTTCCTTATAAATATTTCTCTTGGTACTTGGCAATAAACATAACAGTTATCCATTCTAAAAAATGCTATTTTCAATGTTAAATTTTATTTCATCTCATGAAATAAAAATAGAAATACTTTTATGAAGAAAAATTTTATTAAGGATGGCTAATTTAGTGGCTGAGGTTCAGATAATCTACAGATGTATAATTTTATGGAACAGGCTGACGCTAATTCATATATGGACATTTTAATATGAGCCTTTAAGTGTGTGCAGAAATATTAGCAAGTAGGTGATTTCACTGAACTTAGGTTATCCTCATGTCGGAAATTAAGCTCCTATTTTGAAAAATTTGAATCAATTTTGATTAATATCCAAGCATCAAATAATTTGCTCAAATATTCGACCAAGTAATTTTCCTTCTTTTAAATCATTATGGTTTCTTGAAAGAGAACAATCAGCGAGCTAGTAAGATGAATCTTAAACTTGACTGGGTAAGAAACAAATAATTTAAAACAATTTTACTTCCGTATTTCAGTGGATACAATCTTTTGAATATACCCATCCGACAACCTCTATGCCCAACTGTTAGATTTCTATGCTTTCAAATGGATGGATAGAATGTTTGATCTCAGTAGCTCAATTAATTTCATGATGTTCAACGGCCATTTGGTATCCTTTAAAACATAGCGATATTAAAATTATTTTTTTGCGGAAGAATAAAGCGCATATAATTTTCAACGACTTTCGTGTTGCAATTACTTTTTAATGGCAAGAAAGGAGAAACATTGCAAAAGAGATCACGCGATACGCTAAAAATTGCAACGATGTATCTCCTTTAAGCCAAGGAGAATAAACTTAAATGTGGGGTCGAGTAATGACTCATGGTGGGGGTTTGGACATTCAAGACTTCTTCCGATCACACCTATATTGATTGCACCATCCTCAAATACCCCTTTTTCCAGCCTGTCATCGTTCATCTTCATTTAATGGCGGCAGACAGGCACAAGATATATACCATAGGAGCCTGAGGATTTATCATTTGCGGGAAGCGCAGTATGGAGAAGTTGGCTACGTTGTCGTGCAAAACTAGGCGACTTTGCAGCAACCATAATTTATGGTTCTTTTTTCTCTTTTTTCCAAATGCAATCTGATTTTGAATCGTCACAATCGCACGTCATTAAAATAAGTTTGGCTTGATAAGTGAAGAGGAGCAGTCTTTCCAGTGCCACTGATGGCCAGTGGTTACAGCAGCCTTGCCATAAAATCGTTCATCTCAGGGAATTTGCCAATCAAGCCTCCATATCAGGGGATCGAGTGGTTGATTACAGTCTCCCCATATGAGAGCCCGGGATCAAATCCCGGAAGTGATTCAGATCTTTTGGTAGAATTTTGATTCCTGCATAAGTGCAATGCGGGGAACACTTCAAGTGCAGTTCTCCGTTTTCCAGATGGGATGCAAAATTATGCCCCCCTCTATTGGCTCTATGTATTTGCTAAAATTAGGTTAAGAAGAACGAGTTTCTTTTCACCATTCCCTTTCTCCAAAAATGATCCTGCTTTTTTTTTCTACGCGAAAAAGATTCATTCATTGGTCTTTGACTATCCAACCGAGGTTTCTCAATTAAGCAGAGGCTATCAACTTTTTTCCTGAGTAGTTTTAAGATTAGTAAAAATTGACATGGATCATGTTGCAGATCTCCTAATCTCCAATCTCTTGGGTAACATCCAGGTTTCTGAATAGAACTCTCTGTAATCCTCTACTATTAGCACTCAAGAACTCGTCCTTTGAGATGTCATAATTTTTCAGTAATCAGTATGTAAATCGTCTACAAGGCAGGTTAACTGAGTATGACTAAAATGTTCAGGGAATAATGAGAATTTCACTGCAAACTGCGAGGAATTCTATTCTAAATATTCATGCACGGGGTAGTGGCTGCTTATGGCTGCATTATTTCTGGATTTTTGTTTCAAAACTAGAGGTATGTTTCGCAACTTGCGTCATGTGACAGGAAATGGACGATTTAAATCTCCTCATTACTGTGTCGTTCTTCTCTCTAAAGCAATACAGAATTCTAAATCTCAAAAGTAGAAGAAACGTTTACCTTATAGATGAATTCCAGTCAATACGGATGATATGTTCTTCATCCGAGGATTTTTCGTTATCCTCAAATATCCGAGTTATTTCACAGATAGTAATTTTCTTCAGCACAATTATTTTTACAAACTTCTGCTCATTTATTTATTTGGAAATTTTCCGTCTGTATTCTTAGTCATGGGATGGGACACCTCTTCTAGGTTTAAATGACACAGATTTGTGAACAGTGAAGCAGTGAAAAGTCTTAGGAAGAGAATTCCATAGCCAGAGCCTCGCTTTCATATTCCTCAAACTCATCGTTACTTGCATATCCAGATTCTGTAGCTATTAAAGCCGATGTTTTAGTTGTCCCGTAAATGAAAGGAATGCTTTGGGAATAACTGCTTGAATTCCTGCAAGGAATAAAGGGGAGGAAGACATTCATTTCTCTCTCCGTCACTGAGTCTCCAGGGGGTGGGGACCACTCATCCTCGTACATTCCCCTCGTATGAGCTTCCTTTAATCGCGTCTATGTTACATTTCCGCCGAGGAAAGACCATTTCATCTGCAAAGAACATATTCCGACGTGATTGCAAACGGCTCACATGCATACATATTAAGCCTTCTCTTCACCACGGTTTGTCTTTCATGGCGTTTCCCGTTGTCAATTCCTCGAAATTTCTCAAAAAATCTCCATTTGAATAATGCTCTCGGATTCACAGGGAAACGGCATTAAGGAAAAAGTTGAACTCTCGTGACCAGAAAAGAGCCATCGAAATGTTTAATTAGCCAGTCCCTGGACATATTAATCCAATTAATTTAGTGGAGAGGGAGGCAGCTTCCCATTCCTCTCAGGAGAAATACAGGTCTTACAAGGGAGGATTTGAATGGTGTAAGCATGCTTAAGCAGTAACGTCTACTGGATTTGGGTAAATTGTAAGACAATCATGTGCTGTTTGCCATATTTAATTTCCTCATATTTGGCACTCATAATTTAACTCTGGTTATTAAGTAAACGAGTTCTCAAGTTTATCATATGATATCTTTCAAAGTATAACCTTGCCGGATTACTTATATATGTATCTACTTATATATGTTTGATTCTACTTAAATGTGTTTATAAATAATCTGTATCTCTAGGTTAATTGCACCTACGATTCTTCTCCTAATACTTTAACCTCTGCCTAAACAAACTTTTCTATCACCATTCTACGGTATAATTGTTTTAACAATATGCACAAAAATATCATCACCACCTTTAAAAAAAGCTTTCGATCGCACTTTTTCATATTTAAATAGGCTCAGAATGCAGTGTCCTGCCTAGACTTGCATCTTTTCTTACTCAGTTTAGAATTTTACTGTCAGGTTATTTGCACCAAGTGGAAAAATACAAATATTAATATGTATTCTGCCATTACTGTTTGGATGTTTTCACCTTCAAAGTCATTAGGCTCTATCCATTGATTAAAGATGGCCGGTGGCGTCTTGAAGGATGAGAGGGAAGCTTGTTTTTAGCCAAAGTTTATCCTCCTAACATAGCTTTCAAGCGCAAATTCATCAAAAGTTTCGTGAATGTTGCTGTGATATTTCAAAAAATATTTCCATTCCATATTTTTACAGCTACATTATTTCGGTATTCCGGGTCTGCTACCCTACCAGTTCCACTGCTTACTGCGTTCCAACAGCAAAACTTATCCATTCAAAATGACTGATTGTAACTTTGAATTACTTCAAGGTTATACGGTGCCATCCCATCGTATTAAAATCTCTCTGTGCTATGGTACCGGGCGTTTTCATCTATCTTCCTCTTAAATTTATGGCTCGGACTCCATACCGCCAATCTAACCTTTTTAGACTTATATCTTCAACCAAACATCATCTGAATGGTAGTTTTCCTTAATATCTCAGTAAATCAACCACTACACCAATCGTCCGTCCCAACTGAAATGAAAAAGCAATTATGGATGTGAAACGGAGATACCAGGATTCGACTGAATGTTTTGGGGTGACAATTAACGCACAATTTTGCGATTTGGTATCTCTGTTTAGGTAGAAATATCACGGGAACTATTTATGGTCTGCATTGGCTGATAATATATTATACGGTATATACAGTTAAAATTCAATAAATTGAATTAATTCATCTTTCATGAATATATTTCTACTACGTTAATAATGATCTTCCTCATTACCGAATATCTTAACTTCGTGAACATTGAGTGACCTAAAATATTGCCGTTTTAAAAAAATTAACACAAAGTTTTGTGTTTAGCGGGATGCCTTTTCTGCATTAAAAACGGTGCCTAAATTTGCCAGTTAAACGTGGCTTGTACAATTTGAGCAACGTACGTAAATATCTTCTTTAGAGAACATAATTTGATGAAATTCAAGGTAATTCATTTTAGAGAGTAGAAGAGTAGTTGATAACAGCAGTGCCATAAAAGTATGAATGTATATTATGACTTTCGATAAGAGTTTTCCATTAATTATAATCCACGCCTTTTGTTTTTGGGAAGTGGAGTGTGTATTAATATTTTCCGTCCTCTAATGAAAGCAAAAAAATTCAAGACTCCCATACAACCGGATTTGATGTCCATTTGATTGTTGGTTTTGACCTTGGCTTTTAATCATCCGCGAGATTATCTGAACTTATACAAGCTCCACATCAGACAGATTTATGTGAAACCAGCGAATGCTGAAGGCTATGAGAGAGGAAAAAATGCTAGGAAGGTTGGGAAGGGATACAAAAAGGGATGGTCTTTCGAATAATGAAGAAATGAAGGGCAACTGGAAGCCAAAAAGCCATATCATTACCCCCTTTACGTTTCGAATATACAAGTAAAATTATTCATATTTTCAAGTAAAACGTAAATTTTGCAATAGAATTAATTATCCCCTTCAGTCACTTTTCAGGAGAAATATATCAAATTGTATAATGCAAATAGAGTCAATATTATTACTGTCTTGGCGGTGTTGCTGAGGGTAGCGGTTTTGAAGTGATAGTATGTCTAACACTTGCTCAGAGACATCTCCGCCGGTTTCTCTTGCTTTTGCAATGCACTTTGACAAGCGTGAAAGCACTCCCCTAGACACCATAATGACTCATGTAAATAATGTTTTTGAATACTCTCATGAGTGAACTAAGGTAAGAAATTCTCAGTAAGCCGCTGAGTTCAAAGTAGTCTCCGCGATTAATTTTCGGGAATAAAATGTATGATTGCTACGACTGAACACCTCACCGAGTTCACGGATTTTAACTTTTTAAGTAAACATCTCCATCATCTGACTTCTCTGGTAATATAATATATAATGCTATCTCTTGATGATACAGAAGTATAATAACTAACCCGTTCCCTCGCAGATTTCCTCATTGTCGGAGAAAAAGTCAAAGCAAACGAAGCGAAGAAAATAACAAAAATGGTGGAACGCGTAGTTCATCTCTATCAAACATATGGCCTATGGTCGCTCAGCCTGATCGGCCGACCCTCATGCTACATACCTTCTTTATCTTTAAAATTGTGATTATTTGACTCAACTAGGATTTTGTAATAATATATCCCTTTTAATTACAACATGAAAATAAGTAAGACGAAGACCATAATCCTAGTATGCGCAAGAGAGAAGCTGAATGTAAAAGTCACCCTGTGTTACGAAAGAAATTAGAGCAAATGGATTACTTCACCTATCCTCGAAGCACTATCACTTGGAACGGAAGACGTACAGTGGACATCGAGCGGAGAATAGCCCAAGCTAAGAAGTCGTTCATGGGAAAAAGACAACTGCTGTGCTCAAAGAAGTTAGGACTACAAACTAGAAAACAGTACGTGGAGACATTCGCGTGGAGCGTGGCACTCTATGGATCGGAAGTATGGAACATTTGAAAAGCTGAGCAGAAAAGATTAGAAGCCTTGGAAACCTGGTGCTAAAGGAGGACGCTGAAGATAAAATGGATGGAAAAAATAAGAAATGATGAAGTGTACAGAAGTGTATAAGAGGAAAGAACCATGTATAATAAGATGCAGAAAAGAAGAACAAGGGGGACTGGACGCACCCTGAGAAAAAATGGGTTTCTGAAGAACATAATGGAAGGCAAAATAAAGGAAAAAGTACCTAGAGGAAGACCCAGTGATAAGTTCAAGGACCAAATATAGAGAAAAGTACATACGAAGAAATACCAGGAGGTAAGGGACCTAGCATCAGATAGGGAAGGGTGGAGGGCTGCAGTAAACCAATTGGATAGTCAGATAGTAAGTGAATATTAGGATTGAACGACTAATGAATGAATGCCTTTAAATAAAAGAGCTAATCGTAAAATTAGTGACAAAGACTTATGCACAAACTCATTACGTAAACATAATTGGATCCTCTCACCCATGGTAATTTCTCGGAGTAGGCTTATTTATTGTACAACATTTCATGTCTGGAACCTTAGAGAGCCACGGACCGTGAGAACCACATGGTGCGGAACAGAAGAGTCACCCGGGAACACATTTATACATCAAGTAGATTTTGAGTCGAATAAAGGTGAACACAGTGGTAACAAAGCCATTGATGGAAAATGTTTTGAATTGTGTGGAGATCATTAGTGCCCATACGCCATGTGATATCATGATTGCCCTTTCCCAAGCGCTCCAGCGGAAGAGTCAGGTGGTCAAAAAAGAATGGAAACAGCTCGAGTTGAAACGGAAATACAGTTTTCCTTTTTTTGCTGGTCTGATAAAGGTGCAAAAGGTGGGCGAGAAAGCAAGATTTATTGACGCTTATGATTTTCTTCTTCAAGGCAGCATGCAGTATGCTTCCTTTTTTGCCTACGCATTGAAAATTGGATGGATACTCGTTTTTTATATATCACCACGCGGCATGTGCATTAACTTAGCTCTTCCTCGTCACTGAGTGCACGCACCCACTGCTCATCTTCACTGCGGTCTATGAAAGATACAGCGCTCTCCCTTCTGATTGCCCTCCTAATGGTCACTACCGGAGGTGCGTTTCCGGATAAAAAAACAGGCATCGAAAAGTCTTAAGATGCATCATCAAGTTCGGCTTTCTCTAACATGACGCGTCAATCTATGCGTTGCACTAACAGCTCTAAAACTTCCATTTTTTTCCATCTCTATCTCAACCACTGGTACAATAATATGTATGGTATCCGTGGACTTATAATTGTAAATGTATTTTCCAAAATTCTCATGTGTGAACTCAAGTGAGAAACGTTCAGTAAGCCGCCGAGTTCAGAATATTGCCCGCGATTCATTTTCGGGAAAGATTCATTTAGACTTTTCAAATAAATATCTCCGTCATAAACAGTGGCGTGATGACTTATTTGGTGTTTTAATATAATACTGTCTCTTGATGATGCAGAGATGGAATACCTAACCTGTTTCCTTGCAGATCTTCTCTTATCGCAAGGTGTGCAGGCTTGTATATTGCCTGAAAAATTCTTAGTAGTTTGATCAAGTAAGGAGGAATTCTGTCATAATTCGAATACAGTATTTTGATCTCTTCCACAAATTCAAAGCAAAGGTAAGAATAGAAGTTATTATTATAAATTTTAGTTTCATTACAGCGTGGAGCAAAACGATTTCATTTGCTGGTTTCGTTTCACTTTGGAGAGAAATGATTTGTAAATGAACAATCTTGTTTCAATTCCTGAGGGAAAATTCGTAAATGGAGTGAAATGATAAAGCACTGCAACGATAATTTAGATGTTTCCAAACCATCAACAAAATTTCTGACGCGTAGAAAAGAGAACGAGAGTTGCTATGCATGGCGTATTATGTATCCTGCAGGCCTCGGATTAATACATCTCATTATCGGTATGTGACCATTTTAACACTATTGGTGACCTTTTTTATAGCTCGGCGTGCATTCAACATCTACTCACTACCCTACTAGTCGGCGCATGGGCGTTGGTGGGGGGTGTTAGGATACCACCCGTGTAAAGGATAAGGTTTTGGAAGGTGAAATGGTGACGTGTATTATGGGAGTGTATTTAGTGGGGCCCAGTTTTTACTGCGGTAACTTATTGAGCGTGGCAAGATCAAATTTTCGTACTTATCTCTTCGGTTATGTATGTGACTTACTTTATCGACTCTGTCTGACCTAGGAATAAAGTGTGGCGTCAAAATGATTTCTCGGCGTCTTTTTCAAACACACTTGTTCTGAATTTTTCAAGAAAACTAGGCCTAGAGTGTAGCCTCCGAGTATGTAGCGGCTTCCAACCTAATTCCTCCACCACATATCATCTTTTGACGAGACCTTAAAATTCTATCTGATTTGGATCAAAGTAGTTTATAAAAATAAAATTCGTAGCATTTTATCTTGTTTCAGAGAGAGTTTAGGTCGAAATGTTTTCCCTACCGTTCCCTACATTCAGCGCAATTTTGGTTCGTTGTATGCGCTAAGCATCTGTTTTCGGTTGGTATTATCAATAGTTGTTCCGGTCACTAAACCTTTCAAGAGCCGATTCAGGTAGCTTAGTCCCGTTTTGATTCAAAACTCAAAGACTATTTGGATTTCACTGTGTCGTTGGTGAGTTGTTGTTCAACGTTTTGCGTCCAATGCCTCGTTATTCCTGACGAAGAGTAGAGCAGAAGACGCAAAGAGTTGAATCACGTATTAAAGAAATCACAGGGAAGCCTGATAAGTTCTTCAAAATATGTATGAATTCAGGTGAAAACCTTCAAATCCGGTTGACGTCCTTAGTCATTAGACGAGTTTCAAAACTTATGCTTTTTCACTTAAAAAAATACATTTGAAAGTGTATAAATCCATGTGTTGTTCAACTGACATTTTTAAACACTATTTTGTAGCTCGGTTAAAGTAATATTAATACACGCAGTGCATTCAGACCGAGATATTTATGTGTTCCGTAAAGTTGGCCTAATGGTATGAGCCCACCACCACTCCAACCTTGCAGGTCTCCGTACCGTTTAACACATCGAGGGGTACAACACGGAATCCGAGAATTCTTCAAAAAGCAGGGACTGCGGCAGGTTCGTCAGATGGTTGGCGGGCGTTTGGCTTTGGTCAACTCGCTTGTGGTAATCTCCTCCTTCGTATCCGACGTGCTCTCCATAAATCTTCCTCACGATCTCCACATTGCTTCACGTGCTGGAATCCCTGCTCTCAACCGGATATGCCGTCGCTCTGCTTAGTTGGTTCACATATGTAAATGTATCTTCTTGCATTCGTACTCACTGAAGTAGGCGGTATCATGTCTACCCGCTGGGATTCGGGCCCACCTGACTGGCTTCTTGTTCCGTGCCTACAACTTTGCCACAGTCAATCATGGTCTTACAATGCGTCCGTTGGAAGATGTTTTCAATTCTGAGAATAAGCAGAAAAAAACTCGAGAAGTAAGTAAAAAGACACGAAAGTATATAAACTGTGATAACGATTTATATATGCTGCAAGTAGTGCAAAATGAGCAATAAATTAGATGAAGCATAAAGGAATTAAAGTAAAATAAAGAAGTATCAAGTTAATATTATAGTGCAATCCGCCGAAAGGTTTTCATTAATTCACAGCGCTAGTACTATGCATGGCGGTTAATTTTATGAATTGCCTGTCGATATGGCCAATAAAAATATTCAGCACAAATCTCTTTATCTAAATTGAGTATCGTGTAAATAAATATTCAATATTTAGCGTTCCCCATCATCCATTTTTGAGGAAAGTATTTTATCTTGGTTCGTCGTGACTGGTAGTCACGACTATCTGGTAAGCATTTCAAAGTGGTCAGTGCCATTGTCACTTTACCATTGAACATCCATCAATTCAAAAAATAAACCACAATTTTATTTTCATTCAAAAATTGCATATTTGAGCCTTGTTACTTTTAACATACACACGAGGTGAAACAAAAATCTTTCTTAGGTGGTCAGGAAAAGTTCGTAACTTGTCTTGTATGCTACAGTAAAGTTTTTGTCTCGTGCCATTTCACAGATTTTACTAATAGTAAAACTATGATATAACTTACATTCCGATCATCTATAGAAAGAAGCCAAAACTATTGTGATTCTTTATAATTTATTGGAGGTTCTACCTAATCTTATCGCGAGATGCTCACGGATTTCATACTTAGCTCGTAGTGATGAAGTTCTTTCATATTTTCTTCTAAATAGCTAAAAGTACTGTCCTCAGGTATTTCTTCTAATTCCAAACAATCCAAAAAGTCAATTCTACATTATAAAAGCTGATAATCTTTTTAAATAAAAATTCTTTATGGCTTTGACGCACAATGAGTGCACGGAGTGCTTTTCGTATCACTGACTCTTAGTTAAGAAAATTTCCTTATAGTTCGTTGAAATCAGTCCCAAAAATATAAAAATACCTTTTCCTTCTGACATCCAAGAGTGATGTAAAAGGCGATATTTAATCGTTCATTGGCATTTGATTGCTAGATAATGAAAGTTAAAGGATGCGTAAGAATTTAGAGCACCCGAAAAGAGAGGCACACAATCGCTTTTGGAACTAGATTTCACAAAAAATATTTGACGTCCAGCCTATGTGAGCATAATTTACTTCTGAAAAATTGTTGATAGAGCTACCCATTTAGGAGATGCTCGATATGATAATTCACAAATAAAAAAAATCAATTCCTGTCTTGGCGAATGATATTTCCATTGAAGATTTTGTCCATACTTTCTGTCCCACAGCGGGTGACGCCCGTTCAAGTTGAACCGCTTCAATTCCGATGAAATTAAATTCCCACGTTTCATAAAAATGGAATCCACTCTGTGGACTATGGTCCCTTGCGATTGAGTACAAGCTCTTTGTGAAATTGTGTACCCTGTACTCGTGGAAACTTTCAGTTTCTCTGTCGCCTCTCTGAAATTCATGAAGGAAGAGGTGGCCTGAGAAGCTCAATATTTTGAAGAGCTCGGCGCAATTTTTTAGTTTAAACACTTTCCTCACAAAGTATGAGGTATTTCAAGAGTAAACCAATTTTTAAATAAAAAAGATCACTGAGGTAGTTTTTACAAGCTTCCGTGATGTGTAAGAGTTTCCATTTGCTGATAAATTAATCTAATTTTGCGGGAACTGAGTCCAGCAAGATAATTTTTTCACAACGAACTAATGAAAGTGCCATATGTTTATTTCTCATATCTATGTGGTGTGCGCGATGGTAAATTTTTCAACAAATTCAAATATATATCCAGCATGACCGTGCGTTAATCGCAGACAATACTTACTTCTGATGAGAGCATGAAATTTTAAAAGATTAGAATGATCTCAATTGCCTGACGTCACTGCCAGTTGATCTGTATCTCCTACCCGTGTATATCTGTCTATAATTATATAATCATACTACTTTACTGTCTTCCATCAAGGAAATAGAAACGATTATTTTCGACGGATATGGTTAATTAGCAGTATTTTACGCGGGCGGGCGTCGTATTAGAGGCGGCGAAATCGTTCCATGTCGTCACCCGTCAAGTTTCTGAAGAAGAAGCTTTTTGAGACCGCCAAACCCATGAAATTTTTAGGCGAAACTATTTTCCTCGGACGACACTGTTTATCGAAAAGATTTTAGCCTGGCGTATTTAGGAACGTGACCTTCCTACACAAATAGTTTTTAAAATATCATCCGATTTCTCCTTTGTGGTATTGCGAAGAGTGAAATTGCGGTTGTGCCCATTTTTGAGAACAGTTCCAGGTAAAAAAACATGAATATTCACTCAGGTGCAATGAGGATCTTAAACGCTCTGTCAACCATGAGAGTGGAGGGGTGCAAGTACCGTTCCAAGAGCACGGCCCACGTTCGAGACGATCATTCCGACGAATAATGCGATGACTTTCCCCCGACGCAGAAGTCCCTTTGGCACTCCCGCCGCCTCTTTTGGACCCCACCGTGATTCTCACGTTTTTCCCCCACGGGTGCCTCTTTGACGCGATCTCCGTTGAGGAATTAGTGCCACTCTCGGAATGGGACAAAAACTAGATTATTTTCTTCGGAGGTTGGGGAGGGGGAAAAAATACTATTATTTCTCGTGGAGGAAAAACTATTGATGGACGCTATAAAGCCATAAATTTGATTCCCTTCCAAGTGGCGAATCTCTAGAGAGAGAGAGAGAGAGAGGAAAAGATGAAGAGCTCTCGAGTTCCGAGAAAACGGTGTTGGGGGCGGGTGTGGGAGGAGACTTTGAAAGGGAATGGCGCCGGCACAATTGACAGAGGAGGCCAAAGCGACTGACGTTAGGTGGCTCTGGATTGACCACGTGTGACAAGATAAGTACTAAGTTACACATTTTTATTTACTTAGTGTAAAAAGTCCTGCTTTCTTCTGTGAAATGGGTTACCTATTTAAAACCAAATACACGGTACAAAATATGCAGAAATGTTATAATTAAAAATATTCTACAAGAATACTTTTAATGATCACATTTGTCTAGCCATAGGAGCCAACTGCAGCGCTATTTGCACGGAATTACCACATTTTGACCTGAATTAGGGCAGTGATTCGGTAATAACTGAAAACTGAAAATATGTGGTCAAATTTTATTTTCCAGGACTTCTTCCTTTTATTTTCCAGGACTTCTTCTTTTTTATAAACATACATAAGTTTTAATTAAAAGATTTAATGTATTTTCTTGTTCAAATTGACGTATTTTGCCGTAATCTGAGCAATCCTTTTAAGAACCCATGTCAAGGTAGTGGGAGCGAGATAGTTCCCTAATCATAATAGAGACCATATTCTATCTATACGTTTTAATTTCACCAACTATGAGACACAGGAATTACATATTGCATAATCAATGGTGAAATAAAATAGATTTATATGATAGAAATTGTAAGTAAATAAGTGAAAATATTTAAATAACTCTTTAGCTTGACTCATTTTTTTCACGTGGTACGTTTGAAACTCCATCAAAACTCCATCAAAGGTTTATTTTAATCCCGAAGAATTTACTGCGGTGACAATATGATTAATTTTTTAAAAAAGTAGAGAAAATACACTAACTACACACTGTTGATTTTTTGATGAGATCTAATGGTAGGGAATGCCTCATTTTTAATATATGGTCTCTCTGGAGTGCATACATGTACAATTTCCCATATATAAGGGTTGGTATTTTTTTTCGCAAATATCTAGGAAAGTAGTGTGGTAGGGTGTTGAATGTTTAGTGTCAAAGGAAGGGTGATATATTTTTCTTTAAAATGAGACCAAATTCGTTGATTTCTAGGTAAAATGATATTTTGTTCAAACTACCTTAAAATCTCTACTTTGAAGGCTGAATTACAATAAAAGTAGTAGGGAGACCCTATTTTATTTTTATCTCAGTTCATAAAACGCACATTACAGATGCTCTACTCAAGTTTTTAGAACAACTGTAATAAGTGACACTCTGGCCTGAGCAACCTTAAATGATACCGACATATGTGGCTGATGAGGCGGTTACAGAGCTGGCTTCCCATCCTGTGAACCCGGGTACAAGCCCTAGAAGTCTTCTCCTTCTTTCTTGGGTGCTGCAACCCTCAAAGGATTTTGAATTTTTGGAAAGTCAATACCCAACTTCTCCTATTATGTACCAACTCCTTCTTGTAAGAAACATTCATTCTTTAAAAATCCTCCGTGACGTCGTATCTCCATCTTTACCTAGGTCTCCCTCAGGGCCTATTTTTATATTGTTTCCATTCATAAACTCAACCCCAGAAGTTCTCTTTTGAGTTTTGATCCCTTCCTGGGGGTCGTGATGTAGCACTTCAAGTATAGTACGTTCTCCTCCGGGTAAATGGGATGTCGAATTAAGAAAATCTTTGTGCCTTTAATTCATTGTCGAGGAATGCCGACGTCCAGTTTCTCAACACCCATTCTCCATGTGCATCCGTCCTCTCACTGGCAAATGCTAAATAAAATCTACGGTTTTCCTACGGAGAACGGGTCGTGTGGTATATAGAGTGCCTCCTTCCCATCCTGTGGGTCGCTGTATAAGCCACAGCAGTAGAGAGGGTTTTTTGTGAATCTCGATCACAACTTAGATGTCATTCCGAGAGTATTGTGAGTATAGTATCCACTCCGTCCGTCAAATGGAGCGTTATACTGTAGACCCAATGACGCCTTTCACTCAGAGTCGGCAACTGTCCATACCGGGTTTCTCTTCGCTATCAATCCAATCATCCAAAATCATTCCCTTACCAGCCCACCCATCAATAGGCAACGTATAGCTATTTTGGACAATTCCCAAGGCCATGAGTTTGATATGAAAAAAATTAACTTTTCAGTTGATTTTTAAAACGATGTTTCACTTTTATGGAGTATTACTCTTAATTATATACCTAACTTCTGGGCATGGAAAGTGTTAACGAATGACTCATCGTCGCATTTCCTGTGTTTTTCTAGTTTCTCCAGGTTTCTCTCCAACTTTGCTTCCCTCCCCTACCCTCCTTCTCTTTTGAAATTACCCACCAATTCTTTATGGCGGAAATAACTTCAGTTGTCGGTCGCATTCCCTATTAACCAACCGACGAATCTGAACGGAGAGGCGAGGGAACGGTGCTGATGCCCACGGATAGGAGGGTCAAGGAACTTGGGGGGCGGGGAGGGAGGAAGGAGAGTCGCCTTCGCCACCCCTCCCTTCCTCAACCCACAATCCCTCACACCCGCCATCCATTACACACTCTTCTTCGTCCTCCGACTATTTTCCCTCCCCGCACCGACGGCCCCGCCTTCCTCCCGCATCACACAAACGCCGGCTGCCAATTCAATGGGCGGAGAAAGGGATCGAAGCTGACTTTTTCGCCCATCGCTCCCCCCCCCCAATACCACCGTGCCCGAGCGCGTTAATCTCTTGCATTCTCACCCCCAATGCGGAACCATCTTCAGAGTAACACTCCATCTCGCTCTCCACACGTGAGTCCTTCGTCTCAGGCACCTCCTCTCTCTCTCTCCCTCTCTCTCCCACTCCCTCTCCCACTCTCTCTCCCAATTCCTGATTTCCCTTCCACTCCCTTCTTTCCCTTGATATGGACCATCTCAACTCATTCTCCGCCGTCGGTCGTCTTTCCCGCTCACCGTCACCTCTTCACAGCGGCGTGCCGACTTCAAAACCAACCATCAGTGTCTAAAGAACATCCCTCCAGTATCTTACCAGTATCCGCTCAGCATTCTCCTCCTAATACCTATCCAGAATTTTTCTAACAACTTACCAATCTCTCCCCGATTATTCCCTTATTTCTTCCAGCCTATTTACAATCATCATTAGTCGTTCAATCGTAAGATTGGTTGACTGCAGCCCTCCATTCTTCCCTGTTAATACTAGTTCCCTTACCTCCAGGTATCTCATTATATGTACTTTCCTCTTTATTTGGTTCACGAACTTATTCCTGGGTCTTCCTCTGGTGAATCCCTCAATTTTACCTTCGATTATGTATTTCACAAACCCATTGCGTCTCATTGTGTGTCCAATCCATCTGGTTTTTCTTCTCTGTATCGTGTTCTATTTACAATATCCCGCCAATATTCTCACAGCCTCCCTCCTACTTTTCCAGTTATCCCTCCGGCATACTCCAGTCATCTTTCCAATTTTACTTCGATCAATATCCAACATCTTTATACCCTTATCAATTATCCCTTCTGCTTTCTTCCAGCTTCCGAACATTATTATTCTTACATCATCTTAAAATTATGCTCACATTCTTTCAAAATCCATCAAACCTCCCTCAAGTATTTTTTAATCTCCTTTTGTCATTAAGCTAACATTTAATCCACCTTTCTTTAACCCTTTATACACCGATTTTTTCGTCCACCATGTGCAGTCATTACACATATTATCCCACTCGTGGGAGAATCAGGAACAAAAAGTTACGAATGAGAGATATTTTCATTGCCATGGTGAGCAATTGATGTCCCAAAGACATAGACGTAACGAAACCTAATCAGAGACAAAAGAACTCTTCTATATGGTACTCCTAGGTTACTCAGCGTGATAGAGGATTAATAGTCCTCTAGCATATTCATAGCATTTCCGAACATCTTCCAGGCAGTTGCCCAACACCTTTCCAAAATCTTCAAAATATCTTCCCAATATCTTTCCAGCATTTCCTCAAAAGACTCCGATCATCCGATAAACATTGTGTCACCACACACCCTTAGATCCCTTTCCAACGTTCTCCCAACACCAACTCTACCTTTATCAAGCATTTCCCTCACATCCCCGCCCTCCAAAAGCATCCTGCCATCATCCTTCAAATATTTACCACACTTTCTCATCATCTTTCCAACTTTATCCTAATGTTACGAGTGCATCCTATGAATATATTTCAAAATTCTCACTCCAACCGTCCAACCGCTCTCTCAGGCCTCTTTTTCCCCGCCTCCCTCCAGCATCGCCTCCACATTAGCACCTCGACATTCTTCCTCCCACCCGCTCTCCAGCATACCTCTCCCTCCCTCTCCTCAACCTCCACCCTCTAAAATTCCCGCTCTTGTCATGGGAATGACCGAAAGGACGCGCAGTCCGCAGGGCACCCCCATTGTTCGTGTCACTCTCCTTCCCTTTGTTGTCCACCGACCATCTCTTCCCTCACGTCTGGTGGTGGTGCTAGTGTTGGCGGTCATCTCACTCACCCTCCCGCTCGCCCTTCTAATTCCCTGCTCCCTCCACCTCCGCTCATCCCGTGCACCTCTCCGCCGTTGAAATCAACCAATCACAATCACCCTCGATACGCTTTCTCCATTTTTTTAAACTCCTCCCCTTCCTCCTACTCACTCTCCCTCTTTCCAACCCTCCACACACACACACATATGTTAAACCCCCAGACAACGCCTCTTCAATCCTCTTCTCCTCTCTCCTCACCCTCCCATTCCGGCCCCGGTTTTAAAACTCACGGGGAACAGCGATCACCGGTGGAACTTCAGTAGACGTCCTCTCTCGCACTGCCTCCAACACCCTGGCCGTTTCTGCGATTCCTCGCCCACGCTCCCCTCTCGATTCCCGGCCCTCCCATCTTGTCCTCTCCCCACCCTCAGAGCATGCGTGCATCGGCCGCCGCGCCAGAGAATAAGATCCTCTTTTGTCCCCGCACCCGACAGCGTTGAAGAGCAGACAGCGGGTGGGTGTTGCTCCACGGCGGCGACGACATAGACTCGTTTACCGCACAACAACCGCTGAGCGACGCCGCCGCCTCAGCCCATTACGGATGCAGGCATCTCGGAGAAGGGTCGTGGATGGGGCTGGACCGCAGCGGCTCCCCCGGCAAAGGGATCCATAAATAAGGGTCGTGATTTATATTTCTCCCTCTTCATCCCCCTCCCTATTTTCCCACCTCCGACACACCTTTAGGCATTGTTCCCCACGCATTAGTTATCTAATGATTTTTTGAGCGCTTCTTCATTGCCCGATGTCCGGATGGAATTTACATCTACGCCGCAAGTTGATGGCCCGGGTAATTTACTAATCTAAATTACTGCGCTCTGCCCCGGCTCAAGTAGACGCCGGGGTGGTTTAAATGACGGGTCATTTTTCATTCCACAAACGTGAGGTATTTAACAGGAAAAAATAAATGTTCGACGCGGATATAATTTGTGCCCGGTAATACCTCGCTGCAGACGCGAGATTGTTTTCTCTTAACGAGGAAGGGAAGTTGCTTTTCAAGTGGTTAAATACATCCTGAAGCTTAGGTACGTCTTATAAACGCTGATTTTTTTCTGGATAAAAAAATTCGCCAATTTAGCTGCCACGCTGATGTCTCCATTCATTGTTCTGCTTCAAGTAATTACTGAGTGCTGTTGATTATTCATTTCAACAATCCTTCGGTGATTTAAAGTAATGTTTCTGGAGATTGTTAGAGTTAAAATTTTCTTAAAATTTACTTAAGATAACACAGTCGTCTACCAAAAAAAAGATTGGTTCTCAAGTGTCGTTTTAATGTGTGAGGTAAACTAGATTTATAATCTCATAAAGGTTTTTAATAAAACATAAAAAGTATATATCTAATGAATTAGAGATTATTTCGAACATGTAATCTGTATTTCTATTGAGTATAATATGGGTTCATATACCAAAATTATAGCAGTTTGACCGTAATATTTTGATACATAATATAAAATTACGTTTGTTGAAACATGTTGGAGAACGTGGGTGCTAATGTTTGATATATCCATTACGAATATTTAATATGCATCGCAACAACTTGCAAAATTTTTTCAGGCCAAAAATATTTACGTTCTCTCATGAACTTCAATCAAGAAGCGATGGTAAAGTATTTATTTTGATGGCGTTGAACAATTCGTTTAGCATATTCAGGTATGCATAAGTAATTAACAAAATTAATTCTCAAATCAGTTATGAATAATTGCTTATTTAAATCTTGTAAATAAAAGTTTAAATAATTCGATCAGTGTTATTTCTAGGTATGCTACTTTTTTTCCTGTTTAATTACATTAAGTCATAGGTTCAATGAACAGCAGAAGTTTCAAACGTCATGATATCAGGGAGTGAAATACGCGCATGTCTTCTGAAAATGGATCCATTATTTTATATTTCTTGACAGAGTTATATGTTTAATTCATTTTCATACCTTACAGAATATCGTTTGTGGCTCGAAGAAAAATTAGTTAAACCAAGAATACGAACGGTAAATGCCAGTGTGGGGATCTTTACAAGTGACAGCTATTGCGTTGACATCATCCTCAACTATATAATTTCTGAAATTAATATCATCATTTTTAGTCGCCACCTATTCGATAACTAGCCGTGTAAATATTCCCATGATTTTTTAACAAATGAATTTCGTTGAGAACACGGAAGACGATATGCAATTATTAGTCCGTACACTTCCGAATCTAACGTTCGAATACCTCCGAACAGAATCACCGAGGCATACAAATAATCTCTCCCTCGGCAGCCACAGGAGTCGTCTCCCAGGGGGGGAGGGGGAGGAGGGTTACAAAACGAGTCGAGGGGTATATAGGAAGCTGCTTCGACGCGGCCTTATTCCCGCGAGAACCCCATTCCTCCGGTAAGCCTCCTCTTCTAAACTCTCGGCAGTACAAGAGACTCGAATGCATTACCTACGCGGTCGCATACCGAACAAACGGATCGACTCCACCGGCAAAGCAGGTGCCCATCACGAGCAGCGCGAGAAGGGATCACCAAAGGGATAAATGAGAAACGGGGATTAGGGAGGCGTTTGTGTGAGTGGGAGGGGTGTATGCAAATGCCATTGGGGGAGTACAGACAGGGGAGGGGGGGGAAATAGAATCCCCTCCTCTCAGCCACAATTGAGGGCGAGGGAGAATCATGAGGTTCCGCACTGCTAATGGATGCACGCATTCACAGACCTCACCCGTTCGGGTCGCCTTATCTCGCCGGTGGCTCCTCTCGCCAGGGCGGCGTTTGATGCGGGCATGCCCCGATTGAAGTGGGCGAGGCGGAAGGAGGGTGGCAGGGGGTGGTGAGAGCGGTGGCACTGTGAGGAGGAGGTTAGGGTGGGAACACACACTGGGGAGAGATGTGCGTGCCAATGCGGATTCCATCGAGGAGTGGTCATCTCGGAATGGTTTCCTTTCTCAAATGCACTCGAATATTCAACGCTTTAACCCGTGACCTGAAATCTGTTTCACAAATCCACGAGTCTTTTCAACAGACTAATCCGAGCAGTTTCTTCGTTCAAAGTGTTCTACCTCAGAAGTGGCCGAGAAAGAGGTCATTTGTATGAATCGGTGATTCTGTTCGGAGGTATTCGAACGTTAGATTCAAAGTTTCTTCGTTCAAATTGTTCAACCTCAGAACAGGTAATAAGCTGCAGGTGGAACCAAAAGCCAATGCATACAATCTAAGATATACAATATAATATATTTTGCCCCAGCCCAATTTTTCTGTTTAAACGCTCATTCATTTATCTATATAGGGCCAAATTTTTTTCTCGGATTGTCACATGATATAAGACGTACAATTAGTTAAATATCATTTCGGAACAGAGTTATTTGAGGTAGAAAATCTAATTTTTTTTGGTCAATAGTTTGCTTAACACTCACTATAAACTGTATTCACGATAGTTTTGGTTGATTTTAATGAAAAAATTGTTTTTTCATATTTATTTTTCTGTGACGTACAGTTTATTCATTTCACAATTATTAGAAATGTTCATGAGGTATCCCAAATACAGGAAATATGTAAAAGGGATACCTAATTTATTCTTTTCTTTATTTGAAATGTAAGGTGTGCATGTAAGGTTCATTCAATGGATAAATAACCTTATTAATAATATCATTAAACATTCTACTTTAGGATATAAAATAAAAGTTTATTGCTCTAGAATTTTTGTTGTCCATTTAATATCAAAAATTAACTCACCAAGAAAATTAAAAATAATTTCATAACGGGCACAGAGAATAAATGCTAAACAATCTGTAAGCACCCATGCGATGATATGATAAATAGTTAAGAAAAAAATATAGGGTAAAAAATTCAAATTGCAGAGAAATGAATTCAAATTTCAATGACAAATATCAATCCACAACTTTATTCGATCATGTCAAAATTAAATCTGCTGCAAGCAGAATTTTACAGCGGAATAAATCCGAATGAAGGAAATAACATCCAGTGAAAAGAGGTGGAGGTATATAACACTGAAAGTAAAATCCGATGAAATTTTTTTTATCAGTAAATATGTACATTAACACATTTAGCGTTCCAAATCCAAAAGCCACCATCAAGATTAACTACTTATGAGTACTGAACATGATTATTGGAAATACATGAGTATTGAGTACTGAAAACGGGTATTGGGGTATTACACGTATACTGGATATTACGGCAGTTGGAAACATCGGAAGCCTGTTGAGCAAAACACTGTGAGGAATAGTTAAATTATATCTTCCCGCTGAAGAATCTATTAATCCTATCACTAAAATGGCTTGAGCTAAATAATAGCCCTGATTGTTTTCATTGTCAACATCGCTACCTTACAGTTTTTTTACAGATGATAGCACACAATTTACGACAGTAAAGGTCAAAATAGTCGATTTGCAAATAATTTCCTTACTACCCTGTATTACTTGCCCAAGTTTTTCTTTTATTTGGTAAAATTCATCATTTTTAACATAGAAAATAGGAAAAAATATCACGGGATCCATGTACAAATTCTGGCTTGTAGTTCATATGGAGAAATTTTCTTGAAATTCACACAATTACTATTAAACTGGCGTGCCTACGTCAATATTTTGTTCATGTTAGTTCAATAAGGTGCGTAAAAAGATGACCTAATCACTGCCGAGGTAGATAGCGGCCATACAGATCCTCCTACACAATTATTAGTAAACCTGAAGGCCAGTGAAGTAACGACTGAAGTGTGTATCGGCTGTCTTTGACTGAAAAGCTGAAGATCCACGTTCTCAGTTAATAACTTGCGTAGAAGAGTTACAATAAATCGAAGAAAGAAAGTCAATTCCAGTATTCCATTTTATTTCAGACATACACCTCATCCACAACTATCAGGATCGAATAGGTTATCAAATTTAGGCGAGAAAAATATTATGTCACCCCTTTGGAGTTATGCTCCAACTCTGAAGTAACGAGGTACATCCAGAAAGTAAGTTCCGCTTGTGTTGTTTCACTGTAGCACTGCAATCGCAGTTTCACGCATGCGCGGTGCCTACCCTGACCGGTTGAGTAGGAGTTGATGCCATTATGAGTTAGCTGATTGTTGTGTACGCCTTGAGATGCTTGTTTGAGATGACAAATAAAATTTTAAATCCCGCCACCGAGGGATGATCATCAGCGGTATTGTTTTGTTTCATGACAATGCCCCCCCTCACGCTGTGCATGTGACACAATACCTTAACAGAAATTTGATTGGGAACAATTTAACCACCCTCCATACAGGTCGGATCTCACTCCTTTTGAATTCAATAATTTTTTTACCCGAAAACGAGCATAGTAGGCAAGATGTACAACAATGACGATGAGATCAAAAAACATGTTGTTACTAGGTTGAAATCACTATAAGAAAAGCGGCAATAAAGAGAGAGCACTAAAGCTGATGCCGCGCTATGACAAGCGCCGACGAAATATTGGGAGTTGTATAGAAAGACAGTTAAAGATCTGAATATTTTTCAAAATAATTTTTTTTCTAATATAATCTTGTTTTCTTTGACCTACCAAATGGAACTTACTTTCTGGATGTACCTCATATATTATTTAGGTGGAAAAGAGACCTGATTTTTTATATTTTTGTTAAACGGGAACCGGGGAGACAGCGGTCATATATGGTGTGTTCAAACCTACGCTTTTGACGGTGGAGAACTGTTGTGGATAAAATAAGTGCACATCTTATATCACTTTGAAGAAAAAATTTCCTCTCCTTTTAAACATGCTTATTGGAAGGGTGCAGAATAAGCATACGGTATATCTCCCAGATGGGATTCAACCTTGCCATCTTTTCACAAGGCAGATGGTTTGTCGTTCCACCCAGAAAGTCCGGTCAAATGTATGAATGATGAGAATGAAACGCATTGCGCTCTTATGGAATGAATATTATTTAGTCATATGACAAACTAAGGGGTTTACGCTCCAGTAATTATGACTATTTTCTTAAGGGACCCATTAAGAATCCTGAAAGTAGCTGAAGCTAACAATGCCGAGCGGAGTCATCTGTTAACCGAATTTTAATACGGTAAGTGCTCCAGAGTGTACGCTTGGTTGCGTGTGATTTTGCGAGGAATGCTCGTGTCCGCAGGGGTTGCTATCTAATTCTCCTGCAGTGTTTATGTCCACTTCTTGATGCACCTTCTCGAACCAACGTGAACAAAATATTTGCGTTGGCACACTTTTAACGGTGGAAATCTTAAGTAGTGTACTGGACGGTGGAATCCATTCCTTTTAACGGAGCTCGGATGAGTGGACTGGCCCCCGGAAGCGAAGGTGCGATAATGGAAGGACATAATTCCTCAGAATTCCTCAGTCGAAGAGAAAATATTTTCCCTAAATTCTCGTCTCTACATCTCGCGTTAACACTAGAACCATAGGTGGATCATTTTGACCCAAACGTAATTTACAATTAATTTTTTTATTTCATTTTGATTGAGAACAGTATTTCCTCCCGTTACTTTTATTAATTTTTTTCACGCATTCACGTCCAAAATGATTCACCTTCCTGGGATCAACCATAAATTAGACCTTTTAGAATTCACCTTGAATGCCATTGCCGATCATCTTGACCCAGAGATTCATTTGTGTGTTGAATCATAGCATAAAAAACAGTAAAAATATAATTATTTTCATAAACAATAAACAATACAATAAATTTTTATATAAAACATATCAAGTTAGTAAATAAGTTTCTTTACAATAAGGAAAAACCCTCCGTAAGTTGCTTTTCATTTTCCGGTAAATTCCTACTTTGGCCCAAAAAAATTTGAGCTTGTTAATTACGATCGAAATTTGAAAAATTAAAGAAAAATACACAATAATGTGAAAACTCATCGCAGTTGATTGAGCTATGTCATTTTAGGCAATAAAAATGAAATTAAATTGAAAAAAACGATAAATTGATATAAATGCAGAACGTTTATACAACCATAAATCAATGAAATTGACAAAATTATGACTCTTCTATGGTTAAAATATCGATGTACGTAAAGAAGATGAGTGGTAGTTTATATGAAAATACCGTAAAAACGTTCACCTTAAAGTCAAAGCGAGGAGTTGATTTACAAATTATTGTTGGTCTAAATGACTTGCTTTTGGCGTTGAATGATGTCGAAAAGTCCGGGCATCTTAGTGTCAACAGCATTGAACTTATTTCAATTCACGGCCGAGAGCACGGGCCATATGGCGAGGCAATTCTCTCTCGTTATTTTCGTAGGTATCACGGGAGTCAAGAGTAGGATGGACAACGCGTGAATAAGCGCAGGGTTATGGGTTTGAGCTGGGCGAACGCTGACTTTCAGTGTGAAATTAGTTTACTTACATTGAAAGAGCAAGCTTCCTTTTGTTCCGAACTTCTGTATTATAACGTGATTTAAAATATTTCCATAATTATTTGTCTTTTATTTCTTTCATCTCCTCTGCAACAAAAAATTGTTCTCATCCTGTACGCTAAGAATTTTATTTTTGCAGGATTTCATTTTCGCCCTAGAATTTTAACTTACAGTAGTCCATATTCGCAGATTAATTTTAAGCCCCCATCAAATGTCATGAAGTCTTTTGCCAAATTTAATAAAACGGCGAAAATGAAATATAATGCGGATAGTTTTCACCAACAACAGTGATGGAGGTGGAATGGTTAGATGTGAATGACCCAAAAATGGCGATCACATGTGTTTTTGCCCAGCTGGCAATGAGGCATGAAAACTAAGTGAGAACCTTTAGGCATTCAGTCGGCTTGTAGAAGTGAATTCCCATTAGCCATAACACATTCAAAATAGTTCACTAAAAACATTAAGAAATGTGCCCCACTTAACTCTCGAGTCATCAACTCTAAAACTCAATTACCTACCGGCAACGAAAGATGCGAGCGGATTCCGTTCTGATTTTATTCACACGATGCCTCCATATTAAGAAGTGAAAAGATGAGAGGATATAAGTGAGTTATAGTAGTTTTTTTCTGAAACCAAGATGTCTCCCCATCTTTTAGGCTAGAAAAAATGTCTGATCTTAATTTATAGAAAAATATGTCATCTGAAAAGACAAGAATTTTGTTATTATTAGTCACGTTCGGGCCCCGTTGGACCACGCGAAGTATAGTCTAAGAGTTTACTGTTGTTTTTGCCTTTCTGTGCGACCATCTCTCTTTCATTCTTTCTGATTGAGACTAGAATTTTATTAACAACAAATAATACTACTCCCTGGCAAACACATTAGCCATCACTCTTAAATTGTGAGATTTTCCTATTTCCGCAAACATGAACGAAAGTCTAAATCAAAACAGGAAAATGACTACTACAGGTTATGTTTTGCACAAAGCTCGGGATGAATTTCATAAACGGGAAATAAAAGTATGGAATTTCAATATCCTTGGTCGTATTCCCCCTCTTTGTGGGTACCATTAAGTCATATGACTTAAGAATGAAGTCGCGTGCCTTTAACATTGAGTAAATTTCTAACTGAAACATTAGTACGATGCTGGCCTCGGTGGCTGCGGGGTAAAGTCCTCACCTGCCAAACAGAAGGTGCCGGGTCCGAGTCCCGCCAGGGCAGGACATTTACACCTCCGTGGGCATGTTGTTTGTGTTCGTCCATATATTACATACCTAGTAATTGGCTTCGGCTGTTAGATATAAAGAAATTATTATTATTATTATTATGAAAGTGAGCAATTTTTTAAATATACCATGAGTTTAACCTATTTTTAATGATGTATCTAAAAAAAGATAAGAAATTTCCGAAAGAAAAGATAAATCTTTAACAAATTTCAAGCTATCCGGGACTAGCCACGGAGTTCCACTTTTACGGAGTCACCCGCAATGCACACATGTGCGATACGTTGAATCAAAAAAAGAAAACAGATTGAGGTAGAAGAATCGAGAGGGAATACCTGAATAGTCTACGGTTGGATAAATTAACGTGAGCCGCCGTAAGGGAAGCAGTAATGCTCGGAACGCAAGCTAACATGAGACCATTTGAGAAATTGAGTGGGAATTAAACCGCATTACCCTCCTTTGGTGTCACTTCAGAAGGGGTTTCATCCAATCAGCGTCCGCTGCTAACTGAGAGGTTGAGCGCACTTTAGTGGAGAGATACGCCTTGTACCCGGCGGACTGCGACCCGAGGGTGGATTGTTGTTAAAGCGGGATGCGTGTAGTAAGAGATAAGACCGAGAGAAGAACAGAGAGAAAGCGGAGGATGAATGGAGAGGCAATGACGGAGAGAATTCAGCGTGCGAGGACGACGGCGAACGGGAGGCTAAAGAGAGGCGGAGAATCAAGGAGGCGAAGGGAGGAACAGTGTTGCCCCTTAAGTTACCGTTAAAGGAGCGACTCGAGTCCCCTGGCACCGTGATCTCACCCACCCCGATGTCTCCTGAATGATATCCTTCGTGACGAGCGACCGATGGGCGGGCGACCAAGGTAAGGCAAGGGAGTCCCCATCGGGACTTGAAGGGAAGACCAGAAGTCGTTCGAATGGAGGTGAATGCATTCGACGGAGTTGTGCACACAAAGGCAACTGCTACACCCGCGTTTGAATGAACTCTCGCCATTACGCGCCAGTTGGCGGAAAAGGCCACCTCGGTAGACGGTGCAGGAACTTCAGTGGATAAAGCGAATCAACTGAGCTGAACTTCCGTTAATCAAACGTAGCCTCAGTTTAGTAATATGCAATACAGTAAACTCGCAGCACGGTGCTCAGTGGCACCGTTCGGTGGTGAACAACTACGAGCTTACTTCAAAGAGTTACTTTAAAATAATGCTACTTAAAAGTCTTTCCGAGAGTCCTATGTCATTTTACCCCATTTCACAAGAGATGAGACTTTCTGGTGGAGAATAAGAAGGATATCTTGAAGGAATAAAATCATTTTCAGCGGAGTATCTCAATATTTAGATACCCTATTGTTGCTGCTTTGAAGCATCGTAATTTTTGTTAGAATAAATTGAATAATCTCTATCAGATATCATATTGAACTGAACACATTTTTTTAGCATACCCCTGTGGGAGGATTAGTTTTTCTTGCTGGAGGATAGAGGCACTATCAGTGTCAGTTGCAAGCATTGAGGTATATGGAGAGGGCACTGCGTCATCAAACTGAAGCCTGCCAAATGAAATAATAACCATATTATAAATCCCTGCTCTTTCCTATTGTTAGAACAACAAAATGGATGAATTACCGGATGTAAAGCAAGAATATCAACCATATGTTTTAAATTTGAGGCAACTGACTTCTGAAACTTATTTTGCTACTCAGTGCTATTCATTCTGCTCTGTTATACTCTAGTTTTACTGGGAATGCGGATTACTATAAATTTTTGCTTGAAGGTTTTCGCAGCTTCTTTTATCAATGTATGGAATTCCTTTCGGGAAATGCTGAGTGGTGCTGATAATTTTTTGAGATAACGTCGCGTCGAGAAAAAATTATTATCAACACGCAGAATTTTCCGAAAGGAATTCCATACAATAACTATTAATAAATAACTCATTTATGAAATAAGTAATCATCGTAAAATTGCGAAATTAGTGCGTTAGCTCGCAAGCGCTATAAGAAAATGAGGTTTAACGAAGATGGAGGAGTGGCTTCAACTTCTATTACTGGCCAGCATAGGAAATGCCCAATCTATATACCTCAATGGTTGCAACTTAGCATATGGAAATTAACGATGGGTGTTTCAACTGAATATCACTTGACTTTGGCGTAGCAAAGGCAATAGTTTTCCTTAATTCCGTCATCCAAGTCCATTTATTGTGATCCCTACTCGTAAAATTACCCGATGCCTTGCAAACCGTGGATAAATAGCATTTGCTAATTGGCGCGTGGAAAAATCGGCTAAAATAAAATATATATTGCTACTCAGTTTGGTTCTTAACCGATTGTAATAAAAATATCATATTCCCGACTGCACATTTAGAACCCAAGAATCATTTATAAGGACACATTTTAAACATTTGCCGTAAAAACATTAATTTTTACTATCAAAGCATTCCATGTATTTTAATTGGAAGATATTGACTGATATCCGATTAATTTTGCTTTTATCTCTTTATTATAATTACGAATAGAGTAATATAAAAAGTCTTATTGACTTCCGGATAAAAATTGCCAGCATACAAATTAATACAATATTTAAACCGATATAATACAGAAAAGAAAGACAAGATGGATTGGTCACACCCTGAGATACAATGGGTTTGTGAAGAACATAACTGAGGTAAAATAGAGAAGAAAAATCCCCAGAGGAAGACTCAGGTTCAGTTCATGAACCAAATAATCAGGAAAGTATATAGGAAGAGATACCAGGAATTAAGGGAACTAGCATTATATAGAATAGAAGAGAAGGGAATAGGAAAGTGTTGAGGGCTGCAGTCAATCAGTCTCAGGATTGAACGACCAATATTGAGTCTCCGATTTCTGGTTGATATCGGCTTTATTATCAATTTGTTGATATTACTTTATCAAAAGTTCTTTCAAACTTATACTTTCTCAAATAATTAAAAAAAATCTAATTCCAAATACTCAGTGACGCTATTTCTACTACCGAAATCTTCCTTCATAACAGCACCATGTAAGGTGGTAATGATTACATGGGCCAGTGCATTTTCTCTCCACATTTGCCGATTACATGCACTATTCCTACACCAAAGGCTTCCATCATTTTTAAGAGATCAATTCTAATGAATGACAATCTATTCATAAAAAAATTCTGAAAGTAAAACGAGGTCATTTTCATATAAATTTAAACATGAAGTTCTGATGAAGGCTTCCGCGGGGCTTTGATGGAGGTTGATTCCTTCTTTCGGGTTTTCCGCCGCGTTGGTTCATGTTGAAGGACAATATTTCGCCGGCTGTCCTGCTGGCTTCCTCAGGCCCATATAACAATATTACCATCTATTTTTTAAAATTAGTTTCTCCGTCCGAAATAACGATAGTCATTTTATAAAATTGATGTATTTCTCTGGGGTCCATTCGCATATTTTTGCCTAAGACCAAATGTAAAGTACTCTAGACCGATACAAAGACGGAGCGGATACAAAGGCCGGGACCTAATACAAAATACATGAAGGAATGGTTTTCAATTTACCTCATGCTTGGTATTTTATTGCATAATTTTAAAAGGTGTCCCCTGTCGGTAAGTTCACAAGTACTCAACATTTATTGTTACGGAAGCGCTCTTTAGAGTGACATAAAGTGGAATCGATAAAGCTGGTCAATACTCCCTCTCGCTGCCGCGATGGCGCGTTACTGAAAGTCACCGTCCCTGAAAATGACATAGAGAAAAGTAATTTATTCATCGCGCTACTTCGCACTACATGCTAGTTTTGTACTAGTTAAAAAGGTTCAGATCGAGTGAGTTTCAGTATGAAACGAAATATATTATTTTGACCCCGCTCACTATTTCTAGAAACGATAGAAGCGCCAAAAGAATGGGAGACACGATGCCAAACAGATGAATAATAACAAAAATTCCTCCTGTTCTCGTATCATTAATGATTATATCAAAAACAACGAGACAAAAATATAAGTCGCATTTTAAATATTTAACTCACCTCTATCCTTTCAGCCCTCATTATCTCTGTTCCCTCCGCTTCCATGGAAATAGAATGCAGTGCCGATGGATTTAGTTTGTCAATTTTTAACATACAAAGAGGGAGCACAATAGCTGCGACGTATCAGTTCTATGAAACTTAGACCCTCACAAGGTAGAGTAAATTTTCTACTTGTGCTTAATATCTTACCATCATTACTTACAACTCACCCTGAATGAAATTTCCGGCATGATTTCGCTTTCTGTATGGTTTAGTACATTGTAGGACCAGTAATAAATCACATTAATAATACTAGCCATTAGTTAAGAAAAAGCTAAGGCTTTCCCGGTGTATGATGTTGCCAAAGGTTACTCGGCCTTTCCACCGGGTCAAACTCTCCATCTTAGCTGACTTTTCGCTGAACGAGTCATACATCGTCATCAGGGCATGTCTTGCGGGCCAGTTGACGATTTCCTCTGTTCCCTCCACTTCCGTGGAAATATACTGCAGAACTGATATATTTACTATATAAATTTTTCCTGTACAAAGAGGGAGCATAATATCTTCGTCACAGTCAACTGCGAACCAGTTGGATGAAAGACATGCCCTGATGAAGATGGACGACTCGCTCATCGAAACGTCGTCCAATACGAAGAGTTTGACCCGGTGGAAAACCCGGGTAACCTATAACCAACCATTAGTTGTATGATAACTATTGTTGCATGGTAGAATGTTCGCCCATGTGGCACTCTCCTAGTTTTTGGTCTGATCGCGCATTGCCATCCTTGCTGCTTTGGGCCAGCGCCTGGCGGTTGGAGGAAAGTACACGTTTTCGATTTGAACTGGGATGAGTGTTGCATGCTTGGTGTGGAATCACCCCTTGCCACTCATCTTCGAGGTGGCTTGCATGGTATTTCGTAGATGTAGATGGATAGTGTCCAAACACAACAGCCTTCACGTTGAGGTGGCTCGCCGGAATAGTATGTGGATGTTGATGTAGACAGGCATCAACTATTCACCGTTTCGTCTCATCTGACTGACGAAGGTACACTTCACTTCAAGTGATCTCCAAGTGGCACCCAAGAATGGATCGGGATCCCACTGAAAAAAAAAACTTCACCGGTGTGGACCCTCGGAATGGGAAATACTGCAGCCACCACACCAACCGATTCTCCCACCGTCTTGGACGAGAGAGGAAAGAAGGGATAGATGTGAAAGCGGGCGGTAATAGTTACCTCGGCATGTGTACAAGGGGAAACAAGATGGGTGCGGTGGCATTTTGCGTGCGTTTAAGGCGTGTCATCACCGCATGTATATCCGCGGTGCTCATCTCACACACCGCCCCTTCTTCGACGAACTGATCATCTCCCGCAGATGGCGCACGAGAGATCGCAGCAAGTCGGAGAGAGATGCGCCGTTTGATTTTGAGATCTCGGCTCCTCAATCCGCGGTTCGGTCGTTTGCGCTGAATTTTTTGCGCCATTTTCGCCATATGATTTTGTTTGTTTATCCCAAACCACTCACCCTCTCCTTTCGACTCCCACCCCGCCCACCTCCATCACGCTAAACGCGGACGTCCCTCTTTTTCCCATATCCTGTTACTCTATAGCGCCCGCAAAAAGGCGGATTTCGGTCGTGCGAATAGGTTGTTTGGCGTAGATTTGCTAAAAGGGAAATCTTCGGTGATTGTGGGTACCGTATCGTGGAAAAAAAAGTTTGCTCTCCCCCTCAGGGAATGAAACGAGATGCAGGTGATTTTTGTAGCCCACAGTCCGTCAATCCATGGGAACTGGAAACATAAGCTGCTAATATAGACGCGAATATTTCGAATTCGCTAGCACATGGAGACGCTTCTCGTGTGAGTGCGCCTATGTTGCATTGCGTAATACTTCTTTTATTCATTTTATTGGTGCATCACGAAGCCAAATTTAATTCCCTCAAAATGAACCGGTGTTACTTACCAGAACACATTTTTTATATCGGTACATAGTAAGAAATAAGACTCTGAATCCTTCTTCCTTTAATCAGAAAGTGATTTTGAAAGAACTGCTAAATATCGGCGGAGTGAATTGATATTTTGAGTCAAATTATTATTGAAATATTCATGTTGAATAAAACTCTTGGAATTCTCCCACAAATTTATAATAATCATTTATGCCTCAGTGTGGTGAAACGCGTCGTGCCATTAAATAAATCTGTGAGAGATTACCAAGTATTTTATTCAGCATGAATATGGACAACTACCACCAAGTACAGCCCGATAGTTAAATTTCTTAATCAAACAACTTCTGAGTCTATTGTCAGGGTCCTTAATTTTCATCGTAAGCCATTTTAATTTTTAAGTTTATTTTTAAATCCATCTTTTGTACGAGAGGCTTATAAAAAAACCTGAGTGATAAATTAAGTCTATTTGACGTGTAAATTAATTTTTAAAAACAAACTAGTTGAAAAATTTGTAAAACGGAGCAAAACAATTTGATGAACCTATATCTATCACACAGGCCGGTGACATTCAGATCAAGGAAAATAAAACGCAATAAGGCCAATTCCCTTAGAAAAAAAACTTTACCAGCAAAATTGTCCTCTTTTTAAATTGCTGGAGCAATTTCATTGGAAACCAACGGCCAGTCCAGCATGTCTGGTGTATCTATCTTAATATTGGTGATTCACATTGCTATTGGAGAGACATAGTCAGGATTGCTTTCGAGGGGTCCATGGTGAGTATTAGCTGGGAGGGTGAGGGGTGAATTTGTTTAATGTTAATAGAATGTTTGCCTCTTTGGCCAATTATGATTGCAATTGTAACTGAGGTGTAACAGCCAGTAGTTACGTATTTTAACTTTTCAAACTTTTGAAAGATGACGTTACCCACAGTTCTTTGTGTTTTTGAAGTTGTTAGTTCTGTAGATTAAAGGAAATTAAAGTTATTAATTTTGGAAAGTTGATAATTTTCTCATTTAGTTCCAATTTAAAAATAAATCCAAAGCTTTGATGGATGATTCGGTCCTCATTTAATCCTTCCCCTCGCTCCCTGGATACATCACTCGCTATGGAAAATTTTGTTCTCAAAATAACACAATCATTCCCGCTCTAAATATCATTCTGAACTGATATAATCAATGAAAAGTTTTTTTTTTACTTTTCGTATTAATTTTCGTATTTTTTTTCATGGGAGTGGATTCAAGTGACAAAAAAATGCTGGGCCGATAACAATAACTTCACCGCTAAAAAAGGAGAGAATTTTAGTGGGATAGCAAATTGATTTTCTCATCCACGATTAATTGATTTTATGGGTTGTCCAAAGCTCATTCCTCGTGTAAATAAGATTTTTTTGTGATCAAAATGGTCGTCATATTTTAAGGGGCAACTTCAACGTTACTCATTCCGGCGTAACTTAATTCCATGCCTTCCTAGACAGGGTACTAGCACGGCTCCCCCACTTTAAACTTAATGGCTACCAGTAACTCATGCATAAATCCGTGTTTTCAATTATTCGAGATATCCTCCGTGCACATCGCGTCCGGTAATCGAGGCTTTATAGCAGTTAAACGCGGCCGGTTACTGCCGAGTTTTTAGAACTCTGGATTTGTTTCTCCACATTTTAGAGTGCGTGTGAAACTGCACGTTAGTGTGAGCTCCAAGCTCATCATTAAGGAAACAGATAAATCCACTAACAAGAAACCTGAGATATGAAGATTTGGTTTATGATTGCACCATTTTTTACAGGAACTATGAAAAGAATCGCGGCTTCATTATGACTACCGATAAAAAGACACACAAATCATTCAAAATTTATGGGGAGCTATCAGAGTGGAACAAATTCAATAACTTCTCGGGCATGATCATAAGTTTTTTGACGGTTCGCTTTCAGGAATTTCGAATTGGAACGCTTTTTACAGTGCAGGAGTTTTTTTTCTCCTCACTGAAAACCTAGCGATGTGATATCCGACCTAGCACGATGGAGATCAACCGTGTCTTCTTTTTTCTAGTGCATACTCCCTCAGCCAACACCGATGCTGACCACTACCGTAATTTTGGCACCAAAACCACATTTTGGGCCCGATACGTAGGTCAACCATGCCGTGAATCGAGTCCTCTCTCGCCAGTACCGAAAGCGATAGACTTTCCTTGGACAGAAAAATGCTTTTTTCTACCGCCAATCCAAAAAGACTTCCGTCTTCTATGTTAATCCAAGATTTTTTTATATGTTCCCATTGGGTGTGCTCATGTGGAATAACACTAACACACTCGGACTTGCTCACCCCCTAGAACGCCCATAGGACATCATTTCGACTCTATCTTAAAGAAAGTAATTATTTTAATGATTAAGCAACCTGATCAGACTTGAGCCATTTAATGCTCATCTTTCTTTGTTTCCTATGATATGATACACATTTTTAGCGATTTAAAATAGTTTGAGCGAGATAGTTCCCTAGTCATAATAGAGACCATATTCAAATTATTCGTTTTAATATTAGTAGACGTAGGAAGTATGATTTATATGTTACATTATTAATGGTGCTACTACTATATACTTTTATATGACTGAAATTCTTAATTATCAAATAAAAATATTTGTATAAGTCTTTTTACTTGGCTCATTTCTTTCACGCGGTACATTTAAAACTCACTCAAATCCATGGTACTACTATATAAGATAGGCCATTGCGCACATCGCGGGCTAAGTGACGTCACGCATGGCGTATGCTGAATTGCACTTTCGACGGGTGACCATTGGAGCTATTGCGTGGAAGCAGTTTTTCTAAAGCAGTTTTACGATTCAGCAGTAAAGAAATTATGTCTTTTTCTGCTGTGTGCAGCAACAGCTATGGGAGATGCAAGGGAAAGGTGAAGTTTTTTTCGTTTCCCTAAAGATTAAGAAATGAGAATTAAGTGGAGTCATGCATGCGGGAGACGAGAGGAAATTAACCCGGAAACGGATAAGAAGATTGATACGCCGCGAGCATTTGGGACCCTGATAATAAGGATTTAACCAAAGAAATTAATAAAATACAAAGAAGAGCTGCACGCTTCGTTAAAAACTGTTACAAGCGAATATATGGTGTTTCACAATTTTTCCAGGGATTAAAGTGGGACCCCCAAGAGACTCGGAGGCTACACGTTTTGCTTAGTTTGGTTGAGAAATTCAGCACTGGTGTATTTCAGAGCGACACAGAGCATATAATCGTGACGCCTCACTATATCTCTAGGTCTGACAGGAGTGGTAAAATGAGAGAGATTCATTTCCGAGCAGATAGGTACACAAACTCGTTCTTTACGCGCACAATAAGTGACCATGACCACAGTAAAAACTGAGCTCCACTAAATACACTCCTATAATTCACGTCACCGTTTCACCCCCCAAAACCTTATCCCATACATTTTTACTCGACTGGTGTCCTAACAACCCCTGCCACACGCCCATGTGGAGGCTCAGATGGTAGTATGTAGACGTAGATGAGCATCCATTGAAAGTACCCCCGCACTTTTAACAATGTGTAGCAATTTATTGCACTCAGGAGTTGAAATCGTCCTAATTATCTCTTTTTATTATTTGAAAATGACTTCAACATTTTGAAACTTAGTGTTCTAATATTTTTACACAGAGTATAATAGCGCAAATTAGGGAGAGTCATGAAAGGATAACGGCTTGGACAATGGAGTTAAAATTTGTCCCAGGGTTAAAGCTAACTTAGACCCAACTATTGGTCAAAGTCGTTCAATATCGATAGTATTCTTCCTTCGATACAGGTCTTAGCTACTCTTACACAAGTCCGCCATCAATGTGCTTATTTTGGAATAGATCTCATGAGCATAGGAAAGGTTGTTTGACGTTTTTGTTGATTTGACAGTGCATTTGTATTCGAATTGGCGACTTACGCCGCATATTCGCTGATTTCCTTGGGTTTGCTATGGCATTTATTGCTCGTACAGCACATTAATGGTGGTCGTGTGTGGGAAATGGTTGCGAAGACCCATGTCGATGGAGTTACGGATATGCCGAATCGAACGACCCTGCTCATGACAGCGTTGAAATCAGAAATAAAATTAGCACCAAAACTCTGATCTGAATGCCCAACGTAAAATAAATTCGATTCCTCGGAGCCTGTGTTTTCATGAAACCAATTCTAAGTTCCTACAGGATGCTAGTTTCAGAGCTAAGCGGAATTGTCCCACATTTTCTGAACTGCACGGCCGAAATAAATTACATTATGTTGCAATGGTATATGTACTTAATTTTTGACAAAACATTCTAAAAATCACCTGTTTCCCAGTTCTGCAGGTTTCAAGAGAATAATTCCTATCACACTATAATCACACTCCGAAGACTATTTAGGTAGATTGTAGATCCACCACCAGTATTCTCTCGAAACAGTGGACACACCTGCCTGCTTGTGTTTGGTCGTATGATCCAGAATTCGGATGCATAATTTATGTTGCTCTTATTTAAGGTTTTGATACTGATGATTGAATTTGCTTCTTCCACCGGATACGAAAATATCAACCGAAAAGTTTGATTTTAAACATACTTAACTCGATTACATACTAACTTAAACATACTTTCAAGTTTTCATAACTGAAATAACTGCCGTGTAAAAGGGGCATTAGAGTCTAAGTGAAGTGATACAATCGAGTGCATTAGAAAATAAGTTATCAGCATTGATTTGAAACGTTCTTTTCATTTTTTATTGGAAGGACATTCCTATATCTCTCTCACAGAGCGACTACCTGGTTGAGAAAAATAATATACAACGAGCTGTCAGAAAGTACAAAAAGGATGTAAAAATTCTGCTTCTACTCCCAATAAAATGAACAATCATAATTTCAAATTTTCCTCTAATATTACGAGTAGCCGCAATGATTACATTACCGAATGAAATAGAGCAACGGTCAATGAATTCACAACAATATTTCAGGATACTAAAATATGGTCTATTTTGGACCAATGAGTCTTCATTAATCCATCGATGAAATATATTTACGAAAATTCACCCAGTGTTTTTGGCTGACCAAGGATCGTGATTTAAATTCCATAATGGGAGCTTAATCATTAGACCATGAAACTGTGGATATTAATTTGTAATTTGGTTCCAAATGAGAGGTTTTCATACATAAATTTCTCTTGTTTCGTGGCTAGGGCACTGAGCTTTCATCCACACAGAAAGCACCAGAGTGACCGGAAACCCTTAATCACTTGGCATTACGAAGCGATTTGACTTGTTGGCCAGAGGGTAATGAGTTCTTCATTGGTAAGAGTTCTCGCCCCAGCACGAAGGATATCGTTCGAAGTGGGGACAAGAAGTTGCTATAACGGACCCTTAGTGAAAGGCCTGAGGGACGATCACCAGGAAGCACACGGCCGGAGGTCGGCACCCTCATCACCATTGCTCATCTTCCCATTCAGTTTAAAATCTTTCACTTGTTGGAAAATATATTGTTCAAAACTTAAAACCTCTTTTCATTAGTTTACGCCCAATGTTTTAGCTATTAAGATTACTTTTCCCACTCTTACAAAAACTCTTCACTCAACTGGGTACAATCGTCCGTGCTGTCTTAATGCATATAAATGACTTCCCTCAAATCACTCTCGCTTTTTTACATCATATGAAGTTGGACTTCCGCTGGCAGCTGATGTCCTATAGCGTGTAACGAGTTTCTTTTTCAAAGCATCGTGCTCGAGGAAACTGCCTAATTATCTTTCATTTAGCACCCATTTTATGGTGATACTGACGAGGAAGTCCGCTTTTTCTGACCCTTTCTTATTTGCAATTCTCGGCTTTGATCGAATGAGAAGACTCCGGGTAACAGGACGCCACTAATTAACAACTGACTCAGCACCGGTGGAACGGATTCGATTAGAATGGCATCAGATAGGTGGGACATAAACGGGCAAAACAGCAAAAGACCCGCAAACGATGAGATTGTCCCTTAGATGGTGCTCTCCTGGTCCAACTACGCTTCTGAATGGGGTTTGATCACGTTCGATCACACTCCATCAAGGGGAGGATCATCATTGCCACGGCACCTGAAACTACTTCGACGGAACGGTTACCTGAGACCTGCGTAGATAATCCTATCTTAAATAAGAACTGTAAATCTGTTACACAGGAAAGTACAAAGCAGCTTCCAGGATTATAAGCTAAGAATATGAGGTATGCCAGAAGGAATATATCTCCCTACTTCATCCGGTGATCAATGATCAGCTGTCATAAAAAATGTATGGCCAGCATATTTATTCCAAAGAACCCTCTTCCTGATCCTTGTGACTCGAGAAATGAATGTTAAAGTTATCTGAGGACAACTTTTGCGAGAAAAATATTTTCTCTTCACATCAATGATTAGTCAGTTTAGTTTCTATAAGTGACCATTGTATTCTTAGTAATGAATTCCCAGTGATCTTTCAGTTATTACTTTTTAAATTTTGTCTTCATTTAATTTTTTTATTCGGCCTCTGAAAGTTACGAAAATTAACGAGCATGCCTTTTAATTCATCTGATAATGATTTCTCTCATGATCTTGCATTTTTCCCCTTTCGCTAATCTCCTACAATTACAATCTCGTTAATGTTATCTGGTGATAAAGCTATCTTGGATCCCCAATCCGTACACAGAACCGATTTAGGACTACCCTCTCGTAAATTATTAGTCCCTTCACCCGCCAAGAATGAGGGTTTACGTCGCATCATACATCTGACTGCCACACATGGAGACAACTTTACAGAGTTCAGAGTTTTTACTTAACCATCCCCACGCCGATTATGGATTAATATTAATATGTGTCAGTTAAATTAAGCAAGTATGCAGAAAAATCATTCTGAATTTTATTCTTTTTCATTTGTCTTCAATCATGTCTTCGTAAATCAGCAGTGGTATCATTCACGCATTGGAAAACAACATATATCATGAATAATGTAAAAGAAAACTTTGTTTGATGCCACTAAATTATTTTAAGGTACTACTAGTTTCGACGCAGCGTCGTCAATTTCCGTTTCACATCTTAAGGTACCTGAAGATGACACCGCTGCGTCGAAACAGGTAGTACCTTAAACAAATTGATGGAATCATTGATGGAATGGATGGAAAGTTTTCTTTTTCATCATTCATAATTAACTCCCACAAAGTTGAGCTTATTGCCATTGAGATCAACACATCATCTTCACTCACGATGCATCTCAAAATAAGGGCTAAGTTGGTCAATATAATACGTATGAAAGAGCTTCAGGTGCTACTAAATGGAAATATTTTATACCCATGATGGCAAGGATAAAATGGCTCAAAGAGTGTGAAAATTACTATTGAATAATTTCATTCTTGCCATCAACTCAATATAAGAAGCCAACATTTAGGTAAAATGAATTTTAAATTGTACTTAACTTGAAATTATTTGTACAGAGGCTAATTAAATGATGATAATTAATTGGGAAGTTCTGTAGCTACCAGCAACTACCTACCTAAACTTGTATAATATTTCAAACACTTCACCGCATCTGTGCAAAAATTAAGTTTGAATCCAAAAGAACACGGCCAACGAAGCGGCTGCAATGGCGAGAGGAAGTCTGTTGTAGATCACGGCAAAGCAAGAAATCTAAGTCGTCCTTCAGAGTTGGGTGTCTAATTAATCTCCGCCACCGCGCCACCTACCTCCCCTCTAAAACTCCTCTCCGCAGATTAGAATACGACGCGACGTGGGAACACCCGCATATACTAGAGGCAGCGAGAGAGAGAAGAGACTTTCTTCGCGAGGGTTGAAGGTTGGACGTGTGATGGAGGCGTCAGATACGGCGGGGAAGATAGTGGAAAATGATCGGGGGGGTGGGAGGAGTAGAAGGGGGAGCGGAGGGAGCGGCGGATGCAGGCAGTCATGAAAGGAGAGCGAAGAGGTGGAGGAGCGAAGAATGGGACATTTGGTGGGAGGGAGGGAGGTTGGGCAACGCTCTCGAGGAATGCGGAATGAATCCGACACCCTTAAAAGTGTTCTGCACGACTCCTCCCCGTGTCTGGTTTTCGGATGGAAGGAGGAGAGGTCAACCCGCCCACTCACTCCCGAAACCTCAGATCCAACACCCTCCTCCCCTCCAACCTCTTCCTCCCCATCCCAAAACACTTCCTCCCTCTCCCCCTCTCTCTCACACCGACGAAAACCCTCCCCTCCATATTTTCTCCTTCACTTCCCAAAAGGACCCATGAGTGAAAAATTTTTTTCCCTCCCTCGAACTTTTTAATACGGCCACCACCACCGCAGCAGTCGCAGACTACGCGCCGGCCGACTTCGGGTGGGTGGGCCGAGCCGTTGGAGGTGGTGGATCATGTCTCCAAAGCGGTTGTTCGGGGTAAATTTCCCGTTCTCTCTCTAGCGATCGCCTCCCCCACCCTCCCCCTCTCTCCTCTCTATCCTTCGAGACGACCGTTCCTTCCTCCTTCTCCCCCAATATATCTGTTTCCCATTCAAAACCCTCGACCAAAACAAATACACGACACGGAACCGACATCGAAATCTCCGCTCCTCACCCTCCTCCAACCTCGCCGATCCTTTTTCACCGGATCACTCATCCCTCAAAGCCGGGATTGTACTCTTCCCACATCTCGCATATCTCCTGGGAGACTGTTCTCCGAACAAATTGGTCGAGAGCGAAGAATAAATCAGGACGGATGAAAAGGAGAGAAAATCCTTGGGAATAGTAGACGTGGTTTGAGGAGTTTAAACGCACTAAAAACTAAGTCTAGCATTCAATCCACTGCTTTAGACACGACCCATTGTGATTGAAATTTCCAATCTTTGATTCTCCGAATTGTAATTTATCGAGCAACCACAACTTTAAATGGCCAATAGCCCTTTTTAAAGATTGCTTAATCGATGAAATCATAGCTGCTCATTAAAATTAAAAGTATATTACTACTGTCAGTGATTGTTTTGATTTGAACGCCATAGTTTCATAAAATTAAGGCAAAGTCTATTTTTTTGCAAATTATTTATCGTATACATAATTTTCTATCCAGCTTAATTCTCTTTCTCACCGACTGTAATCCTTTCATAGATAAAATACCTTCATATTTATTTACTTTTCTAATTTAGGTCACTTTGGTATAATTTCATAAAAATTGAGTTTTCCATATTAAATAATCAATCTCTTTTTCCTATCTAAAAATCGCCTATGAGAGTTTTCAAACTAAAAATCATCTAATTAGTCAAGTTATGCTTGTTTAGTAAGTTATGAAAATTTAACCGTACACCAAGGTGGTCGCTTTGGTAATGAAATAGTCGGATAACTCAAAGGTGATTCGGACATAGGAGTTGAGTTTGGCATGGAATGCAGGACATACGGGATTCAGTACATTTGGAACATCTAAATCATTAGTATGCCGCAACGAAATGTATTTCAATCATTAAATTGCTCGCCAAGCTTTACTTCCCTAGTTGGACTTCATTCTCAACTAAAAAGTGAGTTTTTTCATCTCCATTGCCTTCCAACGGTACTGCCAACCATTTATACGGAGAATCTATTTGAGAAACGTGATATTTTTTTAAATATTCCTACAAGCTCTATCTATTTCAATGCAATGAATGACGGTGTTGAGCCCAAAAAACAACTTTGAACACCGTTTAACAGCAAGACTTATGAAGTCTTTGAAGGCCCTTAATGTGGGTACTTGGTGACCGTAGATGACTCTAACCAACTAAATGCCTTAAAGCTTTTAAATTATTATTTTTTCATCCCTAATTGCAAATTTTCACTAGTGAGAAAGGTTTTGCCACCTCTGTGCTGACTTTATGAACCCCGGCTTAAAAGTGAGAACCGAACTTCACAACACAGACCTCATTTCGTACTTCATCAGACAAGTTCATCGACTTCCCGTTTAGCTGGTTATTTTCCGATCATCGGACCGATTGCGGAAACGCCGTCATCGGCGACATGAGGTATAAGTGGACGGGAGAGAATGAGAGATTCGGGGAAAGATGAGAAAACGAATGACCCTAAGCGGAGAAAGCAGAGCGCACGGAATTTCCGCGAGCACTCACACGGCGACGCCTTCGACTCGGGGGAAAAAAATTGAGGCGAGGGAAGCGTAATCACTGTGTTCAGGAAGCCCAAGAGGTTTGGACAAACTGCGAATTATTCGCGTTGCGCGTCGGAAAGATGTGATTCACGCGCGGCAATTAATTTTTTTCGCCTTCTTTTAGTCCGATTCCTCGCAGAAATGGCACCGCTGAAATTGGTTCTGTCTCAATATGTCCTGAGCTTTCAGAGCGTTATGTTCCACTTGAGTTCAAAAACATGGAGAATAGGCGTCTTCACGGGATGCTATTTAAGCAAAAAAAAGAGCAACGGCCGAGGATTCAGAAAAAATTGATAAAAGGGTTTCAAATTCCGTTAAAAATTAGTTTGGTTTGAGGACATGAGTCTTTCAGTGACGACGAGAAAACACTATTTCTTGACTTCAACCAGATAAGAATTTTCTTCCCAATTTTTTGTGAGGTTGTATTCGTCTCTTTTCATAAGATTTTGTATGTCTAATTGAGCTTAAGATCGAGCTACCATGTAAGTTGCTTCCAAGTCGATGGATTCATTCCCGTAAGATGAAACTTACTTGACCCTTCAAATGTTCTTTGTTTAGTAATACAGTAGCCTTGTTCTAGATTTGAAGTACCTAATTACACTGTGTATATTCTGTGAGCCCGCCAAAATTTCTTTCATGGAATTTTGGTGGCCAGATCCAGATCTAATATTTGATTGTAATTTCATTCGTTATTTCTGTCTTGTTGGATTACGGCACTCATTGTGAGTGGCATAACTAAAACGCCCATCTGAATTCAAAGGAAAGAGATTCACGAGAGTTAAAAATTGAACAGAACAAATGAAATAAATTTTTGATCGATTCTCCTGAGAGAAATACATGTTACATGCCCAGTTCATGCCAATTAACATATGAAAAGAAAAACTCGGTTCAACTTTGTAGAGTTCCATGTCAAGTAGTACAAATAACTTTTGCACTCCACTGGTCAGTTCACAGGGCAATTTATTCCTCAACTCTTTTGCCTATCATCAGGGGTCTCAGCAGTACATTTACAAACGAAGTTACTCTAAAGTAAAGATTCTAATGTAGGATTAGAATGCATTTATTTCCCCTAAATCAAATTCGACCGGTGAGGAAAGATATGTGCTTCGGGTCTCGCGCTTCACCAGCAAATGAATGCGCCTGTTAGCTGCCTTAAGAATCCATGACACAACACTGAAGGTTCGGATCATTTGGAGAAAAGGAAACTATAAAGGTGGTTCGAGCAATTTTTGTTCATCTACAGATTTATGTTGAACATAATATTCCTATTTGTAATAGTAAGTGCAAAAAGATTGCATGTTACCGAATTGGATTCTTGGATACCTAATGCTATTTTAACACGTAACCTTATGATGCTTGAATTATATATTTCGAAATAAGTAAATTACTTATTTACATATTTTCTCCGAAAAGCAAAATAATACATTTTTGACTATCAAAATGGTGGCTAGCAAATATCAAGGTAAAATTTGGAGCTAAAAACTCGTATTTTCTTACAATTTTCGCTCAATTTTCGGATTCCGCGCCGTAAAACCACGTAATAACAATGCTTTAATTGAGACGAGATTTTTAAAAACAAAATTCTTGCACAGTTAATATTACAAGATATATGGCTTAAGAATTATTAAGCTCAATATTTCGGATTGACCATAGCTATCATCATCATTTTGCGAGACAATGTTTTCAGAAAATTTCAAAACCTTTAACTGGTAAGTTTTCCTTTTCTTTACTGTGCCTCATCCATTGATGTTATTATCACAGAGCCCATTTAAATCGCCAGTACTTGTGGTCATAATTAAAACAAGGTCATTTCATGAAACTTTTTGAAGTACTTTCCAGCCGTGTCAAGCTATTGACTCCAAAAACTTCCACCGACACCTTACTTTCTCCTTATCTGTTTGTCGAGCAAGTTAATCCCAGTCTGTCAGTGTTAATAATACTGAATCAGAAGGCACCCGTATCTCCAACAACGGCTGCATCAGTAGGCGTGTTTCACGTGCAATGCAATATTCCTTTCTGAGGTTAAGTTGTAATCCTAAATCTAGAAAAGATTCAGATTTTTAACTTCACGTCACCACCAAAATTTTTCGACCATTACGTTATTTGTTCAACAAATTTCAACCCCATTGAAATGGAACGAAACGGTTGAAAATACCACGATGCAAACCATTCCAATTGAATACCATCTCAAGTGACTGAAATGGAGGAGGCGGGTAACTAGGACCCTTTAATTCCTTTTAAAGAGCAACTTCCATCATTCACGTTTCGTTTCACGAATCATCACGCCCATTTTTGAGCGTCGTGACTTCCCCATTCAAGTCATCATGATAGCCGGGCTAAATGGCACCGTTTTTCTCCCCACGGACGGCATCCTCACATCGAATAACCCGAACGGTTCCTGCCCTCTCCGTTTATTCCCAGATACCTCCTTCAATCCTAACTAACCCACTGACCCCTCCCCACGGTAACCTTCACCGTCCGCCTGTCTTTTTTTCACCGCCATTGGAAAAAGTATTAACGTCCCGGGGTTTCACGTCGCTATTGTTTCCAGAGCTTTGGCAATTTTCCACCATCGCTAAAGTCCGAGAGCTTATAACCGCTAAATGAAACGTTTAATTGATTCTTGCCGGATTTAGCAGCGTTTCGGTTCGTGAAGCATGCGATCCGGAGTTGACTTGTCTATGGTTTTTGTATATATATATTTATATCGAGGCTACGGACTGCGTCGCTTGTACGAGGGCAATCGCTAACAAGACATAATGAATCCACTACAACCCTCGTGTCCTCCTGTGCCCTCCCTCACCTCCCCTCAACCGCCCCCTACTGCTCCCCGCGTTCCACCACAAACGTTAGTTCTGAGCTGCGGTTTGTTAACATTAAAATGGCCCGGATTTCATGGTGTCACGTTAAGTCGCAAGGAATCCGGTTTAAGTGATTTTGCAAGATTTGCGATTTCATTGTCTCTTACGGTTCCGTTTCTCTCGAAAGCTCCTCCTTTTTTCCGTTTCTTTCGATCCACTCGCCACTGAATCGCTGTAGCTTCCTCAGGTATGCGAAAGAAAGTCGATATATTGCTACCATGTTAAAACGGAAAATTCTCTCTTCTCTTTAGCTCTCTTGAGGTCCGGATGTTTTTACTCATCACCCCAAAGAGCAAAAATAAACACAGGGATTACATTTCCTGAAATTATCTCTACAACGTGCTATTTGAGATCAAATATTCATGCACAAGAGCATACAAATCATACCATTCCTATCCGGGATGGTTAAAGAAAAAAAACTTCATTTTTGCTGTTAGGCTTAGAAAACTATCTTTCCTTTAAGATGGTGGGAGAGCGAATCGTGAGCCATTGAGAGCACATTTCAATAGCTTTTCAAGTGACGAAATAATTAAATTTAATGACGAAACGTGAATGATGGAAGTTGCTTTTTAAGAGAAATTAAAGAGTCCTAGTTACCCGCCTCCTCCATTTCAGTCACTTGTGATGGACTTCAATTGGCATGGTTTGCATTGTGTTATTTTTAATCGTTCCGTTACGATGGGGTTAAAATGTGTTATACAAATAACGTAATGGCTGAAATGGAATGGAAATGGAAACGGAATGGTTCATCCTGTCCTGCAATATTTGCTCTCTTTAAACAAAAAATATCACTACTCGATATGCTCAGCATCAAGTACTGATGACTTATCATAAGTGGATTATTTATATTTATAATATGAACAGCGTTCTCCTGGCACACATCCATGATTAAATGATTATGCTGATATTTTGATAACTTATAATAACAGAGCGAGTGGTAATCAAATAAATAGTAGATGAATGGATCCAGGTAATTTATCCCGTCCATTTCTCAAGGGAATGATGCCATGTCAGGATAAACTTACAGGAACTTGTCCCCCATTCCAGGGGGCAATGAAACAACGTTTAGATTTTGACGAAGGATTTATTTCTCGACCCGGGTTCAGTAATTTTTTGCCCTCTCCTGAGAACAAGGTACTTATCCGAAGTCCACGTCAATATATTTTGTGAAGTCTCCAGCAGGGAGGAGAACCAACTCATGACTTAAACAACGAAAGATCGTTCCTCTATACTTAAAGTAAACCTTACTAGTTCCCATTGGATGGCATAACTTTTTCTAACCTAATAATTACGATAGAATTTTTCACGAAATTCGGTCCATAATGGCAGTCGTTTGTCATTGGTAACCAGGCACAATGATTGTAAATGTTGAACTTAGGAGGATTCATTTGAAAGTAGATCGGATTTTTCTGAGTGATGAAAATTCAAATGGGAAGACTGTGTATTACAAACGGAGCAACGCAGTAAAATCCTGAACCAACCATGATCGTACCACGAGAGCCATTTGTTTCAAATACAGACTATTGATAGTGGATTCTAAGATTTGTGTCCACACAAAAAGTGGTGTAGTCCCCAATAACGTCGTTTCATACACCTAAATGTATTCACCTTACGCGGATGGGGTGCCCGTGGTACGTGCTCTTTTCAGAGTGGAATTCTTTCGTATTCGGTGAAAAGATAACCAATAAATTTACCTATATTTTTATTTGCATTGGTGTGCAATAATCCTTTGGGGTTCGGTTTGAACCAGTGGTAGCGTGTTCGACCCCCGTTCCGAGGGTCGCAGGTTCGGACAACCAACCAAATTTTGCACCCTACCCGAATTTGACACCACTACTGAGAGGCAGCAGTCTCAGCAGAAGGCATTGATGGCGCAGATGAGGAAGATCGGACCGGTATCATCAGCCACAGCTTCGGGCGAGAGTGAAGTGCACGGAATCGGCCGGGGTACTACGAAGTGAAAGACAACGGGGAAACCACCACATTAGTCTCATAGTGGATGCTACCCTGTACTCTGTATGACATGCAGGCATTCCTCCCAGTAAAATATTCCGGAGGTAAAATATTCCCCCAATCGGAACTCCGGGTGTGGATTATAGGGAGGGGTACATCAGTCAGGGGGGACAATTATAAGTCACTTAATCACTTGAAATAGCTAAGGTTGTTGAAACATAGTAATGTCGGTTGAGTAAAAATTCGATGGAGAAGGTTGCGTGATAAAGTAAAGACAGTACCCTGGTATGGATGAAGAGTTCTCGGGTGTGGCACAGGGTTAGGATTTCGGTAGCCGACGTTTCGACGAGTAGCTCGCTCATCTTCCTCTGGGATAAACCGAGTGTATGAGTTTCTTCACATGCTTTGACTAAGTCTTGCCCTAAGGGAAAAGAGAGAGCTGCTCGTCGAAACTTCGGCTAAGGAAAGCTTAACCACTATGGGAGCCACATCCGAGAAGACTTCTAGCACGTGACAAGGTTCCAGTAGTTGAGATGTGTCAAAATGATTAACCGTTCATGATTTTACTTCATCACCTTTCGGTTAACAAGTACAGTCAGTATTAAGGGATAACTAGCACATTCTATTGGGGTAGAGTTCACAAATATGTCGTTTCTTTGCCCTCAAAACTAGATTCACAGGTTTAATGCGACCATTAGCTTCACTAGTGATTCGGTTTCATGGACGAGATCCTTTTGCGGTGGGCAAAATGACAGCATATTGACGCTTCTTCCAATGATAAGGGCTCATCTCGGAGAGATAGTGGGTCACCGGAAACTTAAATATTTCTTTCTCTTTCTCCCCCGTCAATTTTTTGCCCGAGTCGCCGCCACGCCCTCCTCAGCCCCCGCTGGCACACATCGGCTCGACGGCGGCCGAGCCACTCGACCGCCCAACATGGCGGCGCGCGCACGAAAGATAGAAAGAAGGGATGGATCGGGTTTACCCAAGTGCCCCAAATTATGGGGGACCCTCCTCATCCTCCTCCTTTGTTGCGCATCCCGGCTGACTTTTTTTTCGGGCGATATCTGGAATAAGACGGACTCGGCGAGAGAGTTGCGGGAGGAGAAAGAGGAAGAAAGTTCGGGAAAAAAAGAAGGGCGTAAAAAAAGAATCGTCCACCCGCGTGGCATGACGGGTTGTCAAACCCGTGAGCACGTGGCCGATGGAGCGTGGTTTGGCACACTTAACGGAGCAAATTAAGATGAAGGTGTGTTCATGTGACCCAGAGGTAGGAGTGAATGGTAATATAAAATAACCTATAAAATATTAAAACCTCAATGGACCTCAAATGCGTGATTTTCAACAGTTTTTCGATGTATTGCATCGAATACGTCGTCAAAGTAATTCGCAGAAAGATTTTATTGGCATATTTATTGAAATAAAGCCAGGAGAAAAAGGTTAGTGCTATACAATTAGAGAGTTGAGCTCGTCATTGGAGTCCAAAGTTAAATGAAGTTTCTTCCCTCAAGTTTTTTATTTATAAATCGGTAAAAATATAATTATGCACAGTAAACTGGTCAAAGTATATTTCTTCTGGATTTTTTTGCGTATTCCGTTAATTCGTCAGAATTAAAAAGAAGCGAGTGAGTAAACTTCACATTTTATATCAAAGCACAAGAGCAGCAACTCACTTGGGAAACCGGGTTTATGCTATGTATCTGACGAGAAGTAAATGCGTGATTTTCATTCTCCTACTTTCAGATCATCAACATGACTCTCGAAATATTTTTGATCATAGGCACCTTTCGATTAAATTATTTGCCCTGAAAGCAATATGGCTTTGATTTTTCTAGTTCTCCTCCATTGAATTAGCAAGAGGTATAATAGTAGAGGCGTGGCAGAACAGTTTTGGCCGAAACATAGAAAGCATTAGACAGTTGTATCGCTTCAGTTGAGGTTCACAGCAAATGCAGGACTTGTCAAACTGGAGGGAAACGTAAAAATCTAAACTGGTATCGCTTCGATATTTCATGTATTTACTATATAAGTGGAGATGGCGAAAATATTCTTTCGAATGCTTTGGAAAAGCAGTCATTTATATCTTCGGGTCTCATGTTTATGTAAAAGTTTTGTATGGCTTAAATCAATTTGCGTTTTTCCCTGGCTTGTGATGTTTCTGAAAAAAACATGCTTATGGGTTACCATCGCAAAATTAAATATGTGAGCAAAAATTGCGACACTCGAGATTGTTGTTAACCTTTGAAGAAACTAGGGCCATGGATTCATATTTCGGGCCATGGAGACAGCACTGTTGGTTTGAGAAGGTAATTACAGCAGGGAAGTGAAGAAGTCATCTATTAAAAACCATAAGGCACCCATGCAGATACACAGTTACCTGCTTCATTTTTATCGTATCAATTTAAATTTACTTTTTTAAACGATTGAATACAGTCTCAAAACCAACAAGAGTTTATATGGCATCTGAAACCCTCATTAATTAATTGAGAATGGATATTCATTTAGCGGCAAGAGGAGGTTATTTCCACAAAAAACCGCTAATAACTCATTAGCAATCGGCATTTTCCCCTTTAATAAATCATAGCACTCCTGCAAAATGCGGCCACCCAGCCGGATGAATCCAAAGCTCTATTAACTCTTCAAGGCCTGTGTTCTTATTTCTCGAGCCTATAATTGGGGCACCGTTTCCCTTTTCGCCGAATGTTAATCATCGAACTGAATACGTGAGACTGAGCGCATCATTGCTGACGATTCAATCACAAAAATTGTCAATGAAAACTTTCCCTCCGAGCCAATGATTTTTTCCGTAAGAAAAGAGCAAGGATAACATTAAAGGCTTTAACTGTTCTGTTATGAAATGAGAGGACTTCTACCCAGAAAATGAAATCTTTCTGCGAAATACTTTGACGACGGATTCGATGCAAGTCCTCGAAAAACTGTTTAAAATCACACATTTGAGGTCCATTGAGCTTTTTGTATTACCATTCACTCCTATCTCAGTTCAGTTCAGTTCCTACAGTACTCTTCCTGTGCATATCATTCTTAACAATTCAACCACAGTTCTCTCCAGTACAGTTAAGAGGACTGGAACTGCACTAGCTGCTGAGTTTAGTACAGTTTAAACTTATGCTTAGTACACCCACAATATAGATTTTTACTCTGGGAAAGGACTAATTTTCCAAAGCATTCTAATAAATATTTTCGCAATATCCACTAATATAGCGAATACAAACTGAAAGCCTAACTTATTAACTTAGGCTCGTGCATTGTTTCTCCCAAAGTAGATGACTCATAAAGGATATCGTACTGTCTACTTAAATTCCAACTCTTACAATACGTGTTTCAACTGACTAGCAGTCATCATCAGGTACAACCTGTTACAACAGTGAAGAGGACTGAAACTAGCTGACTAGCAGTCATCATCAGATTGTACCTGACAATGACTGCTCGTCAGTTGAAACACGTGTTGTACGAGTTGGAATTAAAGTAGACAGTACGATATCCTTTGTGTATCATTTACAATGCTGTTCTACAGTATCTCGCCTAACAAAGTGAAATTTATTCCCAAAGTAGAGTTTAATTTCCATTCATTACCACCGATATTTCCAATATTTCCTGTTTGCATGATGTTGACTCGTATTCTTCCGCACTATCTTTGGGTTTCTTCATAAACTTGGTTACGACTTATGAGGCTATATTTCTTCATACCATCCCGCCTCGTCCCTCCAATAGTTTTCCTTTCTGATCCATCGATTCGATTTCTTTAACCTCTTAACGGTCAGCCATAAAAAAAGAACGACCCATTGTCCAACCGACCTATAGTCCTGCCTCCTTCTCCATGCCGGTTAACTCGTCCTCATCACAGAAGGAACCCACATTTCGCTGCAGCGGCACACAGCTTTCCCAACCGACCATCACGTACGCCCCAATTCTCGAAATATATTTTCCCGATTAAGTGAGTAACCAAGTAGCTTCGGTCACGAGCCCTCTTGCGATTATTTGCAAACTGAGATGCAATCAGTGAAAGATCCAGGGTAGCGGGGCGGAGTGGACGACCCAACCTATTTGTTTGCTTCGCGGCGAAGTGGATCCAAAGGTATGTGATTACTAAAAGAAGTGCGCACTTAAATTTAGACCACAGTGTCTTGAATGAATCCAGTTTTTCTTGAAGTGAAGATAAATTACAATTAAATGTTTTTAACTTCAAAATGAGTGCCTGAGGCTGATATCTTTGCTGTTGCTGTAAGTTAACGTTTCGGACAGTGATGGATGCGGCTTGTCTTCAGAAAAGTGTTTATGGATCTCTCTTCAAAATTATATGGTATCTTCAATAATGCGATGAAACGTTTCAGTTCGGGATCAAGTTTGTATGATGGCTAGAGCACTGGCTTCCTATCCCGAGGGTCCGGGTTTGAATTCCGGAAGTGATATCTTACCATGGCAGCGATAAGTACCGTGCGATCTGACTAAAAGAGCAGTGCTCCGTCCGTCCAGTCGGGCGATTAAAAACACCCCTCATGGCACGTCTCGCCAAGAGTTGGCTAATATTGACAACTCATGGATCCTACCTCCATTTCCACTGTTTCCTTGACCGTGACTTATAGCCAAAACCGTAAAACTGTTGTAGACATAATCTTACCCTCCCATTCTGGATAGCGCGAGTGACTTCAGCCAGGACCAATATTTGATTCCTATCCAAGTGAATCACTCAATGTTAATATCAAAGGCCTTCGTTAGTTCATAGAAATTTTACAAACAATTCTATTTAAGACAGTTTTATTTACATCGGATATGTTACCAGTCTTTAGAACGATATCATGCACATGCACACATACGAGTGAGTATTCATGAGTAAGTTTCCGCTCGAAGGAAGAGCAGAACATCTTCGGTCGTTAATTTTAAATTGCATGATAGTGGATAGTTTTGACTCTAAATATTTTTCCGATATAGCGTGACCCTAATGGATACATATTTATGTAAAGTTTAACAGTTTTATTTAATAGTAGCATAATTTTATTCAATAAATATGTAAAAATATAGTCACCAAGGACGATTGGGTCTCTTCAAAAATTATGCCTTGGCAAAAATGATCAGTGATGGATAAAAAATTATTCTTAGATAAATTAAGGATGTGAACCATTGCATCATTATGGATTTAAAATTATATATTTTTACCCGCGTATCTACGAATATCTTCGATGATTAATTTAAAATTACAAACGGAGGACATATTAAGGTTTTCACATTTTCCAAGGAGTTCCGTCCGCTCCAAATCCGCGGTCATAACACGATCCTCCAAAGGAAGCATAGTTCGAGAAAAAATTTTTGATTTCCCTGAATAATAGGTCTGTTTTATTGAGCAATTTTTCAAACACACGAAAAAGATTCCCTTTTCCATGTTTGTTTAATAATAAATGACGTCAAATTTACGCGTAGGATAATGGACATTTGCTTATCCACTATGTTCCCTTCGTCACCTCATACTACTGCCTGGAAAAGGTTCTGTTGGCTTGATAGTATGGGCTTATAAAATCATCTCTAATTTGTGATGTTAAGCTTAAGTTGAATACGTTTTCTGAAAGAATAAATTTGCTTCATTATTTCCTTCCCTTGCGTGTAAACGTTTGGGCTAACGTATTTTCCCACTCAGATGTATAAATTGCAGCTGTATAAATTGATTTTTTTAAGTTCAGCAATGCCGAGAAGTACTCTGAAGATAGTAGAAGAGTCCTCTGAAGATAGAATTTATAGTAGGCCAAGTTATCGTAGAGCATACAATACATTTAAAATGAATGCGCTAATGGGTTTAGAAAACCTACAGGTGCCCACGAAAGAGATGCGTGACGCAAAGTGCTTCATGAGAGTAATATTTTCCGGGGAAGGGACATATGATTTTAGGGTATTTGAGGAGTGGGGCTTTGAATAATTATTTCATTTTAGAAGGATGAGCCATTGTTTTTGTTGGATTTGCATCATTAGTAACAGTGTATATTCATTTAAATGGGAACATTTTTAAATTATTAATTTTAAAATCATGGCAGATAGGAGTGACATCAAGACGTTTAAGAAACAGCGCTTTCCCCGGTTAGGTATTTCTGTGGGACATAGGTCACTCTTTTTAAAAGTGGTAACTGCCTCTCGGAAACAGCCTTCCTTCTCTATATGGGTATAAAAATGTATAATTAATGTTCTCAAATTCTCGGAAATCGCCTCAATCGAGGTGCGGAATGTCAGAGATTTCTCAAACCAAAACATCTCCCAAAGTTATTTTCTGGCTATCCCAGAGGAGAAAGCACCCATAGAAAATTTGGAAATGGAGAAAGTCAAATGCCATTTTAATCGATACTCTCTTGATGTTTTTTCCCCTGAAAACGATGCATCTCTGATCAATGTCAATATACGTACGAGAATCCTCTGCCTGGACGTTTCATTGCATCATTCAGGACACCAGGACTTTCAAAAAGAGGCTCAAACACTTCTGAAGAATTTGCAGAACATTTATATCACTTGACTTTTTTCAAAGAGAAATGCATCATTTGCCGAAGTAGTTTTTCTATGAGTCGCTATGCAGGATGCCAAAACAGAGTGGTGAGTTAGGGACTACTGGTCGGCTGGAATACTGACGGAAAGTCTCGATAACTAATGCGGGTGAGCCCTCGTTAGCCATCCAGCTAAGCCCGAGTCGTGAGGATGCATGGGAAGCAGATACTTCTGATAAGCCAGTAGTGATGGAAGGAAATGTATTGGTTTCCCTATCCTAATCTTTAAATATCTCACGTTAATGGGCGCAATCTTAGCCAGATTTTTCAAATGAGTCATTTAGCTCCTCTGAAGTCCAGTCAACACCCATGCTTATAGAGGGATACAAACTCACCACCTCCGGACTTACCGACGCAAAAGTTAAACAAAATAATTAGGTCAGCATGGGATATATGCTCTCAAAACAAGCGTATTCGTATCTTTTCAAGACTTTCCTCAGCCCTTTCTATCTCTCGTGGAGAATCGATTATAGATGCCCGCGTTGCACGGTGTTTTGGCATAAAGGAGGGACATGGGTACCTTTTCAGAGTTTCAATATTCGAGAAACGTGTATCAGTGGAGTCCGTACCGTTACAAATGCGCTGCCGTTCCGATTTTCGTCCAGTTAAAAATAGTGATTGGGTTGTTTTCAATCCCTCATATTTATGGCGGAAAATTCTCGCCTCTCGCCGATATCAGCGTCCATTATTGAAGACGCGATCGCGCATGTCCTCCGTCAATTTTCCATTCGTATTCACTTTCTCATACCGTGATCTCTAGCGCCCACCTTGTTGGTCATGCTGTCCCAATTTATTTATTGAAATCCGATGACCCTGTTGAAACGGAACCCATGTCAGCATTATTCGATACGGTCCCATTGTCACCGGGACATCATATTGCTTTTTCACTTTCATCGCTCAGAATAGATTTGAGAACAAACTGTGCCGTCGAGTGAGTTTTTGTCTGCACGTCTTTCTCCCATCACCTGTGATCCACTTTCTGAAGATTGGACACTGCTGGAAATAATAAAAATATGGAGGGAAATCAGGCCCTCGGTTTTGTTGTCCTTTTACCTGTCAACCTATGCGCCGGCTAAAACTGTTCCACTTAAACTACAGCAAAGAAAATAACCACAGAAACAAAACAAAAACTTCCCGAATCTGTTATTTTTTCAAATTTTAATGGTCCACAATCTACATCTGTATTATTTAAATCATTTAGAACAGCTAGATAGCTATTAATATATATATATATATATAAGCTAGCAACAAGGCGTTGAGGTTGGGGATGGATAGATAGGTATATCAGTGGACACTCACAGAAAGGCGATCCATGGCGACGCCGGTGTCCACTGCTCTTGGAAGCTTTCGGGTGAGAACCCTTCCTCAGCGGGAGAAAATCACAACTGAAGAGTGTCACACTGGAGTTGAGGGTAGAGGGTCTGCTTAGGAGGGTGGTTGGTTTTTGAGGGAAGTGATTGGTTGGAAGGAAGTGAGGGAGGGAGGAATAATGGGAGGGGATACGGAGAAAGCTAGCGGAGGTTAAGCCCGGGAGTACACATACATCTTAGGATTGAAATATATGATTGTTCCCAATGGCGGAGCTCCATGATAGACGTGTCAGGTGGGAGGGCGCGAATGATTTTTACTTGGAAGCAGTCGTTGAAGGGGAGGTTATGAGAATTGGCGTGCTCCGCTACAGGCAGCTTCAATTGTTGTGTCACGCTGCTCCTGTGGTTATTGATTCGTACATTGAGAGGTGTGCTTGTGAGGCCAACGTAGAAGGCCTGGCAGTGCTTACAGGTGAGGAGGTAAATTACATTACTCGAGGAACAGGTTCCCCGAGTAAGTATCTGATACGTTATATTTGTGACAGGGGTCGTGAAAGTTCGGGAGAAAGGGTTGAGTGGGCAGGTGAGACAACGAGGCTTACTGCAAGGATTTGATCCTACGAGAGGGGGATTGGCCACACTACCCTCAAGTGAGGTTTGTCGGATCTCGCGGATCCAGAGACTATTTTGGAGATTGGGAGGGCGACGAAAGGAGAGCACGGGAGGTCTTCGAATAAAAGAAGTAGAGGGGGAAGAGGCGAGAATTGAGTGTGCTGACTTGAGAAGGTTTTTCAGTGCAGCATCTAGACCCGGATGAAAGGTGGTTACAAAGATTTGTTCATCAGGATAAAGATGATCGTCCGTTTGAGGCGTGGAAGGCGGTCTCCTTGAGGGCTCAACCGCCCTGATGAACTGCTCCCTCACCAGGTGGAGGGGATATCCCCGGCTCACGAACGCTATTTCCAGGTCTTTCAAATAACGAAATAAATGAAAATCGTCGGAGCAAATACGTCGACCTCGACGAGCCAGAGAAAATGGGAGGGAGCGTTTGCAGTGATCGGGATGACAGCTATCCCAATGCAAGTACTGCTGCAGGTTGGAGGGTTTCTTGTGAACGGATGTGCTAATTTTGTTATTCTTTAAGTGAATATCTACATCGAGAAAAGTGATTGAAGAAGTTGAAGAGTGATGAGTGAAAGAAAGGAATGGATGTGAATTAATTTTTTTAATAAAATGATTAAGTGTTGTGCTCCCGTGGGTCCAAATTATAAAAATATCGTCTATATAACGAAGCCAGACGAGTGGCTGAAGTGGGGAAGAAGATAATAGATTTTCTTCCCACCGCCCGAGGAAGCAGGAGGCGCCCTCCCACCTGACACATCTATCATGGAGCTCCGCCATTGGGAACAATCATATATTTCAATCCTAAGATGTATGTGTACTCCCGGGCTTAACCTCCGCTAGCTTTCTCCGTATCCCCTCCCATTATTCCTCCCTCCCTCACTTCCTTCCAACCAATCACTTCCCTCAAAAACCAACCACCCTCCTAAGCAGACCCTCTACCCTCAACTCCAGTGTGACACTCTTCAGTTGTGATTTTCTCCCGCTGAGGAAGGGTTCTCACCCGAAAGCTTCCGAGAGCAGTGGACACCGGCGTCGCCATGGATCGCCTTTCTGTGAGTGTCCACTGATATACCTATCTATCCATCCCCAACCTCAACGCCTTGTTGCTAGCTTATATTTCTAAATTTATTTCCTTTTTCTGTTATATATATATATATATATATATATATATATATATATATATATATATATATATATATATATATATATATATATATATATATATATATATATATATATATATACCATTTCCTCCAAATCCTTAAGTCTACCCCCCTCCCTGCTGATAACCAAATCTTAATGGCCACAATAGATGTCACCTCACTCTATACTAGTATTCCTCACCCTGAAGGTTTGTCTTCCCTGCGATTTTTCCTCTCCGAACGCCCACATCCTCAGCTTCCGAGTACGAAATTCCTCTCTAAATTGACGGAGATCATCCTCACTCATAATCCCTTCGCCTTCAATAAAAAATTCTACCTTCAAACCAAGGGCTGTGCCATGGGTAGCAGGTTCAGCCCCTCTTATGCTAACCTCTATCTTGGGCGGCTTGAGCAATCCTTTCTCTCTGGATATCCTTTAAAACCCCTGTTGTGGCTCCGCTACATTGACGACATTTTTCTTCTTTGGCCTCATGGCACCGATTCTCTAAATACTTTCCTTTCTGATCTCAACAATTCTCACTCCGTCTCTTTCACATCAACTATCTCTAATTCCAATATCACCTTCCTTGATGTTGACATCAAATTATCAGACCTGAATTTTCAGACCTCCGTTCACATCAAACCCACGAATAAACAACAATATCTTCACTATAGTAGCTGCCACCCCTCCCATACCAAACGCTCTCTTCCCTTCTCACTATCCATCCGAGGCCATCGTATTTGCAATAATCCTGAGTCCCTCAATACATTCCTTACCAACCTTCACCACTCGCTCCTCAAGCGTGGCTACCCAGAATCCCTTCTCGCCAAAAAAATCAGGAAAAATTGCCCCTCCTCCAAACCTCATCCCACGAAAGACTCCCGCATCCTTTCTATTTGCACTACATATTTCCCGGGTGTTCAGTCTATCAATTTTATCCTTAAAGATCTCTTCCCCATTCTCAAAAACCACTCCTCCACTTCAAAAATTTTCTCCCAGCCACCCTCAATCACATACAAGCGTCCTCCTAACTTGTCCGATTTATTAAAATCCACGACGCCTCTTTCCAAAATCCCTGTTGCCTCAAAACCTACCTCCTCCCCTTGTAATCGTCCCCGGTGCAAATTATGTCCCATCTTCAGTTCCTCCCCTCCTCCCAACTCCTCCATCGCCTCCTTCCCTAACCCTCTTCCCTCCTCTTGCGTCACCAGTAATGTTGTTTACCACCTACAATGTAGGCTATGCCCTTCATTTTACATAGGAAAAAGTTCCACCCCCCTCAATATACGGATTAATAATCACCGTGCCAATTGCAAGAACCCAACTCAATCTGCTTCCCTTCCCGTGGCGATCCACGCCTCTCAACACATGAAATCCTTTGACAACTGCTACAATGTTTCAGTTTTGTACTCCCTTCCACCATCTGCTTCCACTATTGAACTTAACTCTGTAGAGCTCTCCCTAATTTGGCTCTATCACGCGTTCCTCCCCCCCGGCATCAATGTCTCTCACTAATCCCCCTATCCTTCCCTTCCCCTTTCCCCTTCCCCCACCTCTCCCTCCCTTCTATCCTTTACCCGTCACTACCTTCTAACATTCTGACGAAGGCGGTTGTGTCCGCCGAAATATATCAAAATTTCTGTGAGTTTTACCTTTTTTTGTGCTCTATATGTAACTGCTAGTCACGCCTGTGACCTTTTTTTTATATCTGTGCACTACAAGTGTTTTTCGCCAAGTGGATATATATATATATATATATATATATATATATATATATATATATATATATATATATATATATAAAGTTCTTGCGAAGATTCCACGAACGTGGCAAACAATATAGATCTTCGTCACAGGGTGACACTAAACATAAAACATAAAAAAGCAAACTCACGAGTTAAAATTTTCGGTGGGTCGCCCGCACCTTCGTCAGTGATAGACATTCTATATATATATATATATATATATATATATATACACATATATGCATATATATATATATATATATATATATATATATATATATATATATATATATATATATATATATATATATATATACTTCACATGAACTACAGACAGGACGAAGAGTATCTTATAAAACTTACCTTAAGGGACCCAATCATCACGAAACTACCACTTGGAGTAACAACACAGGCTTTGAAATGGTTAGTCTAATAGAAACCTTTTTTTAGTAACGCGAGAACTACCATGTATTCATTAAGGTGGTTCAAGCCTCAGGGTCGCCTATTACAGATTTTCTGAGAACATGAATTTAGTACCATTGAAGTACGCTTTATGAACTGAGACGAAAACCAAATAGGGATTTCTGGCTAATTTTACAGCAATGGAGCCTCCAAAGAGGATATTTTAAGATAGTTTGAGCGAAATAGCGTTTCTTCAATAAATCAATGAATTTGGTCTAATTTTAACAAAAAATATTTTACTCTTTCAAAGATGCCAAAATATCAGCCCCTGACCGAACTACTTTCCGAGATATTTAACAAGTAGTACCAGCCCTTTTCCATGCGAAATGGTAGGTTACGCACTCTAGAGAGACCTTATTTAAAGAATTAGGCATTTATAACACCTAGATCTCGTCAAAATATTGACAGGGTGTAGCTTGTATATTTTATCGACTATTTTTTAAAATAAATCATATTGTCATTGCAGTAATGTTCTCTGATTCGCATAAAACCTTCCGTTACGACGAAGTTTTGAACGTATCGCGTGAAAAAAAGAGTCAAATCAAAGACTAAAGTGAATATTTTCATTTGATAACCTAGAATTTCAGTCATATACAAGTATATTATTGCTCTATTAATAGTACAGTAATTAATCCGTGCTTCCTAAAGCTTCTAAAATCAAAACGTGTTGAATATGTTCTCAATTACGACTAGGGAACTGTCTCGCTCAAACTACCTTCACATGGGCTAAATGGAGTTTGTTCAGATTAAAGCAGAAAAATAGGTCAATTTGAACGATAAAGTTTATTCAAACTTCCAATTAAACCTTTTATAAGAAGCGAAAAGTCCTGGGAAATGGAATGAAAATAAAATTTAGGCATTTTACCGCCCATTTCTTATGTTTTTAGCAAATCACTGCCGTAATTGAAGTCAAAATGCGGTAGTTACATAAAAATGGCGCAGCAGAAAATACTCGTGGAATAATCTGTATATTTTGTTCCACACTATTGGTTTTCAAATGGTAACCCATATCATCACTGAAAGCAGGATTTTTTTACTGAAAATAAAAAAGTGCGAATTTCTCTTGACTCACGTAGGCTAATGCCTCCTTAGGATACTACGTGTTGGTCCTCCTGAGCAAGCACCCTACCAACAGTGTGAGACTATAATCATTGCCGACGCGAGAAAATATATGAGATGGGACTCAAGTTCGGCCGTCCATCCACAATGCTGTTCTTGCATCATGGAGCAGCAATACTTTAACTCCCTCTCCATTGTTCTTGAGCACTGATTATCGAGGTGCGATCATTTGAAAACTTAGACGTGTTCTGCAGAGTCTCTCAAAACACCGATCCCCGGCCACGAGAAAAAGTGCTGCAAGAATTTATGAAGAGCGCTGATGTGAATACATAGAAGGTGGCCATTACCCCTTGGGTATTCATAGAGGTTCTACTTATCCAACACCGGGTACTGACGAGTGAGTTGGTGATGTACATATATTGTCCTCTATTAGACGTGGTGAAAGGTCCAAACGAAAATTATTCAGAGGAAAGTAGAGAAATAAAACAAATTTATCTTTTTCATTAGAGTAAATGAAGCATCCACAAAGTTTAGTCAGAAATTGTTGAATTATTGAAATTATTATTGAAAAATTATTGAATACCTCTATGGATAATTTCATCGCGCGGTTAAAATTTATTTTTAGATTTTCAAATGGGATCTCTTTCGTGAGTTTTAAATCACATTTATTGAGTTCGATACCACTATGAGGATCTTTTTTTCCTCAGACAAGCTGGCATTGACCATGCTCGAGTTCGGTCGACAAATTAACACTGCGTGGTCTTAACAACTTACGCTGATCGATTACTCCGAAAAATTCGTGAGATAAACGATTTTATCACCTGTTTCCGGTTTTAAGATGATGGGGAAAAAATTCATTTCAAATTCTTGAATAAGTATGCAAAACTTTTACGCGCATTTCATTGATGTGTAATCTTTAAAATTTTCTCATCATGGCGTCTTTTCATGTCAAATGAATTTAAAAATCTTGCTATTAAATTTGAATGGGGTTGAATAAGTGGTCGTTTACAACACAACAAATCTTTAAACGGAAAATGAAAAAGAAGTAGAGTTTACGATGGTGGCCAGGATTTGGAGTTGAACGCTTGAATTTCTAAGAAAGATGCCTAAATATTTTTAGGTCAACGTTAATAAAACAACTCTATAAATTAACAGTTAAATGACGTCAGGAAATAAGAAATTTATATTTTCTATGCATTTGCATGTTCTCAAGATTTAAGAGTTATACTAAGAGAGACTTCAAACGGTAGTCTTGAAATAAAAGAGGATATAAAGTAAAGGATGTATAATACCATCATGGTCCTTAGTTATTCAACGGATACCTAGGAGGATGCTGTTTTACGGTGTACATAATGGTCGGAGATATAAATACGAGAGCTTTTTCATGCAAATGCGGTATTGCTGGCTGATATCCCACAGGGTGTGCTGGATCACCTCGATACTTTCCTTACGGCAGGAGAGGAATTGAAAATTAATGATGGAAATAGAAGTTGCGTTGATTCATGTAAGTAGTGCAAATGAATGCATCAAACAGTTGAATAGCAAACTCTTAAATCGTGTACGCGATTTTTAGTACATTCGCCAAATGATGATAAAATATGACACATTTGGAAACTTTATGACATGTAGCTGGCATTGGGGTGAAACAACCGTAAAGAATCCATGAACCATTTCGAAAAGTGATGCTCGCCAAAATAAGCAAAATTAGCAGTATATTAAACTCAATGTATTCTCCTGTTATTATTGAACGAAAGTAGAACATTGCTTTTCCAGAAGATGTATAAATGCTGGTTTAGTATAAGGTGGAGGACCTGATGAGAGCTTGCATTAAAAGGAGATATGAGTGGGATATGTATGACATATAAAGGGTGTATGATAGATAGGATAGGAAAGTCTGACATGATAGTGCTTCCTTAGGTTTATCGAGAAAAGGGAATGGATGGCAGACAAATTGCAAGGCAGGTACAGTGCTGGAGGATTAATTGATGGAGAAAATAAGAAGCAAATGGGAAGGATGAGATTCTCTGGGAAAGTATTAAGTCTTGCATATGAAGTACAAAATATCAAGTACAAAAAACGGATTTGAAATAAAAAATACGGAACAATTTTCAAGATGTATTTGAAACACAAAAACACATCTATTTTGAAATCTACAAAATACTCAAATTTATTTTGAAAAGAACAAAAATTCTTAATCTTAAGAGATCATTTGAACAGAATCGAAATAAGAACACCGTAATATATATTTAATATGTACAACGGGTCCATGAGTCAAATGAGATTTGAGTTGAGGGAGACATCTCTACTTGAAAATAAATCATTTTAAAGAATCAGTAAGTAAATTTTATTCACGCATGATTTAATATGAGACTAAATGCTTCTGCTAGAGTGAATTATCTTGTTGCCTCTCCACAAGAACTACTTCGAGAACTTACTGATGAAGCCTTTGTCGATCGTTGGAAGAATTAAATGAGAATGAAGTGTGAGTGCGAGAGAAAATGTATGTCACCGCAATAATAAGTTACTCCGTTAATTTTAGTCGGTAGCAAAAAATGAAAACTGGAAAAGGGTATCTCAAAAATAATCTGTAGGAATACAGAAATTCAAATACCCATTTCACTGCAGATTACTAAAGCCTTTCCTACCTTACCACTACAGCATAAAGTCATTCGTATTGTATTTATTGAATTACATCGATTCTCTTCTGTCATGACATAGTGGTTGCTTCCATTGGTGATCAGTGCTAATAATCACCTGCACATCTAAGCTTAGACCTCGTAAAATTATGCATTCGTAGTACCTCGTAAATCATGCATTTCCGAATGTAAATCAGGCACTGTAGGTATATATTCCCTTTTGAATAATCCATTTTTCAATGCTTTTCAATCCCTTATGAACGTATTTGGCCACTTTCATTGTCACACGCGTACAAACATGAATAGGATATGTGATGCACGACTCCCTTCCACCCGAAAGCCCAATGGCTCAATCACCCTCCCGCGTAAAAAAATATATTTTTTAATACCTCTCCCCCCTTTCCCCAATTCCAACTACCACCCCCTTTTCATAGCCCCTAAATGTCATTTTTATGACGAATATCGCGTCATGACTCTGTCGACACCGCTTAAAAAGACAATATAATAAATAAGTGAGCATGGAAAATAGATTTTAAATGGCGGACATGTTGAACGGAATGATAGCCATGCTCGGAATAAGCACAATCAAAACATCATTTATTGAGAGTTCCCAGAAATTTCATTGCAGAAAACCAGGACGCGGAATTGAATTCAAAAGTTCGAGATTCATACGCAAACGCAGGTAATAGGAGATCATCGGATGTTCCAACACGCTAAAGACCCCAATGACGACTCTATCTTCGAGATTCCTACAGGCGGAGCATTTTATCCGGTGGAACACCCGAGAAACCTTCGCTCACGTCATTCGTCGAGGAAACAAAACCACTCACAAAACGCTGTTACTTATTTAAGCGTGAAGTTACGTCTGAAATTACGTCTCCTATTTAATAAAAACGTCAGTAGTAATTTCCGCACTCTGTTTAATAAAAGCCTACAAAGGTTTCGACAGGTTGTGCCATTATCCTTGGGTATTATTAAGTAACCTTCATAATGACACAACGTGTCGAAAGCTCGTAATAAGAAAACTTGAAAATTGAACAAAAACCTCTTTTATTAAAAAGAGTGTGTAAATTATTATTGAGCACCATCATGGATAGACGAAGTTACTGTCAATCTGGTATGTTTTATGAATACCTTTATTCCCCACAAGGTGGATTTCAAGGAATTGCTGCACAATAAATGAGACAACTAGAACGTTATAAGTAAAGGTTACCGTAATGCGGAAATTTGGGCGATGTATGGTCTTTACTTATGCCCTGTCTAAAGAGATACCTTAGTTTCCCTAGTATACAGATAAGAAATGTGACAAGTTCTCCCTCGTTATTCAGCCACCCTGGACATTTTTCAAATCAATCACAGACTTGATATTCTCGTTACCACTGGCTGATCGACGCCCGAGACATCGATGTAACTTACGTAATGCAAAACGCCGAAGAGACCCTTTTTGGAAGTTATTCTCATAGTGCAAGTGTATGCGAAGACTCAGCGTGGTGAGTAAGTATTGTTGAGAATGCAATCCAGAGGTGTGTAAACCAAGGTCGTTCAATATCGATTGTATTCTTCCTTCGAGACGGCTCTTCGCAACGCAAACAAGTCCGCCATTAATGTGATTACTGTATCCTCTGCAAGCATATTATGAGATGTTCAACGTTGTTGTTGATTTGGGAGTGCATTTGTGTTCAAAATGATGGCTGGCGCCGCATATTCGCAGATTTTCTTGGGTGTGCAATGGCGTTAAATGCTCAGTAAGCAATTTAATGGCGGCCGTGTGGTAGAAATGGTAGCGAAGTCCCATATCGAAAGAGCTATGGATATATCGAATCGAACGACCCTGACAGTGAACTTTAAAGATTGCCACCTGCCGCCAGGTTACCGAACATTTCGCCGGTGCGCGCCCTTCCATTCATCGTCGTTCGTGTTCACTCAAGTGCGTTGCGTTGATGTGTTCCGACCTGCGCCAACTTCGGCGCCTTGAATGAAAATCTTCTATTATCATCAAACAATCAGATAAATGACCTGTCTTCACAGAGGTAGTTTTTATTCGGAATTATTCAGCGGGAAATCTGATTCAAGCAGAACACGAATCCTCACGATTCCTCCATGCATATCCGTGACGTTAAATTATTCCCCTGGCTGCCTAATGAGATTTCACTCCACTCAGTGGAAATATAATAGAGAACGATTTTCCATGACGTTTTTCGGGGATTTTTTTCCACCGCTTGGAAACCAATTAATGAATCTGGCGGGTGGTTCTGTCAACCTTTGCGACCCCTTTCATCCTCCGTTCACCTTGTCAGCTCTAGCTTTTCTCAAAAGTCACACCCCTTAATTGAGCGCTTTTCAGGCTCTGCCAACTTCCTGCGTCCTCTCCGGTTTTTTTCACTCGCTCCTTCTCTCTGCATCTCTGTTCTTTCCTCTACCTCCTACTATTTCGTCCCGCTTTTGGTTCCATGAGTGTGGAATTAGAGGCCCTTAAACAAAGAATGAAGCATTTCGGGGATTCTTCCCCTTTTGTTCATTTAAACAGACACCGTTTTAGGTTGTTTTCCCTAACAATTAGTTAGACTTCAAATTTGAATAGCAGGAAATCAAAAAGTCACTGCTTTGGTGAAGATTATTTTAAACTCCGTCTAATGTGAGAAAAATATGCTCTAGCATCTACACTTTTCAGTACACTGTTGCTCATTAACACAAAACACAAGCATAATGCAATTCACAGCATTAATTTGTCTACGTCAGTGACCATTCGGTTTGATAGTCCATGATATTTAGCATTTTCCGTGTTCCTATTTATTATCCCTTAAGTAATGAGGACAGTAAATATAATAATTTAGAAGAAAAATATGAATTGGATACACCTTGAGACACGATGGATTTGTTAAGAACATAATTGAAGGCGAAATAGAGGAATAAGTCCCCAGGGGAAGACCCAGGAATAAGTTCATGGAACAAATAAAGAGGAAAGTACATAAGAAGAGATACCAGGAAGTAAGGGAACTAGCACTAGATAGGGTAGGGTGGGAGCAGCAATCAACCAATCTTAGGATTGAACAACCAATGATGATGACAGTTAATATACATGTAGTTGGCCTTGCTGAATATTGTTGTACACATGCCGATGGTGCCTTTATACTCGCAGTCACTTCTCCGATTTCAAACAGCTGTAGCTTCAAAATTCTATTTGTATATTAAATTAACGGTTGCAATTAGAAAGAGGAAATGCGCAAGCATCTTTTACCTGACAGAAGAAGTCAACCGAGCGCAGGAGCGGTACTCTCATCAGTTTGGTTGTTGTCAGTGGTGTGTTCAGTGGTGTGTCAGTGGTCAGGGGGCTGTTCACAATGGCAAGCCAGCCGCAGAAAGCATTCTTTACTCCCATGTTTCACTCGTAAAAATATATTTAAATTTTGCAGAGTGATTTAGGTCGACAATTCGGCATTGCTACTCCCGCTGTAGAGTTAATTGGAAGGTGGTATAGCGTTGTACGACCGGTTATATCTCTGCCGGTAGGCATGCTACATCTGGTATGGGAAGAGTTTGACTATCGGCTTGGTGCGTGCCGTGAGGCCGGAGGAGGGGTCATATTGAGCAATTGTGAATACCTTTATTAAATACGAGACGTAACTAGAATTACGTTTCATGGTGGAAGAAATTGTGTTATTTTGAAAGTTAATGCTGCTCTTTGAATTTGGATGAAGACTTCAGCAACAGCCAGTATGATTCGAATGTTCGTACCATACTAATGAGGCATAATGTAATTGATGGAAACCCAAATGTTTTCGCATGGAGCACTCATCAGTTTTGAACACTTCTAACATTACTTTTTGCCAAATTTTAATTGTAATGAAGAGCTAAATGGGAAAAAATTATTAATTTTTTTCTCTCTTCTTTCTTATTACGGGTAAGAATGGCTGCGCCCGGCTGCCTTCATCGTATGGGCACCTCAATCCAAGCCTTCCTCGACCGCAGAAGACCGCGCTTCGGTCCGCAGAGTCATTATCATCAGCGGCTGAAGGATGAAGCCTTCTTTATCTCCCTCGTTACCAGCTCAGTGGGAGAGGATGACAAAAAATGAAAAATTATTATTCTCTTTCCTCAATCCCGTGGTTTCCCCAATTCCCAACATTCTTCTTTTTTATACCGGTGTTCCATCCGTCCGCCACCGCTCCCCATGGCCAGCTCACAATTTTTTCCTCGGCGGCTTAAGTAGATTAATATTATGCGAGAAACGTCTCGTTTATGCTCAACCAGAGAAAATAAACCCATGATCTCGTTTGGGAAAGGCAGCAAAGTTTAGCGTTCTCATTGTTCACAATCGTACGTACATCCTCTCACACATTCCTTGATTTTTTAATAATTTTGGCTCGGTCAGCGATTAATATTGCATAAAAACATGTCAATACTCGTTTATTGAGAAACTTTTTTGGACCGCGATCGATTTGGCTTCGGTATATTTCCCTTATTTTGCATCCCACGGTATAACTGCCCTTTGAATCGCTATTTTTCACCAAAATTAATTCGGACGTCATATTCCAGTGGGAGAAAATTCCTTATTAAGTTCATTTGACTTGACCAGACTTCACGCCACTAACCAAGTCGACAGTCAGGTCTGTTAGAAAATTGCCCCAGGAAGCCTACGCGTGACTCGAAATATCATAGGTGTCATTTTCGCATTCATTATTTAAAATGTGTAATTTCCAGGACTTTATTCAATAAAAGGGAACTCTTAGAATTAATGAATCCTAAGAGTTCTTTTGCATTCATTAGCTTATGGGGATTACTTCATAAAGGCGAAAAAGTAAAATCAATGGGCTGTTTTTCAATTGATCACTATGGGAGACTTCGAACCCTTGGCGTTGAGTTATACCAGTTGGTGGATTGATGGACTGGTTGCTATTCTTTTTTAACTTAAAAGGAAATGCAGAGATAAACCATGAGCTTTTTAATAATAATCTGAATAGGAGAGTTTTTAGTAAATAAGGATGGACAAAAAACTCGCGAAAAAGAGTGAAATTGAAGTAAAGGCCTCTTTTATTCAACGCAAGATGCGTTAACTGAGTACTTCGATGGTAAAGTATTGTAAATTACTATCGATTTCATCCTGTTTGCTAAATTTTAATGTCTGTGAGCAAATTTATACTCTGTCCCTAGGTAAATTTTTCCTTCTAACGAACTTCATAGTGCACTTCAAAATATCCCGTCAAAAATGTACCTCATGAAAATTAATCTTTAACACTATAAATTGTCATCGAAATTAAGCTGTTAAAAATTTTTTTTCTTATTTTAAAGGAATTTCCCCGTGTATTTGTTTTGTCGTGCCGGACAAAAAAATAGAATGCCATTCTGCTTATTCACTTCTGTTTGTGCAGATAGGTATGTCAGAATCGCTTTGCATTTCCCATACCAAGCACGTTTTGCGTCAGCTTTGGATACAATATAAAGATAGAATTGTTGTCGACGAAACTTTGCCAATAATTCATTATCAACATCTAGGCTGGCGCGGATTTTGTTCATCGTGTTCACTTGGCATCAAAAACAAAGAACTGCCGGTAAGTACGTAGGAAAGTGGTAAGCTATCTTCTGAGGTGCGTCGACGACAGGCACTTTACATCTTCCACATCCTATTGTTTCTATCACCACGAACGAAAATTTATCATTAACCGACGTTTTCAAACAAGAAAAGGTAAAAACGATAGAAAACATAAGATAAGGTTGGTACGGAGGCTTCCGCGGTTATTTAATGACCGTATTCTCTTCGGGTTTCTGCCGCGTCGATCCATTTTTTGGGGAACAACAGTTTCGCCTGCCTTCCAGCTGGCTTCGTCAGGTCAGGCAGGCAAAACTGTTGTCCCCCAAAAAATGGATCGACGCGGCAAAAAAAAGAAGATAATACGGTCATAAGATAAGGTTGTCTATGTTAGCTAAAAAAAGACCTGATTTCCTCCCAAAATTCATAATGTTCTTCATTTTCACATAATTAACTCCAAACACTCCTCAAAGGTCGTCTCTGATTTTATGTTTAGCGAGCAAGTCACAGTATCTTACGCTTTCCGAGGGGATGTGCCCTTTATGCTAAGGACGGATTCACTTCCACGGAGACGCGTTTTCTCACCTCCCCGCCTCATATTCTTCCTCCTCCCTAATTCACTCTTAATCTCTCTCTTCCCTCATCCGAGCATCAATGCGAGACCCGAACGCGAATGGGAAGGAAGAAGACTACCGGCTCGAGAGAAGCACGTTGTCACGTTCTGGTCCAACTGCTGCACAGCGCTACGCCCTCGTGATTCCGCGGTTCCACCCGGAGTGGCACTGTGTGCATTTGGGGAAGGGCCTCTTTTGAAGTCCGTCAACCCACCGCGACGCGTCGCTGTCACTCACCAGAGTCCTGAATTGCCATATAATGACTACGAAGTGAGGGAAAGTAACAACTTGGGAGTCTGTAAATACACTAGATGAGGGAGTTGTGTTGAAAATGCAATCTAAGTTCTGTCTGTCACAACGATCTGTCACTCACTACTCGGCAGAGTCCTCTACATACCACCATTATTAAGTACTTGAAAGCTGTTATGGCGGTATGCAGATGACTCAGCCATTCGTAGATGACCATAGTCTAGGATAAGGAAAATTATAGGAACATTTAAATTGTCGAAATTTGAGCTTCAAATTTGATCAATACCTGTGCCCTGGGTCTAGAAGTCTGGACCTATTTTTGTTACCAAAAATGTTAACAGAGACTTCAAAAAGATTTAAATCATACATAACGCTATCCAATATCTACAATAACCATGAGATTGAAAGTTGAATTCCCAATTTTCTTTTCCATATTTCCTCACAACAAGAGTCACACAGTGGAGGCAATAAGGACCTACCGCGTACTTTGATGCCTCATGTGCTAGTCATTCATTCAAGATGATGATTGCTGAACAAGTGCTTCGAACTTCTTGAAAGTCATTTCTTTGCCGCAGTGTTTCATATAACAGAGGTCTGACGATATCTGGATCTGTAAGATGAAATTTTGAAATGATGATGGTCAATGAAGAACATACTCCAGTAGGCGTGCCAAGGTAAAAATATTTCACCAATATCTGATCTAGTAAAGTAAATAGTAAAGTAAAGTGCCCAGGTAAATATATTTGGTCTTAATGAATGCTCTGAAACTGACCTGTAACTGCTCTGAGAGACCTGTGTACCTGATCTGGAAGTGGTCTGCTACTGGTCTAGATTTGAAACATCTTGAAAAATATATGAAACTGATCTATAACTGCTCTGACAGACCAGTACCTGATCTGGAAGTGGTCTGTTACTGGTCTGGATTTGAAACATCTTGAAAAATATAAGAAATCCATACATGTTCAGTCCCGTTGCAGACCACTCGCAGGTCATACATTAGTCTTTCACAGCAGTCACAGACCAGTTTCAGAGCAGTTACAGACCAGTTTCAGAGCAGTTACAGACCAGTTTCAGGGCAGTGACAGACCATTTTCAGTGCAGTCACTGACCAGTTTCAGAGCAGTGACAGACCAATTTTAGAACAGTGACAGATCAGTTTCAGAGAATTTCTAAGACCAAATATATTTACTCGGGCACTTCTAGATCATATATTAGTAAAACCTTTTACCTGGGTGGTCTGTATCTGGACTAAACTGGCCTGGATGTTATAAAGATGTTTCAAATCCTGACTAGTAACAAACCACTTCTTGTTCAAATATTAATCTTCCAGAGCAGTTAAAGATTAATTATTTTTACCATGATTAAATATTTGACCATCTTCCATCATCTCGACATGGCCAAACCAACGAAGCACACTCCTTTCAAGTATGCCCATTACTGGAACATAAAAACCACATTCTTTCGTCGCCCAATTATGCCTAACCCTACCCATCCTACCTATGCTGCAGACATCTCTCAAGCACCCCATTCCCACTGCATTTTTCTAACTTCTATGCTTATGTTATCAAACCCAGGTTTCGCTGTCGTATAATAATTCGGAATGATAATATTTTTGCATACTGCAATTTTAGTCTCCCTAGACAAACACTCGTTTCTAGTTAATCTCCGAATTCCACCAAAGACTAACATAAGCATCCGTGCACTTCAGAATTGCTTCATCTATCCGTCAGTCTTTCCCAAATTTTCGGCAAAGATAGACGTATTCGTCTTCCTGTTTAGTAAACCTCGCACCTATGATAAAGTAAATAGTTTTTCTTTCGTAATACTCTCTACATTCTGACTTAATTATTCCTAATCGAAGCTTTCTCTCATCACATTTAATTTTTATAAATATTTGTGTGAAATAGCACATTTGAAACAATATCGCTGAACAAAAGTATTATACATTTTAGGTAATGCGTTACGTCGCAAGTTTTTCATTGGTCTCTGTACATCCAGAAAATTTAATCATTTTTGGACATGCCTTTTTCCTTCATGTGAAATAGGTACGTGTTTTCTGAATGTGTGCAAATGATGGAAGCTGACGAAAGTGATGGCGCTTTGAAGTATTCTCTTCATATTTGACTTACACTCCCTACTTACAAGTTGAAGTATTACGAAATTAACATGGACACAGCCAATTAGTTTCTCTGAGTTTGTGAAAGTAGCATATTGTGTAAAAATTTCTTTAAAAGTTTCGCCGCGGCGCCCCTATTAAAGCGTCGGCCAGATATTATTTTCGTTAAAAACTGCTACGAGAGTACGTATAGTGTCTCAAAACTTTTAGAGGGATTAAGGTGGGGACCCCTAGAGACTCGGAGGCTTCACGCTAGGCTTAGGTTGCTTGATAAATTCAGAACTGATATTTTTTGAGTGACATAGAGAATATTATCATGACTCCTCACTACATCTCTAGGTCTGACAGACGCGATCAAATAAGAGAGATACACTGCCGAACAGATAGGTACCAAAACTCGTTCTTTCCGCAAACAATAAGCGATCACAAAAAAAATTAAGTTTACTAAATACACTCTTATAATTCATGTCACCATTTCATCTCCAAAAAACTTACACCTTTACACGGCTGGTGACCTAACACCCTCTGCCACACGCCCATGCGGCGGCTTGCGCGGTATTATGTAGATTTAGATATGATATGAGGAACTACACCCGGTGGAAGGCCTTGTGAAAGTTCACCAATGTAATTCATCGGGAAAACATTAAATACTTCTTAACCTAATTTCAAAGCGTTATATTCACAAATGATATGGTATGAAGTCACTCGCAGTGATTTATATACACCAAGCGTTGAAATTTACCATGAATATATCGTTTGACTTGACCGGGATTCGAACCCGGATCTCCCAATTGCCGGTTGGATGTGTTAGCTCGTTACACCACCAAGTCATTTTACTTAAAGGTAAATTTCGAGGGGTTTTATGCGAACTAGATATTCACGGCTCAAGTCTACATTGCGTCACACGAGACGATAGATCCGGGTTTGAATCCGGGTAAAGACAAATGATTTCTTTCATGGCGAATTTCAAACCTTGGTGTATTTCTTCTCCTCTCAAATACTGCGGTAATAGGATGGGCGTGGATGTGAACCATTTGAGATGTGGGTTTTTGAGAGGAGATAAGTGGTAGTGCGTCATTACTGATTTTTTTTATATGTCCGATATTATATTAAAACTAGATGACCCGAGCGAATATTTCGCACAGTATGCAGCTTCTTCCTGTTTCTTCCTTCTTTCTTCCTGTTCTTCTACCTGTCGAATATTTCGCACAGTGTGTAGCTTCTTCCTGTTTCTTCTTGTTCTTTTACCTGTTTCTTCCCATGGACAATTATATGTTATTTATGTTTGTGTTAGAGATACATAACGTAAACGTAAACAGTAAATGGTCACACAGATTGCATATAGAATGTAAACAATCTAACTAAAAGATGTGTTAATAGATGGCACCTCCTACAGTCTTTTAAGCACGTAACCATTGCCGACATATTAGTTGATTATATTTTCAGCAGATGGCGTTGTATCATTTTTTTAACAAAAACTTTAACTTTAAACGATTTGTCTATTTTTCATCAATATTGGGTAACATAAGCTTTAAAACGATGTTTGAATAATTAATTTTGATGAATAATTATGGCAGTTATGGCGTTGCGACAAAAAAACACCTTTGAGAAATAATATATACGGATGTGTGGAGTCGATATACCTCGAGCGAGTAATCGACATGGAAAAATCGAAACTTTTATGTCAAATTAATGGGTAAATAGTGAAATTTGAGATTGAGATTGTATTTTTCGTCAGAAGCCGGTGATCCAACGTTTAAAATGATACCTCATTTATCACTGTAGGTGCAGTATTAACGGAGCATATACGGAATGACAGAAAAAGACCTTTCTGTAATAATATATATGATTCTTATAATTGATGTGAAGTCCGCATTTTCATATAATCAGCATCGAATCTGTAATATTTCAATGTCGGAAATTGAAATGCCAGTATCGCATTGTGCTGGAAAAACTGGCAGCGAAAGAGTTTGGGGTCCTTGGAATTCGTTTGATCGTTGGCAAAACGTATTCAAGTAATGCATTGAAAAACCCATTCGCTACATTTTTAATCCGTTTAACCGGGATTTTCGTAGCTCTTTCTTTCGCTTGAGTAAACCTTTCTCCCTGTTGCCTCGGAGCAAGCCTAGCTCTGACCTTTTTACGCCCCGATAATTTGGGACAAACGACAGACAAATCGTTTTGACCCAAAATTTTGATGTAAAGTCGAAGTTTTGTTAGAAGCTGGGAAAATAACAAAGGGTGATAAATTTGTCTACGTTTGGAATGAGGGCCGTAGAAGCTTTAATTATAGGTTCTCCATGGGAAGGTTCAAAAAAACACCGGAAACCTACATCAGTCTATCCTCCCCAATCAATAGAGGCAGAGATATTTTTTTGCTTTACGATCTACTTTACTTTATGAACTGGAACGAAGATGAACAATTAAAAACATTCATTCTACAAGTTTGATAGGGTTAAGGGCATAAAATGAGTACTAAAATACGTTATCACCAAAATCTTTATTGGAACGCCATTGTCATACTTCTAGATAGGTTTATGAAAATCAATGTTAGTTTTTTAGTCTATGCTCTCTAGCCTAGAATGGTTTCAGTTGCCTTATTTCTGTTAATAACATAATTAATTCAAATTTTACTCAATAATTTACTGATGAGAGTTGCTGATCAAAGTTTTTTCGGCAAGGTCTTTTTTAATGAGGAGGATTTAAAATTCTTTTTTTGTACGGTAACATGAAATACTAACTCGAATAGCAGAGACGTTTGTTAGGGTAGGGTAGGGAGATTTGTAAAATAGGGCAGTTGCCCAAAGTGTAACCAATAATTATAAAGAACAAAGTTGTGTTAATTATTAGGAGATAAATAAAACCACCTCTCACCCCTTTTATCACTAATCATCATAGAATCTTCTGAGGAGATAAAATTTGATTACTATAATATTCCTAATACGCCCTTATCATTTAGTAAAAATTTTAGCACAGCCGCGACCCTGGTCATAAAGATTTAACTAAAATATTGATAAATACAAAAGAAAGCTGCGCGGTTCGTTAAAAATTACTACGAGCGAACATATAGTGTTTCACAACTTTTAGAGGGATAGAGGTGGGAGCCTCTAGAGACTCTGAGGCTATCTGTTAGGCTTAGCTTGCTTGAGAAATTCAGAACCGGTATGTTTCAGAACGACATAAAGAATATAATCATGACACCTCATTACATCTCTAGGTCTGACAGAAGTGATAAAAAAGGAGATATACATTGCCGAGTAGATAGGTACAAAACTTGTTCTTTCCACGCACAATAAGCGACCACAATAAAAACTTAGCTCCACTAAATCCACTCCCAGAATACACGTCACCATTTCTCCTCCCAAAACCTTATCCCTTACATATTTACACGGCTGGTTTCCTAACACCCCCTGCCACACGTTATATGGCAGCTCGCAGGGTAGTATGTTGCTGTAAGTACGAGGAACTTGAGATCTTATATAGCGAGCGAGTTATGTGATTGAGATAATGCCTCAGAATTGCGCAGGAAACAGTGTCCCAGAAATGGAGAAGCTAAGGTAAGGGCTGTCCATATACCTATAATTAAACTGGCAGATTACCCAACCAAGTCTGTCAATCTAATTAATATTTATGAATTATAATGTGATATTTATTCATCTCATATCCTCTTCCGACGAATATCCCTCTTCCAAATTCTTAGTGCAACTTGGATGGTAATTAAAGGAACATGTATCAAGTGCCAACGAACGAATTATCATTGCAAGTACCGACCGTTATGGATGAACCGTTGTGCCATCTAGTGGGTACAGCTTGATGCGACATATCCTCAAAATATTGCATTTGACATCTGGAATCCCGGGCTGCAAATTCAAAATGCTAGCCTGAAATTCTTCACATCTTCCTAAACATTCGACATGCCAATTTCCCAACATATCAGTTTGCATATCATGTGCCATAAAATATCGGCTGAAACAGCATCTGCCATGAATTTTTCGGGTCATACCTACGATATACGGTGAAAATAAAAGAGATGCACAAAAGAGACAGCTAGTTTCCGTTCTAGGCGCTCGAGGACGGATTTATAAACTCCTGTCCTGCACAGAATATCAGAGGTAGTTCCGTCAGTAGGCGGAGATTCACAGCAGTCAAGAAACCACGGAAGGGTACGGGTAAAAGGAAACTGTTTGGAATAGAGGTCTGTGGGACGCGGCCGAGTTGTGATCACCGGAGAAGATAGATGGGAGGCTGGGTCCGCTCAATTGGCTAGGGAAAATGAAAATTGCCGACGACCGTTCGACTAAAAGTTTAACAGCCGTGAAGGAGGAAATTGAAACGCTTGGCAGCATCGGGGGAATGATTTTTTCCAACACAACCAGACTTTTTATATTAATACGCCATTAATGACGCGATTCATTGGTTATTATATATCGACACATTTCCACTGGGGCTCTTCACAAAGGGCGGGGAAGAATGTTGACAGCCAGCAGGTTCCCTTGAGGCATTCTAGCTCACAACATTCAGGTGTGTCGGTTATTTGTGGAAACAACCGACAGCTGAGGTTATCTCCGCCTTTTAGGGTATAGAAAGAGGAGAGAACTATTCGAGGAAGGTGGGGATGAGTGTAGAGAAATCTTGCTCCATTGTTAGCCACATCTCAATGGAAGGTGCCGGAGAGTCCACAGTTTAAGGTAGCTTATTTAAGGCAGTCCTATCATCGCGTCAGAAGGCTTTTAGTAGGTTAGTGAAGTTTTCCTTGCATTCAGAAACTAAATTACGATACTAATTCGCTTTTCACAAATGCTTCATATTTGTTATCTTTTGACACTCATTTGATACCAACAATGAATTGCTCATATAACAATCATTTTCAATAAACGTATAAAACATTTGCTTTCTCTAACTTCCCCATTATGCCGGCTGTGGAATATCCCCACTCTTTGCACTTATAGGTGATATTTCTTCCCTAAGTCATTACAAAGGCAATGTTCGAATATAATGTTTTTAAATCAAGCAGTTCAAAGAAGTACGAAGTAAATTTCTGATATTTACGACGAAAAACCTGGCTTAGTGTTACTGAATATATTAGTAGTTGACTTATTATACTTACGTAGGTATTTTTTTCACAGTATTGGCTGAAAACGCCTACATAACTGAGGGCTATTTTGCAATTTTATAAAAACTCATCCCTGTAATTTGCAAATTTACTGTTTATGACGATTGAGAAAACATATGAACTTCACTCTATTACATTTTATTCACCACACGTGCGATAGAAATACTTAATTTTTCTCTGGAGTGAAAATTCCTCCCGTACCTACCGAATATGGCCTATATTCTTGGTAATTGTATTGTAAAACAATTTAGTTTGGGGCTGCTAGTCTGCTACTTTCAGAAGGATAAAGTCCTTTTCGTTATACCTAATAGATCTGAATTCATTGAATTTTATGTGAATTTATGCCTCAACCACGTAATCTCAAATATATAGCTTCAAAAAAAATAATTACAGTGAATGATTTACTCATAGATTATCTTTCGTTACACGGCCATATATATTAATCTTTAGGATACGGATTGTAGAATGGAGGCGTCCGTTGAGCAAGAACTTCTTAGAGCGCGGGAAAAGATGGTGAAATATCTCCACACAAGGGAGGGGGAATTAAAAGGAGTTAGCTTGCGTGCAGAGAGAGAGAGAGAGAATGGGAGGTTGGGAGAGAAATACGAAGAGGTCAGGAAAAATAGGGTGTAAGAATCGTTGAGAGGTAGCGGAGAGTTCTCGGAAATAACTGTGTGGATAATTTCGGGCAAGCTGTAAAGACGGATGAAAAGAGTAGGATATCAGATAGAAAAAAAAATTGGTAGATGTTGCTGGGAGGCGATGAAAGCCGCCGTGAACTTAAAAAGAATAAACTGCCCGGCCTGTAATGTAATGTAATCCGTCTCTGTGGTATCTGTGGCTGGTCTTCAATAAAAAACACCTATAATGATTCAAACAAGCGGAACATAAACTCTATACAAGTCTTTTCCCATGTAAATCATTTTGAAATCATAACATTCCTGAGCTTATCTTTAAAAATCGCTCTTACTGATCATTCAGACAAAAACATTTTACAAACACGCGACCGACATCAAAATATAACCGCAAGGTTAGGCGTTCTTAAATCCTTCTTCCTAATGATCTTCATTGACAAATTTTGAACTTTATATTCACGATGATAAAAGGGGTACACCAGGGAATATAAGAGGTTTCCATTTTTTCCCATCAATTTGAAAGCTGCCAAATAAAAATGAAATGGCTAGCTTTTACTTCTGAAGAAAAAAATACGAACAAGATCGGACGAATTGGAGACGTCTGATGAGTGAGCACTTCTTAGAGCGCGGGAAAAGATGGTTAGAACCATCTCAACACAATGGACGTGAAATTAAAAAGAGTTAGCTTGCGTGCATTTTTGAATATTCGATTCACATTTGGATATTCGACATGCTGTTATTGGGGAAGGTAAAAATTTTTAACATGTAGATAATCATAATGACACCATTATAACCCTGCCATCCCCTACCTGTGCCAGAAAAAAATAGCTTTCTGGCGATCATTTGAAGGACAGTCGCCATAGGCTTTCACATGCTCAAATTTCTTGCGTCTACCGTAAAAACCGCTGTATTTTACAATGCAGTTCGTTATATGTCGCATCTACCAGATAGGAGGGGAATTGACAAGTGTTTTTTAATATTCCCTAAGATAACCACATAGTTTCACACTAAAATTTAAAAAGTGCCGTTCCCTATTTTTACTAACTACTAGATGTATTCTACAACAAATGTGGAAATAGTAATTCCAAAATTTAAATGCCTGTAATGCTACACCTCCCTTTCTTTTTAGGATCTCAAAAATAAAACCTAAAAATATGAAAAGAATTCATTAAAGAATAACGTAAATCCTATTTAATAAAACAATGGATGAGTAATAAAAACGTTTACTATAACCACAGAATAAAAATTAAAATCACAATTTTAAAAGCCCGACCCGGGTTTCGACGCTGAGCACCATCTTCAGTGTTGAAGATGGTGCTCAGCACTGAAACCCGGGGCGTGATTTTTACTATAACCACAGAATATAAATTAAAATCACAATTTTAAAAGCACGACCCGGGTTTCGGCGCTGAGTGCTGAAGATGGTGCTCAGCGCCGAAACCCGGGTCGTGATTTTAAAATTGTGATTTTAATTTTTATTCTGTGGTTAAAGTAAAAGTTTTGATTACTTATCCATTGTTTTATTAAATATGGAATACCACAGATACCACAAAGTTATCAAAGACAACATTTTATTTAAACGTAAATCGTGTTTGGTGTTGGGGCAAAGGCTTGCTGCTCAGCCGAGGCGAAGATCCTCGCCTGGATTCGTGTTCTTAAACGCTAATGAAAGAGGAAGCAGAAGCACCTTGCCATGACAGTAACCTCCTCCTACTTCATTATCTAACATGAGCTACCTCTGATCAGCTCAGATCGTGGTTACGCCCTAGTCTTAATAAGTAAATGGCATAAGCCTCAAAAACGAGATTCGCAGTTATGGGTAATCTGATAATTAAAACAAGTCATACTATGAGTGAGTATCAGCGGCTAAACATCACATTGACTTACCAAAATAATTACATAAATAACTTCCTCTCTGCCGGCTGGGATAGTGCCGAACCCGTCGAACCTAACTATGGCATATTTCACATGTTCACGGGTGTGAATACTCACATTGACCATCCTCCGAACTTCACCACTCCTCCCTTCTGCGTGGGTCTTATAATCTTGATTTGCACGCAGATTGAAGCTGGAGGGATGGAAGTCCATTCTTTAGGGTTTTTCAGAGTACTGCGATCCGCACAGTAATGTAGCGCAATCAAAAATTATTAATATTATGGTAATACCTTTCTTCATGCTTAATATTCAAAAAAATAGACTGTTCCGGTCTTTTATTAACGCTCGCCACTGTTACAGAGCCGTCGTCGTTTCAGGGCAATTAGAGAAAGATTTTTCTATTAATTGTATGTAATCATGTGGTCACTACATTGCACATATCGTTTTTTTAGTATTCATCCATGGAAAGTCTGAAATGAAGAAATTATCACATTTAAATCATAGTTAACATTTAGGACAAACACCACCAGTCATTAGGGCAGGTTCTTGGAACCATAGTTTTGAAAATTCTTCTGTCATGTAGGTCACTATAGCATCCTCCGATTCTTAATAAGTCCAATAAATTCCTAGAACTTAATGCAGGCACTATTATATTGCATTAACCACATTGCAGTATCGTTTTCCGCGCGCCATTTTTGCGTCCCTAATGTTTTTTCTTTCATATTACGGAAAACTCTTTTTATTTTATCATATGTGAGCATGAAAAATCAAGGTAGAGCTTGCCTAAGTTTTCTAAATTCCAGGCCCTCCCATACACACACCAATATTATTCGAACTACGGGTAAAGAGCAGCAGGAAACGTTCTTCTCGGCAGAATATCATCAGAGATGATTCAAGAAGGATCTCGGTAATCTCAATAATGAGAGAAACAATAAATTCCTTTAAAAATATCTCTTTGATAGTTAGGAGTTTCCCATTTACATAAATCATTCAAAGTTTTACCTAAACAAGCCATCATTCCGCGTGGAGCATTATGTCTACTATTCGTATTTAATGGCGCGAAATTCATAAAAGGAGTCGTTCACTGAAGTGAGGTGATGAGTCGTTCATTACGATTCGAGTATTTTCGATGTTCATTTTTTGGTTCAATCTAAATCAAAACATAGCAGCGTGGAAGTCTGCAGAGAATAATTGTGTATGTTATTCAAAGATTTTGTGACTACAATTGCGCTAATTGTGAAATTTCGTACTTAGCAGAGCAAATAGTGTATTGGTAAGTAAGTAAGATGCAGTAAGCCACTCCCCAAAATAAGTCAGTAACGACGTGTACTTTGTATACTCTGCAGGAAGTAGCTTAATTTCTTTTCCTTTACTTTAAATTTTACAAGTTTCGAAAGTAATTAATATCCCGAGCATCCTCTGAAATTATACTTCTTATTTTTCCGTTAACTAGCTGTGCAAATTTATATATCGTTCATTTTCAAATATTTCAGTGTCATTGACCAAGTTTTTTGACATAAATAACTCTAATCAGAAGAATCTGGGAATTTGATGTTTCCCAATCCTACCTGTGAATTTTCTATGCGTAATTATTAGGAAAAAGTGTCAAGGAAGTGTCAAATATGGGAAAGGTCGCAGATAGAAAGGTAAGGTGCTTTGTAATGGAACATCAATGTTAATCGTTTTAGTATTGATTTCAATGAAAGTTTTTCAATTTTAGACTTTGGGGACTACCAAGCGGAAAAAAAGGAAAACTAGAAAACAAAAAAAAGCTCATGGTAATAGCACAATGAAAAAAAGGCAATTAGTAGAGGACATCAAGAAAGAAGATGCAATAATTTCTAAACTAGAAAAAAATTTGAAATTAAAGAAGACGTCAAGCATTACCAAATCCTTTGTGGACGACGGATTGGATTGTATCCTTTTAATAATTGGGCGCAGAATGTATTTTCAAGTTAATCGAAGTTAAATTTCTGGTGGAAAGGATTGGGGTTTGTCAGCAGATAAGTTGTTGCATATGCTTGGAGTATGAGGAAAGTTATTTAGCTCTCTTCCGAGTTATTTCCCCTTAATCAACTTTTTTCTCAAAGCCTCCAGAAGTCTATATCAGACATATTTTCTTAGGAAGATCTTGTATTAAAAGGAGCATTATCTCGTCTTTAGTCGGATTGTGGACTTTCATTGAGCTGCCTGGATGAGGCTATGTTTGGTATCGAAAAGCAGGTATTGGCCTTTTCTAATCCGATGCCAATACTGTATATATTGGTGGACCTACCATAACTTTCTTGAATCACCATGTCAGATAGAAGGTGAACTTATTGATATGAACTGCTCTGAGGTACTCCCTCAAACTACCTTATCATAAGCAAGAGCGTTTTGGCAATGGTTTACAGCGGGCTGCAGTTTTTACATCTTTGGTCTCTCCTTTATGTGGTCCTCCACAGTTCAAGATATAAATAATTCATGTGTCACTAAATAACACATTCCTTTCTTATAATTATTTATGGTAGATACATTCAGAATTTAATTTTCAATTCCTAACCCAAATATTATTCAATTGTTGGTTGCTACTAAATTCTTATCTCATCCAGTTGATTCATTCTTTTAAAGTTCTTCACGTTCATGTCTTAATTTTTTCTTAGTGTATTTTATTTTTATCCATCTTCTCTAAGTGTCTATTTGCTCAGTTCTTTCTTATTTAACTTCAAAATCAATTTCATGTCAGTCAAATAATTTCCAAATTCTGTCCTGAGGTGTTCAGTCAACCATGTTGAAGTTATTCAATCCAAATGTCTACTCTTTTGTCTTCTATCTAATTCCAATATATTTCTTATGTGCAAGTGTAAGAACTGCATGATATGTATACCCCTGTAGTTTTTGCTGCCGAGATCTTATTCTTCAGGTCATTTCATATTTTCATAGTCATCGACTGATTTGCATGTCAAGTAGCTGTCATTAGATATCTTACTGCTCACTCGATTAAGTCAATCAGCTTGAGTGTTTCAGAGCTCTAAGAACTTGATCTAAATGTTAATTGAATGGCTGACTTATTTGGATAGGACAATTTGTTTACTTGTGCCAACTGTTAATAACAGCATTGTAATCCCTTAACTGAAACCTTAGATTTACTCGAAAGCTGTGACCAAGTTACCCATAATCTCAAGAAAAATACTAAAGAGAAGGTAAAATCTCCTTCAAGAGTTGAAAAGAAGAAGCAGCCTACAGAGTCGTCTTCTAAAGTTAAAGAGAGCAGTAATGCTGGACACAAAAATGGTAGTGAATGGAATGTTGAGGACTTGAGTTTTGGTGATTCCCCTTGCAATTCCAGTGATGAAGATAGTTCTGAGACACCAAACACAAAAGAAGAGGTGAGTTTTAGTCTGTATATTATTATTTTTGAGTTACCCATTATATTTAACGGCTTTTGCAGTTAAGAGAGGCAGTTGCATTATTATTGTCTGCAGTTCTATTAAGCCTGCTTTACTTGGTCCATTTTTTGTACGAACAAATGCATGAACTCTTTCATGAGGTAAATTGTACCATGGAAAGCAGAAAATTGTGTTTGTCTGAATTACTGAATAGGAAATAGAACCTGCTTTCATTTCCATTCATTTTCTTGTACATTATATGATACCTACATTCGTTTGTGCAGTAAAATGCACCACATATCTTCTTCTTCTTCAGTGTTCAACCGTGGGGTTGGTTTGCAGCAGTACACCATTCCTCTCTTCTGTCTGCCTTTCTCTTCATTTCTGTGTATGTGGTGCAACCCATATCATTCACAATCTGCTGCATGAATGACATCCTTGGTCGTCCCCGGCGATTCCTTCCCTCTATAGCTCCTTCTGCTATTGTTAAAACGATGTTGTCGTGTCTTAGAATGTGCCCTACGAGTTTGTATCTTCTTGTTTGGATATGCCTCCACAGGGAACTGGTTTCTTGAACTCTTTTCAGTACCTCTTCATTCGTGACTCTATCTTTCCAGCTGAGCTTCAACATCCTTCTGTAGAGCCACATCTCCAGGGCTTCTAGCTGCCTTCTCTCTTGTTTTCTTATTACCCATGTTTCGCTCCCGTATAGGGCCACACTCCAAACAAATGCTTTCATCATCCGTTTCCTTATTTCCAAACTAATGTTCTTGCTGGTGAGTAGGTTCTTTCTAAGATAGAATGCAATTTTGGCCTGATGTATTCTCCTTACAATTTCTTTCTGGCTTCTACCATTTCTTGTTATTCTGCTTCCCAAGTAGGCAAATTCCTCTATTACTTCTAGCTTCTCTCCTCCAATTCTCATTATTGGGGGTTCATATTGTTCATCATTACTGCAAACCATCATCTTGGTTTTGCGTTTGTTTATTCTCATGCCATACTGTTTACAGAAAATCCTACCCATTGTGTTGAGCATCCTTTCTAGATCTTCTTTGGTCTCTGTGATCACAGCAATATCATCTGCATAACGCAGCATATCTATCTTCTGTCCATTAATTTTAATCCCCACCTCAGTAGTTTCACGAACTTGGTCTATAGCTTCCTGGATGTAAGCATTGAATATAAGAGGAGAGAGGGCACATCCTTGTCTCACGCCTTTTCTAACTTTTGCTTCTTGCTTTTGATGAAAATTCCTTATCATAACCATTTCGTTCTTATATAAGCTGAGTATTACCCGCATGTCTTTATATTTTAGGCCTGCTTTCTTCAGCACTCTGAACATCTCTTTCCAGATAACATTGTCAAATGCCTTTTCCTGGTCAATGAAGGTAACATAAGTAGTTTTATTTCTCTGCGTTTGTTTTTCTATAAGAAGCCTCAATGCCAGAATTGCCTCTCTTGTTCCTGATCCTCTTCTGAATCCAAACTGATCTTCACTCAGCATATCCTCTACCTTTCCTTCAATTCTCCTCAGGATTATCTTTATGAGAATTTTTGACATATATAGCACCGACATATAGCAGCCATTAAAGCTTCAGCCTGAAATGACAGGTGGAAGATTTGATGTTCATGGTGCCAAAAATCTGTGTTCTTTAAATAAGCCATTACATGTTTCATATTGCACAACGGCCAGAATTGCTTGATTTTTTCATCATGACGAGTTTTTCTTGCTTAGCTTCCTAGTTGTATGTACCTAATGTTTTTTATTTTTAACTTCCAATTTAATATTATGCATTGTTGTCCATTTCCTTTAGGGAGCAGTAGTGGGACGGAGGCCTGAAAGTCTTCAATTGTCTGGAGATACCAGTGACAAGCAATTAGTTTCCCTCAAGAGACAAGTGAAAGGTGTTATGAATAGGCTTGCTGAGGCCAATATGCATAAAATAGCTGTTCAGGTAAAACTTATGTATTCTCTCTTTAATTACTTCTTTAATCAGATTGAAAAGGTGATGATCTATACCAGGGGCTCTTTTCTCAGCCACTGAGCCCTTTTAGAAGTGAAAGTTTCTCATGGAGCCCCAAGGAATGTTTAGTGTTTAGTTCTGCCCATGCTCTATGAGGAGTATTTTACTGTATGCATAAACTGAAGTATGAATAATACAGTGTATATATTCATAAAGAAATCAATTGTTATCAATCAGTTCAATTAACGATTTCAATTTTGTGAACTCAATGGTTTCAGGCAGGTTGAAGTTCATTATGAATAGTGAAAAAGAAAACTTTGTTTGATTCCATCCAATTATTTTTAAGGTTTCTAGTTGACTAGTTTCAACACAACGGCATGAACTTCAGGTACAAAGATGCAGGGCACGATCATGAAGCATATATACTAGGGTAGGGGTTGGGGAGAGAAGAACAATAGGGGAGGTAGGAGGGATAGGGTTTGAAAACACCAATGATAGTGCTTGGTAGCAGGGGTGGGTGAGGGAGGGAGGGCAGAGGTGGGTGGGGGATGACTGTTGGTATGTTGTAGTTGAGTTTGAGGGTTATTGGGGACTAAGGTAGAAATGTCGTGTCCTTGGGAGTGGGGGGAAGGAAAGGATCATGGGCTACTGTTTTTATGTGAGTGTGCGAGAGGCTTCTAGGAAGGGGGATAGATTTTCAAATAGGATGTCATTCAGTTAATGATGTTTCTTCATATGTCTCCTTATCTGAAACTCATCCTTTTTGCCCATCCTCATCCCATTTTCCTCCCTATGCAAAATTTTCTGGATGAAATCACTGGTGTGGTTCTCCTCCCACAGATGTTTAGCAAAGTGGGACTGGTCGAGGTTATGTTTCAGGAAAACACCTCTTGTGCTCTTCCGCTCTCGTCGGGGGAGATGAAAGTGACGTTGCTGCACCAAAACTAGTGGTACCTAAGAAATAAATTTATGTAATCAAACAAATTTTTCTTTTTCATTATTTGCCAATGGATGTGTATGTTATATCATTAGGGGTTAAAAGCTAAATTGTGTTATCCTTTTGATTAAATATCTCTCACTTGCATGAAATGATGTGGAATACTGATGTTTTGATATCACATTCATTTTCCAAAGATTGTGCTAAAATTTTTGTTATAAATGGGCTATTTATTGTCTAGCCAATTAGCTGACCTTGTCTTTTTCTATAGCTGGAAGAGCTCTACATGTCTAACAGCAGGAATAGTATCAACAGAATTTTGGTGGAAGTAGTCATGGCTGCCTTGGTATCGCCAGTTAGGACACCTGAGAGACTTGTAATGGAAAATGCTCTGCTGATTGCCATTCTTCATACGAATGTTGATATTTCAGTTGGTGAGTGCATTCCTATTTTTTATCCTATTTTGTTGTCTTAACAAACACATCACTGGAGTGGGAAAGATTTTATTTGGCACAGATATTTACAAGTTCATGTCAATATCTTTTTACATATTTACACATTTTTACCTATTTTTCAATTGAAATTTCCATTCAAATATTTACATTCAGTTGAAATACTTAGCTTTTCATGAGGCAAGTATGTTATCGAGTCACTTTACCTTTTTCTTTATGGAATTGTGTAAGTGTATGTGAAGTGTAGCTATATGTAGAATGAGTGGTGATGTTGTTCAGTTTGGAAATGAGTTCAATTGTATGCATTGGAATGTATGAAGATATTGCCAGTTATTGGTGCTTTCAGGTAAGCTGACAAAATTTACTGGGGCATATTACAGATGGCACTGCTGAGGCTGATAGGAGGTGCATAACTAATATCTTTTTCTAAATATTTTTTCTTTATATTTAAGTTGTGCATACACATACATCAAGTACAGACTAAGTTAGAGCTTTTTGTGAGAGGGAGATTTGGCTATTCTCTCATTGCTTTTACATACACAGGGGGGTGTGAGATCTGATATCATCTTCCACAAGATTTTATCTACTAATGAGTATCTATCACTTTTTAAATTATGGTTTGGTGAAAAATCTTAATTATTGTAACAGCACACAGGAAACAGTTTCCCTTGTAAATGTAGTTGATATTAATGCTTTGGTGGTCTATCAGGTTCACAACTTTGGATAATTAAAATTATTCAATTTTCTCGACATAAATCAAGTATGTCTTCTTATAACTCCTCAAAACTGCTTGCTGAAGTAGCACCAGTTGATAATTAATGTATTTGACTGTCAAATATAATTATTTATCTTGATGATGTGGTCAGGATTTTTGGATTTCATCAAATCCTTCCATAAACGATTCAAACCCTGATATTCTGGTTGGGATATGTGTTATGTTACAGTAATATCTATCCTTAGAATTTCAACATTTTGAAGTCATTTCAAGTTGGAGAGCAATAATGATGATAATTTTTGATAATTCACTGTGGCAAAAATGTGCACATAGTGGAGTTTTAATGGCTATCTATGACTTAAAATTTGAAAATTTGGCATATGCGTAAACTGCCCTCATTACCTCCTAGTATTTCAAAGCCTACATGCATTCCTCAAATCATTATGCCAGCCATTTTTACTATGTGCTCATCTATAAGTCATTTTTCTTTTTTCCATAAAAAGCCAAATTTGGTGCTACTGAATAATATACACCTAATCTTGAATGCTTTGTCAAATATTGCTTTTTCCTTGCTACATAAGTTGCAAATTGTATACCTAACTCTTGTTGTTGCTCAGTCAAACTGCCATAAAGCTGAGGCCAAACATTTTAGGCATAGTCCTGTGCTATGACAGTTCAATTAAATAAGCCTGGGTATTTCTAGCCATTAATAAAAAATTATTAAGTTCTTAACATGGATAGATTTTTTTAAACATGGACAAAATAAACTGTGGTGAGGTTTGGGATTAGATGTGAACTTGTCATATTGTTAAAAGGAAGGTGAGGTTGTTGTGTACTTATCTGGTCATTACTTTTCAAACCCAGCCTCTACATTGACATTTATTGAAGTTGCAGTGTTAAGCTGTATGGCTCCATTTCATTCTAAATTCAGATATGTATTCAAACACTTAATCATTTACCTTTCTGAATATTAAGAGCTATATTTGAAAATATTCTTTGTGCCCAAAATTGCAAGAATCAATGCCCGCTAGGGTGCAATTACTTCTTTTTGGCCTTTTTTATGAAATCACCGAATATTGAACTTATGTACAACTCCTTTTCCCAAAAAACACCGTTGATGAAGTTGAAATTTTCTTCTTTTGCCCCAGTATAATATTTCCTGTGGCAGTGCCTCTAAAGCCACTAAATTGCTGTGAGAGCATATTAAAAAACTATCAGATTCTGCTTGTGGAGCAGCAAAATGTTGGATTTTAAAGAAAAATAACCATGGAAGTTTGTAAAATGCCTTCTTCTAAAATGCCTATAGGCTGCTCCTGCATCCATATTTTTCAAGAGTCTTCAGTACTCCCAGAAGTTTGGTTTATAAAAAAAGAAAGAAAGAAAACCCTGATAGACTGAGAATGCTCCAGTTCACTAGGATAAATTAACAAGTTTTTTGTGCTTGCTTAGTTTTCTTTTGCATTCTTTTAAGAATTTTAGAACCCAAGAATGCCACTCAATCTTACTCGAGCCACATGCTCAATCTTATTTCTTCTCAAAGGCTAAATCATTAGATTTTTGTTTGAGGGAAAACCAAGAGCTACTTATGGATTCATAAATTTTCAAGAAGATTAAAAATGGATTTAGATTTTTATACTCATTTATTGGCACTGAAAAGGAGCTGGGAGTCACAACTTGGTTATTGAAGGATTTGGATTCAAGGTTTGGATGTGAGATTTCATTAAAAAAGAGTTCAGGATTCCATAAATTTTGGATTTAACCCATTACCCATTTAATCTGTATAGTCATCACTCTCGTGGTGTTTCAGTGCCTGGAAGCCCCTACATATTCACATATGATAATAGAATTGAAAAAGGCTCATGACTATTATACCCAATATACCACACTTTCCTTTAAACATACTTTTTCCCCAAAGATAATTTCAGAAAATCATCCTGCATTTTAGATGGCCTCTATCAATGTCTGACTGGGCTAAAGGTAACTGGCAATTTAGTACATGGACGGTTGTCTATTTTATGTTAAACTTAGATATGACTCAAACTTCCTATGCTGATATCTCTGCCATGTAACTGACTGTTGATAATGAGCATCAAATTTGAAGGTATTAAATGGTGATGTTTTTCTCTTGCAGGTTCAAGTATCACCTATGCTGCTGCCAAGGAGTTCAGTGATTTGCATAGTCAAGCTACTGAGAATGAATGCAAAAAGTTGGATAATGTGATAGTATTACTGTCTTATCTCTATAACTTCAAGGTCAGTGACAGCATAACAATTAGTAGTACTTATCCTCCTTTCAGTTCTGTATCCTTCCTAACGCTGAGCTTTTTCTCTGTATCGGATTGTACGTCTTGTGATGCTTTGCCCTTCACCTGTTTGAGGACTTGATTTTCATTTATATGTTACTACAAGTTATTGGCTCTGTCATATGTCAGGCCAGTACATAAATAAAGTAGCAAATCTTGAATTTTAAATTTTTTTCAATTCATCAAACGAGCAAACTCCTTGTTGTGTTCCATGTTTGGCTTAAATCTGGTGGACAGTGTTACTAAGCACCCACTTTGTACTACTTCTGGCCTGGTATTATTATGTATACTGGCCAATATTGTACTCACCAAGCCTTGGATTAGAAAAATAAATGAGATCTTCAGAACATTTTAATTTGGATTCATGTTCTGTTACCATTACTCATTAGACTCAGATGTCTTCCATTAAGCCCTATTGATTTGTTAATAACTCTGTACAAACTTCTTTAAATGAGTCATTGCATACTAATTCAACCATGCACTGCAATTCACTGACCCACCTCACCATCACAGGTAAAATTTGGCATTCAAATATATTATGAACCCCTTTCATGGTGCTAAATTTAACTTACCTATTAGTCGCTAGTACTATTTTTTTCAAGCTTTAGATGATGTTTTTGGTTTCTTAATTAGATAAAAAGTGCCATATTTTTTCATTCTTGAAATGAAAAACTTCTTCAAACATGGCCACCAATTGTGTAATGAAGAAATGTATTTTGCACATTTTTGCAAATTGTTGATGAACCATAACAGGTTCTGATTCAGTTTGCTGTTTTCTCAATCAACTATCAGAAAAGCCCAAGAATTAAACTGGTTCCTTCACCATGTTTTCATCATTTTTTGTGTATTGTAGAATGCTCAGGGTATGATTCTCATAGAATTTGTGGTGGGCTGCTAAATTTTGAGCTCTATGAATTATAATCAGTGTTTATATTTTCTTTCAGGTTGTTGGAGAAACTTTGATGTATGACATCCTTAATATGCTATCTGAAAACTTTTCAGAAAAAAAAGCTGAACTTATTGTCCTACTGTTACGAATTGCTGGAATAAGTCTTCGAAAAAATAATTCAATTCAGTTGACAGAGGTTGTGCAGTCTGTTCAAGAAAAAGCAACTGCTGCAAGAGGGTCAGAAAGTGGGTTAGTATGCACCTTATAGTTTTCTAATTCCATCTTTCAATATTGTTTTTCACACATTATTTTTCTGAAATTGTTAACATTTGAATAACAAGAGTTGAAATTCTTTCAATATTTAACTCATCAACTCATTACTATGTATTCTAAATTTCTGCTCAGCTCTAGTATCTCTTTTCTAAAATAACTATCTTTTGCCACATTGGCTGTATTTCAAAAACAAAAATATTTTTTTATTATGACATTGACTGTCATGAAAAGTTTGGCATTGATTAAGATATAGCATATTTTTTGGCCTGCTAGATGCTCCCTTATTTTTAGTCTTATATTTATGGAAAAATGATTATCTTTCTGTGACACTTCTATGTCTTACTGTACTTTGCTCTTTATTGTGTTACATGGGAGTGATTGTTTCTTGTACATTGAGAATATATATGGGTACATGATGTAACCCAGGATATACTCAAGCCTTGATATTGCTTTTATCTGTTGGTCAGTGAAATTGCTAGCGTCTCAAAATATTTTCCATGATTATTCGTAGTTATTCTTCCACAGATTGTAACCTCATTTAAATTTAACTCAACATTTTAACCAATAAGTGGAATAGTAAATTGGCTTGAATTTTAGCATCAAGTTTTCAGAATTAAATTGATGGGCAATGTATCTCCAAAGTCTGATTGCCTGTTGTCTTCTGCCATATTCTGATGTTGATGGCAACCATCTAATATGCAAGGTGATAGTGTGAAAATTAGGGAATTGGCAAATGCCAGATGGTTCAGAGGTCCTCAGGTAAATTGTAACCTTAAGGGTGTAACTATTATGGAATTGATCCCTTTAATCTGCAGTAAACTAAGATGCAGTCGTAATGTTGCTATGAATATACCATTATAGTTTTAGTTTATACAGCCTTTTTACAATGTAATTTAGGTTAATTTTTACCATAAGTCCTTGGACATGCTTGATTTTCTCCTCATTTCTGTCGCCACGACAAGTCTACGTGACAGACCACTAGAAAAAAGTAGAAGCATGTAGCGTGGGGTTGGTCAATTTTTATATTTTTGTTGGTATCAAAGGACAATTAAGTTCAATATTGGTTGATCTTGGGTGAAACATTGAGGTATGGGGCATGCTTTCTAAGAAGGCATTGGTAAGGGTCTAGCTGGCGACTAGTGACGAAATATTCAACATTGCATATCGTGTTTTTGGCACGTTCCAACAGAGTTGCTGATGGGAACTCCACATTGTTTCAAGAGGCACTTGCAACTGCCTCCATGTGTGACTAGAAGATAAACACTTACCGAACCCATTATGCCGGCTAGACTAATCATTCAAAGCACTTGAAATCACAGCTACAAATACATGGCATCATTTATGTTTTAGGCACGTTATGACAATCAATCTTTCTACAATCATACTTAGGTAAATTTTATCCATATAAGGGTGTGATCATTACTGTATTAGTTGATGTAATTGGTACAAAACTGAGATAAGTTCATAATGGTGCTCTGAAACCATGTGCCAATATTGTTACCATATTTACTGCAATGGCATTGCTTTCTACTATCAAATTTAGGTAAATTGCAACCAATAAGACTATCATTTGAGTGAGTTGGGATAAGGTTTCTTATTAATAATAAACTTTCACTCAATCCATTTTTACTCTATATGTACCTACACTGATGAGTGTAAATATTTGGATTACACAGTCTGATTGAAGTCAAGGATATTACCTCCAATGTAGGATTCTCTTTTCTTCAGAAGTCCAAAGGAGAAATAACATCGTTTTTAATTAGTGCTAATATTTTATACTATTTTTCCAACACCTTATAGAGTAAAACATTTTATAGAGTAAAAACTCAACTCCAGCATTTTCATAAAGTTCGAGTCAGTTTGATTTATTTTTTTAAGTTCAACTTGACTTGAATTTTGAGTTGCTCGCACATCCCCAATGAAAATATCTTTAGGGTAAGAAATATCGTTGCTGGAAAGTATTGTATATCTCTCTCTAAATACAGATACAGTAGAAACTCCTGAATGTGAAGCACGAAAACACAAAGTTTCGATTTTACGATGCAAAACTGTTGGTCCCGTTGAAAGGCCTATGTTAAATACTTGGCGCTATTCAAAAATAAAAAGTTTTGAAAATACAAAATTTTTGAAATTATGAACCTCGGATCCAGTCCCCACAGAGAAACTGGGTTCATTTTTACGAACCCAGTTTCCCAGAACCCAGGGAAATCGCGTCAGAAAAGCTCTCCATTTGCTGATGTAGACACCTAACAAATCAGCGTTGCCGAATATAATCTATCAATAGTGTAAATTGCGTGAATTTCAGTGTATTCATCTCTCACAAGTGCCTGAGTCACACAGTTATCCAATAAAGTCGTGGATAATTTAGATCTCGAGTGATGGGGAAAATGGTAACTGGAGGCAATTTTTACTGTTAATTTTTGTTTTAACTGTTAGCTGCATTTCCATAATGTAAATAATTCTCTTTTGGTTATAACTCGTGTGGTGCCACGTACCAACTTACTACCATGAGCTATTTGTGGGCATTTTAATTTATTGAGTACTCGAATGGTAAAATGACGCAAGTAAATGTTGGAAAATACGACTGGGATACCTGTCGCAGTCACTATCCCCAAAATCCATGGCTTCACTATAAATAAACCTGCATTTATTCCTGCCATAGTCCATATTTCATGAGACAATAGAAAAAACAGTTTCCAAGAATTTGCGAGGGTATAGCCAAATCCTCTATTGATATAATTTTGCATTTAAAACAGATTATTTCAAATTTTGAAACAGATAACCCAATCAGGGGAGTGGCTCAACAATGTTGCATTATAATGCATAAGACCTTTGATAATCCACTAAGACACTTCAACCTGAAGAAGCCGTCTTCCACAAAATATTAATAATAATCGAAAGTGGACCACCAGCCTCCTTGTGGCGTACCTGGTAACGGCTCTGCCGGCCAATGGTGGATGTCTGTGTGTGGGGCTAACCATCCCACACATAGAAAAACTGGTTCCTAGGAAAATAACCAGAAATGCCACCCACAACCGGCCCCTCTCGGATGGGGGGCCTAGTGGAGTTGGGTGTGGCAATTATACTAATAAGACCAAGACCAAGAAGGGAGCTCGTATGGAGTGGACGGAAACCGTAAGGGGCGACCTCCTCGCATGCTATGCTGCCAGCTAGCCCAATCGCTGGGGGTATATGGCAAGGATGCACTCTTTTTGGTGTGAAATGCATCCTGAACCACCTGTCGCAGCAGAATCTGCACGACTATGCCAACCACCTGCAAAAAAAAGGAAACTCCCCAACAACCACGTGTGCAGAGAAATACACCACCAGCCAGACCACCCTCCCCAGCACATGCAGTTTCTCCACCGGCTGTTTTGACGGCCACTGCGGCATCGGTACCGCCGACAAGTAGGGAGGAAGTAGATCAGGCCGACTCTGAACTCCAGATGCGGTTGTTAAATGAAATCACCTATGATGTAGGACAAGCCAGGCAGAGAGATATCCATCATAAGATCTCTCTGCGGAGCAATCTCCTGACCAGGTTGAATGGCTTTATCGACGATTTCCTTATGGAGACGTCGGATCTATAGACGGTCAATTGCGTGGTCTACGCTGCTGCCAAAATAATGGCCAACTCCCGAAAGACCACCTCTTGGGAGGACAAAGCGGCAAAATGGCTGGAACAGTTGGAGGCCAAGATCACGCAGGCGAGATGGCAGGCTTCGAGGATTCAGTGTGTGATGGAATACATCACATCTGGGTGGGCTTTCACGCCCAAAGTCCAGCACATAGCACCCAGCCTCAGATTTATTCATCTTACACTGAACAAGAACGTGCTGCTCACCGCTAAGCAGCATGCGGTTGATAGAGTTTGGGCACTCACCATGGCCCAGAAAAAGCTCCTGAAGAGGAGTAAGGCTGTGAAGGGGAACTCAACCTTCCTCCTTCACCCGTCCCATCTCTTTCGACTACCTCAGTCTGTCGTCGAATCTCCACCACCCGTCCAAGAGGTAGAATTCTTCTGGAAGGATATCTATGAAACATCGATGCCATTCAACGGAGACACTCCAGCCATAGGCCTCTTTAAACAGTTTTGCGATTACCACCTACATGAAGTGGATGGACCTCTATCAGTCACAGAGAGTGATGTGAAGTAGGCCTTCGCTGGCAAGAAGAATTTCTCGGCTCCAGGAATGGATGCCGTGAATAACTTCTGGTGGAAGAAGTTCACTTCCACCCACCGACACATCGCCAGAATCTTTACGTCCTTTCTCTCAGGAAGAGAAGAAATTCCACCATGGCTGACTGAGGGACACATGGTTCTAATACCTAAGAATGGAGACTTGTCCAATCCTAAGAACTACTGCCCTATAACCTGCCTCAACACTGTATACAAGGCGTTCACCTCCATCTTGAGCGACCTTATCCTCCAGCAGGTCCAGCCGGTTTGGGAGGAGGTGTAAGAGCAGAGGGTTTCAAAGCGTGGAAACACAGGATGTAAGGACAACCTGCTCATTGATAGATGCCTATGCCAGGATGCCATCCAGCATAAGTGCAACCTATCAATGGCCTGGGTGGACTACAGAAAGGCGTTTGACTCCACTTCACATGAGCTCATTGTAGCCATGTTGAAGTTGATGGAAGTCCACCCAGAGGTAGTGTCCTGCATCCAACGCCTGATACCACTCTGGAGAATGCGCTTTGTCCTACTGCAGACAAGCGGTGTATCTCGACAGAGTTGGTATCATACCACGGTGGCGTTTTTCAAGGCGATAGCTTGAGCCCCTTGCTGTTCTTCATTTCCATCCTACGTCTTTCACTAAGGCTGCGACAAGGGAAAGTATACGTCTGTGGTGTGCCAGGTGACAGGAAGCATAAGGTCACACATTTATGTTATTTGGATGACCTTTTGGATGACCATTATGACAGCAATGGAACCCGATGCTTGCCGAGGACTCTGAGGGGAATGTTACTAAAGTAACAGTAACCGCATAATAATAATTTTTATGCTTGCTGAGGACTTGGAGGGGAATGGTACTAATGTAACTATAATAATAATTTTTATTAACGCCGTAGGGATATACATATCCATGGGTTTCGTCAAGTTAAGATACAAAGTTACAAAGACAAAGCAACTAATTACAAATCTTCACTAAAAAAATCCTTAAGGCTATAATAACATTTGCTAAGTAGCATATTTTTAAAAGCCCAAGGAGTGGCGAGAGATTTTATACCTGTGGTTAACTTATTATAAACTGCAGCAACAGTGTGATATGGACCTTTCTGGCATAAGCAAAAGAAATACTGATTATTTTGACTATCATTTTTGGAGTGTGTATCATAACTGTGAAAATGAGAATTGACTTGGAAGAGATGGGGATAACATTGTACAAACATGGCACAAGTGAGAATGTAAACGCATAGAAGTGTAAGGATCCTAAGAGTGGAAAACAGTGGTTTACCACTGGTTCGAATAGGAACTCTGCAGATGGCCTTAATGACCTGTTTTTGGAGAGAGAAGGCCTATTGTCCCATGAAGTATAGTTCATCGCATGAGGAAACCAGAAAAACTGAAATCTTGAAAATAAAATCACCATGGGAGCCTTCTCTTTAACTTAATTCCAAGATGTTCTTGGGGTAACTCCATGAAATTTTACTGTAACAAACTTTCATCCATGAATTACTAAAGTAAATTAGTTGAGTAACGAGGCCTTGATATATTACATTTGATCTATCATCACTACTATCCCTGATTGCCGCGTGATAAATGACCAATGGAATCAGATTTCATTGTGGTGGAATGAGTCCTAGGGATTTTAATACGCAGATATGACACAATATGGGCATGAATTGGATCCTGAAGCACCCTATTTCAAAATCAACCAACGTTTAGCAGGACCTAAGTACAGAAATACTACTCTGCAAGAACCGTATTGTCATTATCAGGATTTTACTACAGAGAGGAATTAGGTTACAGCCTCAGCTGCGGCAGATTTTTTCCGTGACCCCTACTTTTTCCTATGGTCCTTTGAAGAGTGCTCCTTGCTCATCTCTCTGAGAAGGAGCCCCTTGGTTGTCTTTCACCATGACCTGGAAGTTCTGAATCATGCGCCATGGGCATGAACCACATGCGTGACTCATGATGTGGAGACCCTCAGTCGGTACCTTGCTAGTGTCCAAACAACATACGAGTGGCCTGGGATCTCTCCTTGATTGAGATTTTATTATGAGTTGATCGAAGGTCCCAGAAACACGGGACAAAAAAAGAGAAACTTTTATTTGCTATGATCCAAGTTTTGGCACGTCGTGACCTATTCAGCTTAAGCATTCATCTACATCTATGTAATACAGTGCAAACCACCAATAGGGTGTGTGGCATGGAGTCCCCTTGAGTTAATTTTACAAAGTTACGCTTCAAACAGTTAACCTTAATTTGTTTTCGTGTTTTTTTGCTCCACAGCGCAGTCAAGTAAAGAAGTGGATCTGGAATATCTCCGGAATGCCCATTTGGGATGAAGTTTCTCTTTCACACCATTGTGGTTAAAAAGTTCCAAAAATCGTGGAGTGATTCGGAAATTCCTTTTTAAATACAAGGCACTTCATTAGCTTTTATGTATTAGCTTACCGAAGTTGGCATATAATGATTCCATTGGATAAAATGGCATTCAGCATGACACCCATGACGCGAAGAGATTATGGATAAATGGATAAAAAAATTATCTCTAATTTATTTACTGGATTAATGTTTTGCAGAATAGAACTATAAGCATAAATCATCATAGTGAAAAGGGACTTGGTCATGAGTTAATGTTTCTTACTTGAACTTCAATAAATGGTGAAACTGTTGGCGAGGAACGAAATAATATTTCTTCCCAAGTTCGTATATCCATCAGGCGATATGGAAGAAACCACAATAATGACCTGAGAAGGATTTTTTAAATGGACTGAGTCCTTTGCTCTGTTTGCCCATTATTAAGCAATTAAGAAAGGGCGATTGGAAGCATGGCTGGGTTAGCTACAGTTTTAAGTGCGTAGATGTATGAAACATAGATAAGAATTGGATTGGTGAAGCGCCTTCATTGCAAGTGAAGGCATTTCCTGGGTGGCAGTTGAAGCGTTTGTTCATTCTCAACGAACTGTGATATGTGGATCTATTTTCTTCAGTATCACTATCCATGGCCTTCACATTAATATTCCATCTGTCCGAATAATCTCGCCATTTAGAACCAGAAACTTAGTACACTCCGATCTGTTTAAGATATGGAAAATGTCTGGATCACGCCCAATTTGTTGTCAAGCGATTAGTAATTGGAACGGAATAATATTTCTTCTCCAGTTTATATATCCAGCAGGCAATGTGGAAGAAACCAAAAACTATGACCAGTGAAGGATTTTTTAAATGGACTGAGTCCTTTGGTCATTTTACCAATGATTGAGCGATAAAGAAAGGGTGATTGGAAGCATGGTCGGGCCAGCTACTATCTTAACTGTGTAAATGTTAGAAATAAGTGTCTCTTTTAAATGCCCATATCAGTTGCACATCCTGATTAGCTGCAGATTAAGAATGCTACAGTCTCATAGAAATGCAGAATTTGCTTTATATATGTCTTATAAACTGGGTGAAAATTTTACAAAGAAAATGATCGTCTGCTAAAAATCATGTGGATAGGGAACTAAGTGGTGATAGTTATTTCAAGATCGTTTGTGACATTTAGCTTATGATATAAAAGCATTGTTTCAAATGCTTTCTCAAATAATGGCTTTAAATCATTTCCAATGACCAGAGAAGTAAGGGGGGAAGGGGAAATATTTTTTACAATTTATTAAAAAGGTTCGAAAATATGAAACTTGAAAATACAAAGTGCCGATTTTTTGGTCCTGCCAACTTTGTATTATCGAGTTGCTACTCTAGTGCCTTTATTTGCCATAGATTATCAGCTCTGTGATATTTGTATAGCCTCTCTGGATGGTACATTTTTCCTACCCCTTGACTTGCTTTGTGATAAATATATCTTTGAAATTTCATTCTTTCTTTCTTACTACAGGTCTCGTGCTAAGTTTATGATGGACATCCTACTTGCAATAAAGAATAATAATGTGCAAAAAATGCCTAATTTTGATTCTGACCATCTAGAACACTTGAAGAAACTCATGAAGGGTTTTATACATCCAGGCAATAGTACAACCCCAGTCAATTTGGCTCTAGACGTTATCCTGAAAGGTAAATACTTTTACATACTATGTGATATAGTAAAAGCTGGTTTTTGAAATTAGAGCATATACCTTGAAGTCTTGGAATGTAATTATAAACCTTTTCCAAGCCAAGTGCATCGATTTAGTGCTTGTAGGGGTCAAACAATTTCATTATCTATGGGTTCAATGCTGCCATAATCATTTTTATTCCATCTAATGATTGGTTTATTCAATAGAATATGTATATATGCATTGACTACTCAGAATATGAACCTTACTATCCACTTTCCTGTAACTAAGGTACTCTGCATAAATCTGCATAAGTTCTGGCCTTCCTCATGCTATCCAAATGTCCTCTTCTTGATGCAAGGGTATCCACAGTGTTTAGCATTAAGAGTTTTAATTTTGAGTGTTTCTCTGCATGGCATCTGTTAATTATGTACCATAGTTTAACCAGCCATTGTGCTGGTATCTTTGAAGCTGAAGACACCAACAGGATGACTGGCAAAACTTTCATTATCGGACACCACACAGAGGATTACCCAAAAATATATGTCCTTTTCTGCTTCTGTGCCTGCCCAACATTTTCCAATTTATCACACCCTTCAATATATACTCAATACATACTCAATCTTTACGGACAAATGCCTCAGTAACATTGGACTTCATATCACTTTGTTTGTTAAATACTCTGAAGTTGGAGTTTTATTGTAACCTCAATTTCTGGGCCACTTCTAATCTACTCACTGTCTTAATTGTGTTACACTTGGCATTTGATGAGAAGTTATTTAAGTATTAAACTATTAGTCTTGGACCACTGCTTAATGCACGGCCAGTTTAATAATCTGAATGTGTGTATAATAATTATATTTTACTTGTGCATTGCATTGTAACTGGTAATTCAAGCTGTATGTCTATGCCCAAGTTGCACTTTCTTAGGCAAGTATTTGTGTACAGTTTTCTCTAGTTAGTCAAAAACCCTAAATTTATAGACTTGCAGCTTTTTTCTTTAGCTCACTATGCTGTTCTACATGTTTACTAATGCTAAGATTGGCATGTCTCCACTTTCTTCATATAGAATATATGCTGTATAAATATTTACAATGATATTTTGGTGTTGGTTTGATGTGGTTTATTGAGCTCAATATTGTGGTTTCTGTTCTTTTATTACATTGTACAAGATTTTGGTGCAAGAAAGATGAATTGATTTTTATGAATGAATTATTTTGAATGTAATTTTTATGTAATTTCAATTGATATTGATTGGGATATCTTTTTAACATTTATCTGTGTTTGCAATCTGTGGCAATATTACTTGCAGACCAATAATAATAATTTTTTGCCGAAAATTCCTTGAAATCTTTGTGTTACTTATCTCATGATGATATTATGCAAAAATTAACTCAATGACATTCCAATTTGTGCTTGGTTGCCATATTTGGCCATACCATTGAGTGAATATAGCATTTAAGTTTTTCTGTAAAATATATCAAAAGGTAACTCATTTGTCATGCATCATCCCCCAGATTATGTGGCCAAAAACTAGGGTGGGTAATGATGGTTTGCAGTAGTATATATATTTTTATGGCCACATTTAATTCCTGTGATATTTCATGATTATCTTTCAGGAGGAGAGCAAGGCATTCTACGCTGCATGACAAGTGGGACTCTCCAAGAGGAAACATCTAAGCCACCTCAGCAAACATGTGACAAGTGGTCATCAGAGCCCATAGCTAAACTTTCAAAGAAACACCGTATGAATACAGATATCCGGAAGTCTATCTTCACAATTTTGGTTACAGCTGAGGTTTGTTTTTACATTTAAGGTAGCTTTTTTTATCGGTTTCTGTCTGTTAAGATGGTGCTTATTTTTTAGAATTAAAAATAGTTATATTTTGCACCTCTAAAAATCATCTTTGCTGAGTGTAAATGAAGGTGTTAGAAGTTTCTTCCCTCTTTGTTATCAAGAACCTGTAGGCCTTAAATGCTTTGGCTTAAGGTATACATTTTTGGATGAGAATGGCACTCTCTCACAATGTAAATGCAGCAGTAAAGCTCTCTGAAGGCAAAGTTTCATTGGTGTACCTCATATTAGGGTGGTCCTTTTTTTGTGTGAATTTTTTTCCGTGAATTTCTTTTGAAACACCCCCTTAATTTGTATCATTGGGCTAGAAGAGAAAATGTATCAAATATTTTTTTGTAATTGGGAAAGGGAAAGGCATTGCTCGTGAATTTTGAAATATTGCCATTTTTTGTTGTTTTCTGGCCATTCCAGGCAATTATGGAGTAATCAGCATTTTAATTGCCATTCTGGAATTAACAATGACTTATCATACATGTGAAATGTTACATCTCAAATATTATCAATTTCTGCTTTGTTAGTCAAAGAGATACAGCTGTGGGAGTGAGTACATGCTACCCAAGTTGCCAAGGGCACCCTGTCAGGTCAACACTGGAATCCAAAAACTCCACTATCGGCTATCAATGTTTAGCAGTATAGTATTTGTTGAAGAAATTGAAGGCATAATAATTTTTTTAGTTTAAATGCTTTATCCGTGTCAAAAAATGGGCAAAAACATTCATAACTTAAGAAAGGCTTAGGTTATTTTGCACTGGAGCACCATTATTATTATTATTTCAACTTTGTCACACATTTAGTCATAAGTCCTGCATGTGCGAATTACTCAGAAAGATAGCTTAAATCCAAATTACTGTATATTATTTCTCTTTAATTTGGATCTTGAGGAAGAAAACATATGAGGCTCTAATCATTTTCCTAGCTTAGTCCATATGGAAAACCTGGAAAGTTAATTCTCTGCTAAAATGATGTTCTGCTTGAGAGATAATGACATTCTCTACCTCACGCTCCGGGTAGACCATAATGTTGATGATGAAGCATCTTGACTGAAGTTTTGCCTTCATAAATGACAGAAATGCATCCTATAAGTCAGTGTGTGAATCAACGGGAGGGAAAGGGGGGATTTCCCTGGCTCGTAAAATTGTTTCCTTGGCTGATGACAGCAATATCTTTCCCTGCCTGGGAAAAATTTTTTCCCCCCTCTCTTGCTCCTAGCAACTCTCGCTGCCAACCTCACTGCTTTTGCTTTACCGAGGTAAACAAATACAATGGCAGGCTCACGCGAAATTCCTTTCCATGACTCACCCTGCGGTGGGTATCACTTCCTAAGTGGTGTTGGCCACACTGCCGACCATTCTTCCCTTGCCCCGCCTTTCCCTTTCTCTCCACAGAACCGAGTGAAGGAAGAGATTTGCCTTCCCCTCCAAGTTTCCTCCCCCAAGCGCACCCTCCCCTCCACTCGCCACTGTTCTGTGTAGGCTTGTGCGATGAGTCGAATCATCGAATTCATCGACAATGATTTGAGTCAACACGTTGCGATGAACCGCATCGATGACAATGAATGTCATCGACGTCAATGAATTAACTGACGTCAATGAGTCGATGAATTCACCGTAGTAGATGAGTCAATGAATCCATCCCCATTAGATGACAATTATTTGTGTTGCGTCGCCCGCCCGTGCCTATCCCTACATTTCCATCGGCGATGAATGAATTCATATCGAGGATTTGAATTCATTCATCGATCCTCGATATGAATGAATTCATATCGAGGATTCATATCGAGGTCCTTGATATATTGAGGTCAGTGAGTTTATCGACGGCGATAAATTCATCGGCTCGTAGTCGTTGATGACAATCATCCAAACCGAATCATCTCAATGATTTTTTTCATCAACCCTCGATGGACAAAGTCATTCATCGCACAAACCTAGTTCTTTTGGCCATGAGCTCTCAAACCGTAGCCTACGTCTTATGTGTATAATGTCACGGCTATGCTCAAGCAGACTCTTGTACAGTGAACACCAAGTGGCAATCGCGGGAACTGCGCGCTCAGTCGTGTTTGTTATTGTGATTCCACATAAGTGTTAGTTTTGTTGGTTTCGTTTATTGACTTTTAAGTTAGTATACAAGGTACAAGTAACTAAACTTATAAAATGAAACGTCAAACCGTTTTATCTGATATGTTTATAAGACAGAAAAAGACTAAGGAATCAGTGAGTGATAGTGTTTGCCTGCCGGACTTTCGTCAACAACTGTCCAACAGAATACTAGCAATTCATGTTCACCTTCATTCGAGAAAGCAAGTACCAGTGGTGATTTAAGGAAATCTATGCATATTCATTCAGAAAATACAGATCCATTTCCTAGTGATGAAAATATTGTGGATGCAAGTACTTCTACGAACTTAATTGGTGGCTGTATCAAGTTGCAGCAATTTGAAAAGTGGAAAAGTAGCAGGCCGTGGCTTTCATATAAAGCATCTGGTGAAATAATTTGTTCCTTCTGCAGTGATGTGCAAAACCATGGTGCCTTAAAAGACAGCAAATTGCTAAGGAAACAGCATTCATTATAGGCATGAAAGCTAAAAACAATATAAAACTGAACGACAAAATCAGAGACCATAAGAGAGGCAAGTTTCACCAAAAATGTGCAGAAATATTGGAAGAAAGGAAAAATGAAAAACTGCCAATAGCATTGGTAACAGAATGTCGACTATGGGAAGATAAAAATGAAGAGAAAATTGATGTTACCGCACGTAATTTCCATACAGCTTACCTAACTAGTAAAAGAGGTGAGACATTTAAATTTTACACAGAATTATGTAAATTGCAGTACCTAAATGGTACTGATGTTGGACAAATGCTTCATTCAGACCACAGTTGTACTAACATGATTAATTTTATAAGCAATAAAATGTCAAAGGCATTAGCACAACATTTAATTGAATCAGGATGTGTATTTAGTATGCTTATTGATGAAAGCACCACAATTTCGAATAAATCAAGTTTGATTTTCTACGTTCGATGTATGTTTCATGGTGAACCATGCAACTATTTTTTTGATATTATAGAATTAACTTCTTTGACTAACAAAAGGAATTGCTGAAAGCATTTCCTTTTGTTCTAATAAACATGGCGTTACTGATGAAATGTTATGCAAACAGTTAATTGGATTTGCATCAGATGGTGCCGCTAATTTACAAGGAGCATATCGAGGAGTGGTCACATTCTTGAAGAGTGGGTATAACCAAGACCTGATTGTTATTCACTGTTTAAACCACAAGCTTGAACTTGCTGTGCATGATGTTATTAATTCAATGTCAGTTCCACTTCATTTTAAATCATTCATAGACTCTTTATATGGAATTTTCTCAACCAGTCCAAAAAAACAAAGAGAGTTAGAAGAAGTTGCTGCTTTTTTGGGATGTGAATTCAGAAAAATTGGAAAAATGTTTGGCATTCGGTGGATGGCATCATCTTGTAGCACAGTAAAAGCTGTAATGACAAGCTACCCATCACTAGTGCAATTTCTAAAAAATAATATATGTGATGGGTGCTTAAATCCAAAAAATAAAAGATTATTAGAAAAGTTGACAACATGGTCTTTTGTTGTAGAGTTGTCATTGTTCAGAGACACTTTAGAAATTCTAAAACAATTATCTCTGTATTTTCAATCACAGAATTCGAATGCAATCTCTGTTTCATCTGAGATAAGGGTGTGCATCAATTTCTTACAGGCTATGAAGGAGGCTGAAGGGATTTACCTTAAAGTAGCAAATGCTGAATATTTTAAAAAATGGGAAGTATCAAGGTCAAGATATAAAAGAACCATCAAATAAAAACAAGGGGACTTTAGACAGCTTTAGACGACAGTTCTAACAAGGATTAGTTGATTATTTGAGTGCATGGTTTTCCAGTGCTAATCACTTCTTTAAAGACTGTGAAGTATTAAACCAGGCATGGTGGCCTAAAAGTTGCAGCGAACTTCTTCTGTTTGGTGATGATAGAATTAAATCACTTTGCGATTCAGTAAACATTTATGACAAAAGTGACGGAGATTCTATTGTGTCAAAAACCATTAAAGAATTTCGTTTAAGGAACTAAAAAAACCAGGAATTTTTGGGTAATTCAATAAAGGAGCTATTTAACAGAATTAAAGTAGTGCCTGTGTCTTCAGCAGAGTGTGAAAGAGGGTTCAGTATAATGAACAATACACTGACCAAACTAAGGAACAGAATGCATATTGAGACACCATCATCTCTAATGTTTATATCCGTAAATGGACGTGCTCGAGAAGATTTTCCAGCAAGACGGTTTGCTGCTGATTGGATAAAGGAGGGTCATCACTCTGCTACAGACATACCTCATCAACGGGAAACATCAAGGACATCATCTCATGCAAGAAAACTATATATTTAAGGGGATTTGCCTTCTTCAAAATGACATCTTTGAAATTTTTTGATACTTTCCAATTTGGACATTTACTAATACATAGTGCATATTCTTATGAGTATATGTGGAATTTTATTGGAATCTGAGCAACAGAGGAGGAGCATTATGTAAAGAAGAAGACTGGTAATTGTACATATAAAATTTAAATGCCATTTCCCAAAAACCATTATTTTCAAGGTTTTACTACACTAATTTTGAATCCCTTGAGAACTACAAGAATGAAATGAAAAAAAGAAGCTTAACAATGAAATTTTTTCACCTTATCTGGAAACCATGTAGAAAGTTTCTATGCATGCTAAAGTCTGTACATGTAAAACTGACTCCTAGAAAAATGTTTTTGTATTTTTTTCAACTTGGAAATTGTAAAACTTAAAAAAAAATAAAATTTATAAATCTACTTATATTTCAGTAAGCATTATTTCCATACAAAAAAAGTTGAATTACTTCAATTAAAGTGTAACAATGCAAAAGTTTTCAAAATTGATTGAAAAATAAAAAAGTTATTCAGCATCTTTGAAAGTATCGCAAAGTACGGAAAAATAAAAAATAGTAGTCGATCGATTTTTTAACTTTTTTTACCATTGTTCATCTAATTAGTTATATTGAAAGGTATAAAAAATATTAAAATTTGAATTTTCTTTATAATAAGCAAATTGTACCGAAGGAGGCAAATCCCCTTAAATTGCAGTCTTTCGCACGACCTTTCACTATCATAATTGAGGAAATGGTACTTATTTTTATGTCGGCGCAAAGCAGATTGCCTAAATATTTTCGCCCCCACAACAAGAAGCTTGATTCGCACTCTGCTATAAGTGCTCTCATCATGCTAATTCATGTGATACTATCATGTTCATTCCTCTCAACACACGCCCCTTTGAATGCTGTGCTGTGTTGTAATCTTAGTGTCACTCTCTAATATACTGTAAAGCAGGAGGCGGCTTATCTACAAATGATAGGTTGAATCATATGTAGGAAAGGAATAATGCTGATAGAATTAACCAATTTGTATCTGATTATAAAAATGTATTGGCCCTAAGATTTCATCAAATGGCTTGACTCCAGGGATTCTTTTCGTAAAATTGGAAAAGTAGAATGAAATTTACCCTCATGTGTTGGAATTTCAACAAAAAATTTAAAGTTTTTCAGGGAGAAAGGGTGAAATCTAAAAGTAATTAAATAAAATAATGAAAAATAATCATAAATATTATTTCATTTAATTCTTACATTATGAGACACAATCTAGAGTGTAGACAACTGCAGAAATTTGACTGCAGCCAATCTTAGGGCACATCTGTGAGTATGGTATGTGGCATCACTTCATATTTTCATGTTACATGAGTATGAGTTTCCATTGTACTGTGGTGGAACAAAATATGATTTTTTCTATCAAAATTCTTGAGTTAAAATATCTATATCCTTGGTTAGTGGCTAAGGTGAAACTCCATGTAAATTCCATCTTCAAAGCTAGTTTTATGTATAACTTATTCACGAATGAAACTTTAGGCAAAACTTGCTGTTTTCTTTATTATTCCTCTAAACACAGCATATCTACTGTTGATTTTATTTACTCTCTTTCTATTGGGTGAATATGGCCTATCTGTTTGGCAATCACCCAGTGGAGGATGCCTGATTCATCCAGCCTAGAATCGCATCTTATTCTGAAATAAATTTTATTTTCACTGTAAAACATATTTTCTGTTTCTGTAACGCTAGGGAAGCAAGTTTTTGATGAGTTGAAGACCTACATTTTTTGACACACTCAGCACTGAATATTTTTGTTTGCTTCCTTTTATGGTGGTATTTTTTTAAGGGTAAAGGGGAATTGTTACCCGTAGAATTTGTCATAGATTGTAATTTTTTAGCTCTATCTTCCATGTCTGGCATTTGAGTTTAAACAAAGCTGATAATTTGATGGAACTCCAGTACTTTGGTTGAGGAACCAAATGTAACTATTACAGTATGTTTTGTCTCCAGGCAGCACATCAACAGCTATTTCTACATACTACCCTGCAAGCTGTCACATCGGCATATATCATGCAATCAATTTCCTTCTGTAGAGACTTTACTGTAGTTAAAAGCATTTTCAGCCAGCTGAGAGGTGTGGTTAAAAAATGTTACTTATAGTGCTATGTTTAGTACTGCCACTACATTGTCTTTACCTGTGTGCTAACATCTAAAAATTTAGAAAATATCCCTGATAATTACTGCTGTCTCAGTTTGTTGACAGTCATAAAATACCTGATGGCTTATTAAATTATTTTATTATTATATTAGTCACTACTTGGGGAATAAGTATTTTTGTATGTTAATTTTCCACTTTTTTTTAACCATTAAAGTATTCCATACTTTAAACAAACTTAAATGTTAAATACTTTGGCTAAACTCAATCATTTTAAATTCTCTGATCATTTGTTACAGGACTGTGATGATGCATTTGAGAAATTACTTCAATTTCATTCAAGAAACCAGCAAGACTCTGAAATAATGAACCTGATTGTACATTGCTCTATTCAAGAAAAAGTTTACAATCCATATTACCAGTTCTTGGCCTGCAAGCTCTGCAGATATAACAGAAAGTTCTTGGTCAGTGTAGTAAATATATATGTATTATAATGCTGCAATGAAGAAAATAGTTTAAAATCTCCCTAAGGAAGAACAAATAGGTTATAGCCTTTTTTCTGAAATTATTCATGGCTAACTCCATCTACAGGTAGGACTGCAGTATTCTATTTGGGACAAGCTTGATGATCTGGAGAAGTTGAAGAAATTGCAAGTTTCCAATTTGGCAAAATTTGTTTCTGGTTGCATTATTGGGAAGGATCTGCCCCTTTCATCACTCAAGGTGAGAATGAAAAGTTTTCTTTCTTTTTGTGAATTTAAATTAATTTTTCCTCTTCTACTCAAGGTGTATCATTTGCAATCATATGTCTCATATGATTGTATTTTGTGTTCTTTTATTTTGCATGCTTTGTCTGCCCTTCGTTTATGCCCAACATGAAGTTTGTTAAATAAGACATAAGTAGCCACCGTTGTAATATTATGCATTTATCCTTGTAATAATGTAATAATGTAATTTTTATCATTTATTACATCACAATTCCAATTAATTTAAGTTAACCAACTTTGAATTCCAAATTCTTCTGCCAATAAGAGGCAATAACTATACACTTAAGTGATACTAATTCCGGTTTAGGGTTAAAAGGCATCCTGAGTTGCAATTGCAAGGCTGAAGGTTGGTCAATATTTTCCATTAAAGTCAATAATAACAATTTTGGATGTGGATCAATGAAGTAAATAGTATAAAATTTGGTTTTTATGCACCTCAGTACACTGTGCGTCTGTTCTTGTATACATATTATTTGTTTATTTTCCTCTTTTTACTGGCTGTGTATCAGATTTTTTACAAGGCATTCTATAGTTTCATGCCCTAATTGATGATGGGGAAGGCACACCAGATCTATCGTTGTTGAGTAGAAATACTACAAATTGGTGTGTTCAGGTTTCCCTTGACAACCATGGTTTGGTCTATTGTGGCCCTTGATCATCCAACAGTATATGCTTAGCGTAATAGATTTCTCAACCACAAATACCCTTGAGAAATTCAGAACTGGTGTGTTTCAGAGCGACACACAGAATATTATCATGATGCCTCACTTTATTTCTACATCTGACTGAAGTGATAAAAATAAGAGAGATACATTGCTGAACAGATAGGTACAAAAACTCATTCTTTTTGCACACAATATGCAATCACAATAAAAACTTAGCCACACTAAATACACTCCCATAATACATGTCACCATTTCACCTCCAAACACCTTATCCCTTACATCGTTACAAGGCTGGTGTCCTAACTCCCTGTGCCACACGCCCAAGTGGTGGCTGGCAGGGTAGTATATAGATGTAGATGTACCCTTGATTATCCACGTGTACTATTTTAGTGTAGTGAAACTTCACCTAATGTGGCTTCCCACCTCTTTGATTTTAATTTATGCACTGCTGAGTGGCACACAAATCAGTGATAAGCTTTGCTGACTACAGAACATGATTCAATTTTCTGTAGTTATCTTTGGGTTCTATTTCTACATTTTTTCTTGTTTTATCAAAATCAATTCATATATTCATGATTCTGTGCTGAACAATATGGTGCTGAAGCACGGCTGATGTCTCCAACCTTCTGAACATAAGTCTTCTCGCAGCACAACAGATATTGTTGAAGTTACAAAGGCTGTACTAATTTTAGTTGATGGAATTGTCCTTGAAGATGGATGGTGTTTTCTTCAGTCAGAGGAAGATGCAGTTATAGAAGGAAGGGTTGTTGGACCAAATTCTTTGGAATCAAGACAGCCATGAATGAGCTGAAATACTTGACTGTGGCTTAGGTAGCCAAGGCAGCCTTTGCAGTCTCCCATGGTCAAGCTAAAACCAAGTGGGGCTTTTCAGAGTGGAGAAGATTTGTCTAATTATTTACCCTCAGTGTCAGAACATACTTTCAAGGCCTTATGACTTTAAAGAATGCTATGAAAAAGTATTACTTGAAGCCGTAGTTGGTGCCTAAAACAAAGACTTACTTGACATGATGGAACACACTCATGCCAGATACAAGCAGTACATGGGGGATATATGTTGCTCAAAGATTATTAAAATTGATAGAGAATCAGGATGGGGAGTTCTAGGTGATGGGGTGAGATAACATTGCCTGCTATCGCCTCTGCTTTTTGTAATTTATGCTGAGGAAATCGTAGGAGAGGCATGGGAATAGCAAAATGGATGTGGAAATCAGTCTGTACAATATGAAATGATGATCAATCATGAGAAAACTTAAATAATGAGACTAGTATGCATGAGATGAATGGATGAGAAAACTAAAGTTAGGCTGGTCATAAATATTGATTAGGTGAAGGCAGGTTAGGTAGATATAGAGGTAATGAGAGACGATGGTGTTGAGACCATGTGCTACTGAAGGTGGTGATTCAAGGGATGGTGATGAGTAAGTAGGGATGAGGAAGGAAGAGGGGCTTGTGGAAAGGATGAACAATTCATACTATTAACTCCATGAATTCACTGTCATTTTAAGTTCTTCTACTGCATGCTCTGTAAGTTCAAATAATAAGTTGGGCTGGCCCATCAGTGCTCTTCTGTCTTGATCCATGGAGTGGAAAAATAATTCCTGTTTTCATGGGTTAACTGGTGAATCTCCTCCAATAATAAATAATAAGTATAGGTTTTTATGCTTTCTAATTATTCTTACTGTTCTTTGTGTAATTTAAGTTAGATATACATAATGGTTCTAATATGTAGAATAATAAGCTCCGCTGGTTCTAATATGTAGAATAAACACTAGATAATGTTACATTGTGCTAAGTCAGGCCTGCAGTTAATATATGCAGATTTAATAAATGTGTACATATTCTTCAGAATTTACTATCTTGTCACAAAATACTATATCTTTCTTGTAAGTTACATGTTAAAATTCTATTAGTAATAATATATGGTTTAATTCATAGTTTCATGTTAGTTTTTGGTTTGTAGAACAATTTTTGGCATGCTTATCAGGGAGCCTTGTTGTGATAGACATTTCCTTTAATTTGTGTATATTCTTGTTCCCAATGTGCATTGCTACTGTGATGCTATCTCAGGTGATGTGATATAAGATGCAAGGTGGGGTTGAAAATACATTATTTTACCATTAAAAAGTGAGCAATGCTGACCGCTACTCTTAAGGAGAATAATAGTGAATGAAATTTTTCTTATTGTGTGCTCTCACTGATTTAATCAGACACTATTCTGGCCCTGAACACTTCTGCATAAAACAGGCCTGAAAGTATGCTTTACCAATTGGGCTCCAAGCAGCATGCAAAAGTGGCTACTTTGAGATACCAAAGCCAATATCAGTGGCTAATTCTCATGTATTAAATGTTTTTGTGCTAAAGTACTTAAGCAATTCTTTTAGTATGCATTTGTGAACGTAATGTCATCCTGCCCACCTTGAGGGCTTTGATCTTTAACTCCAGTGAAATTTCATGAGTTCACCAATGGAGTGGCTTCAATTTTCAGAATTCAGCTTGGACATGTAAATGTAGCAAATTGACACAATTTTTGCTGGAAACATTGTATATATGTAAGTATGTATTGATAGACTGTTTTTGAGAAAAAAATGTGACTGATTATCCTCTATCCTGCCATAGTGGTCCACAATTTTTTCACCTTTTTGGGTGATGCTTAAGGGTCCTTTGTTTTAAAATCACTTTTAGGTGATATTTTGAACTCTCCTCTGTCAATTTAGCTTGGATTTGAATTAATTGATCTTATCTATTGTGTATGGAAGCCTTCAACCTTTGTGATGAGTCCTAAAAATTTGACAAAGTTCTGTTGACAATAAAGAAGAACCGAAAGGCTCTGTACCATGGGTCCTTAGATGTTACCTCCTCTACCAGATGTTGCACCTGTATGGGTCCTGAGATATGGGTTGTGCTTCTCAATGGGTTCTGCATCATTGGCTTGGCTCATTGCAACCATACCCTCTATGGAGTGGTCAACTGGAAGCCAATAGGTTCAATTCTGCTGCCATCCCTGCTTTCAATCCTAGTGCTCAGTCCATCAGATAGGGCTTTGAACTATGGAACCACTGTTGCCTTCCACATAAAAAAACATGCATGTCATTGCTTTGGTTTATCCCCACCCTTCCATCTTGAATATCTTCCTGTACCTCCCTACAATTTTATCCTAATTAATGAAAATAATCTCAGTTGCTTGTCACCTTCCTGCCTTACCTCTACATTTGATGTTCATAGATTGAATCAAAAAAGTAAATCCTGGCAGATTAGACATCTGATGGCACATTCTTGTACTAGGTGTGAGAAAGAGAGGAAAACTCTCAATTGAAGTTTTGCTCTATTGAACGTTTCTCACATTAATTCATTTCCATCAGTTCATGAGCCCAGCACACTTCCGCCTGTAGATTGCGTGCAAATCTCCTGAAATAATTCATACTTCTAAATGTCCCTTAATCAGTCATTTAATAACCTCCCAACCTATAAAATTTTATTATTCTTGAAGCCCATACTAGAGTTTACATTGGGTTGCAAACACATGGTCAACATCTTGAGTAGAGGCTGTAATCAGGACCGTACATTTGAGCCCATTTATAGTTACAAGCCTGTTTCTATAATGTTTGTGCCTGTCTCATAGGCCATATACCATGATTTGAATTTCTTATGGTAAGTATTCTCAACTGAGCCTAGTCAAAGAACTTTTTGCGATGATCAGTGCATTAAGTTTTGATAATAACAAATTATCCTTGGGTTTTTGGGCCCAAATTACTGCTCAACAGTGGGCATCAAGGTATTGACCATATTGCATGCTTACAGGGATCTGAATTTCACCAATTAGCTACAAATGGTAAAAAGATTTCTACAAATCATATGATGGCCAGATTTACAAAAGTGTTGTTGGATGCTCTTGACATCTACTTAATCATGGTTGAATTTTACAGGTACTGGATTTCAGCATGATGAGCCAGAGAATGACAATATTCCTCAAAGAAGCTCTTCTCAACCTTATAATGAATTCTACTGAAGAAAATTTCCAGTTGATATGCCAGAAAGTCACCTCACCTAAACTGAATATATTCAAAGAAAGTCTGTGGTTATATGTCCGTCACATACTGTCAACATCAAATGATGTCCGTGATGCTGACCAAATGAGTATTCTAACTCAAAGGGTAGAAATAATGGGAAATATATTTGGTATCTCTTGATTGGGAAATACATTTCTATCTTTTTAAATCATTTGTTTTATTTCCAGGAAATGCTTGCTTATATTTTATGATTTTCCTCTCGAAAATATGGAAATGAAAAATGCCATTACAGTCAAACCTCTGCAAAACGGACACCTCCTAATAGCAGGCACCTCCTACAACTGGACAGTTTTTCAATCCCCGGCAGTATAACATGGAAACTTAAGGAAATAATACCTCCTAATAGTGAACACACTCAATAGCATACGTAGACAACAGAAAAGAAACATTTTTCCTTCAATTACCTCCATTAACAGGCACTCACAACGAGCTTTTTTGTGAAAATGTCTCCTCTCCTGACCAAAAAGCCTCATTGCTTGAAGGAACTCGAGAACTCTTACAGACAAAAGCTTATCTTAGCAATTTGGGTACAATCTATTGTCTGTCAACAAGTTAGTAATCCTGCCTGTTCCCTTTCCCCTTGTGGCTAACCATGATATGCCTTTTTGCTGTGGGGTAATCCTTTGAGTAGAGAGGCATGACGTGATCACCGAGAGGGACAATGGTCAGGGTCTGGCCAGGTACAGCAGGGAATGTAGGAGAGGAGGAGGTGAAAGGGAAGGAAGATGCAATGCAAGTTGGGTCCCCTGGGTGATGTCAATAGAAGTGTGCAAGTGGTGATGGGGCAAAATGAGGTGATATACTACTAGTTGCTCTATGGATCAAAAGTGTGAAATGATTTCATTCCATATTTTTTGTTAAAATGTGTAATTTTTCAATTTTAAGACAAAATATGAATGAAATATATTTACGCGTTTATATTTCAATGCACCGGAGCGGTTACTGCATAGAAAAGCGTGTCGTAGTTTTGGCCCCCTCTGAATAGCGGATGATTTTTCTGGGCCCCAACATGTCCACTTTTGGGAGGTTTGACTGTAATAACTTTCTCCAATTAATAGCTCTCATGTTTGTGGATGTATGATAGCATTCTAAAGAAAATGACTAGTCTATTTTGCCAGTATGGGACCACGAAAAATCTCAATGGCCACTCTTTTCCTTCAAATGAGCAGTGGATCACTATTTCTTCTTCTGTCTTTGAAAATGAAGGAAATGGATCGTGTGTGAAAATTGAGGCTGGAAAAATCCTTTGCCATTTAGCCAGCTGCCATTTTTACCATATAAACCTGTGTACCACGTGCACCTAATTCCCCACAGTCGTTGCTGAGAAAGAGGGTGCACATCTTACACAAGTTCCTTATTTTTCTGACCTTCTTGAAAACCTCTTGGGCAGTAAGGCCACTTGAAGCTCTGCAGAAATCAGTTGGTGGATTGGTATTATTTGCTTGCTGGTCATTCATGGCCATCACTACCACCATAATCAATGATCTCTAAAACACCATGACCACCTCCTGCATTGCATTCACTTGGTTTGTGTGAGGTTTTGATTGATTATTTTTCAGATTTTGATATTGACGTATGGATCTTTTTGACCATTTTTACTTTGCTTTCACAAAAAAATTGCTTGTTATGTACAGGCATTCCACAAGAAATTGCTCTTTACCGCTGAAAGCTAGAAGCCATTTGCAAAAGTTATGCATGGTTTGCAAGAGCAAAAATGGCGGTATCCACTTCATGCATCAAGTTTTATGCCACTGATAGCATTTACATAAGACTGGTGGATTGAAATTAAGGTTGCAGGAGGCAGAATGAGACACTCTAAATCAGGGGATGGTACATCATTTCATGCTAACTCTCGAACTGAAAATTGTACTAAGGTTGGGTGCATTTGATTTGAAAGAAAATCAATTACTTCAATCAATTTATGGTAGAAAAAACAAAAGTGTGTTGTTGTAAGGTACCTGAAAGTGAATATGCCTACCTATGTGCTTCACCATGCCCAAGAGAAATGCTGCTTAAATTATGAGAGAGTACTGCAAATGGAAGGCTTTGGTACTGCCTGAAAGTATTATGATCCCTAAAATCCCCCACCGTGAGGATTGATGATGAAAGCCACAATTTTTTTTAGTTTCCATGCTTATAAAAGTGGGTTATGCATCTTACATGTGAACACATGGTTCACAAATTTATTAGGTATATACAAATTTATAAGGTATATACAGTTTATATACAGATCATATAGAAGGTTCCAGTCATTATTCAGGTATGTAATGAGCACACCTTGTGCCAAGGGAAAAATTGTCACCCTCCTCCAGTCACTGGTAAGCTTTGATATTGATTTACCTTCTGTGAAAGGTTAACTCTGATATCTCTAAGAGTGTGTGAATTGAAAAATGGGAAGGGATACCTACTTAGGGGCATTAAGGGCCATCATGGGACATGCACTCCATGTCAAAATCAATTACTTCAAAGAAAAGAAAGAAAATCAATTACTTCAATCAATTTATGGTAGAAAAAACAAAAGTGTGTTGTTGTAAGGTACCTGAAAGTGAATATGCCTACCTATGTGCTTCACCATGCCCAAGAGAAATGCTGCTTAAATTATGAGAGAGTACTGCAAATGGAAGGCTTTGGTACTGCCTGAAAGTATTATGATCCCTAAAATCCCCCACCGTGAGGATTGATGATGAAAGCCACAATTTTTTTTAGTTTCCATGCTTATAAAAGTGGGTTATGCATCTTACATGTGAACACATGGTTCACAAATTTATTAGGTATATACAAATTTATAAGGTATATACAGTTTATATACAGATCATATAGAAGGTTCCAGTCATTATTCAGGTATGTAATGAGCACACCTTGTGCCAAGGGAAAAATTGTCACCCTCCTCCAGTCACTGGTAAGCTTTGATATTGATTTACCTTCTGTGAAAGGTTAACTCTGATATCTCTAAGAGTGTGTGAATTGAAAAATGGGAAGGGATACCTACTTAGGGGCATTAAGGGCCATCATGGGACATGCACTCCATGTCAAAATCAATTACTTCAAAGAAAAGAAAGAAAATCAATTACTTCAATCAATTTATGGTAGAAAAAACAAAAGTGTGTTGTTGTAAGGTACCTGAAAGTGAATATGCCTACCTATGTGCTTCACCATGCCCAAGAGAAATGCTGCTTAAATTATGAGAGAGTACTGCAAATGGAAGGCTTTGGTACTGCCTGAAAGTATTATGATCCCTAAAATCCCCCACCGGGAGGATTGATGATGAAAGCCACAATTTTTTTTAGTTTCCATGCTTATAAAAGTGGGTTATGCATCTTACATGTGAACACATGGTTCACAAATTTATTAGGTATATACAAATTTATAAGGTATATACAGTTTATATACAGATCATATAGAAGGTTCCAGTCATTATTCAGGTATGTAATGAGCACACCTTGTGCCAAGGGAAAAATTGTCACCCTCCTCCAGTCACTGGTAAGCTTTGATATTGCTTTACCTTCTGTGAAAGGTTAACTCTGATATCTCTAAGAGTGTGTGAATTGAAAAATGGGAAGGGATACCTACTTAGGGGCATTAAGGGCCATCATGGGACATGCACTCCATGTCAACCCCCCTACTAATATGTACTTAAGGGCTTGGATCCTCCACTCCTGACAAAAATATAACAATAATGGTGAGTTAAATTAAAATATGGTAATGGAGTATCCACTTACAATTAGACCCTAGAGGCAGTCTGGGGGTCCTGCCAGGGGATGGCATTCAGAACAAAATGAGTCAAAACTAGGAAAATTTCAATAGTCATATCCCTGGAAGTGAAATGGGATTAAACCCAAGGGACTGAACTCAAGGACGAAATGAAATCAGAGGAAAATCTGTTCCAGTTTGAAAAGTGAAGAATGCTTCGGAACAGAACTAAACTCAATTTTATTATAAATTAGATTTGCACTGATAGGGCCGTGTGCTTTTATATTTGCGAGGTTTAGTTTTGCAATGCTTGTGGAATTGTGGTCAGTTAATTTACTTAATTATGCTTGATAGTTGTGACTCAAATACCCTCAAGGTTATTAGCATAGTAATAGGTTTGGCAGTCTAAATGTTATTGGTAAACATTAAAAAAGCTATGAAGTATCACAACAATGGGACTCTCAGCTATCTTAACCTTTATCTTCCGAGCGTGTCTCTCCGGCACAAAAATTGTCCCCCTAGACTGCCAAGTGTGTTCGTTTGGCACATTGATGGACATTTAAAAAATACTGGTCATTTAAAAAATCCCGGCCAGCAAGGCTTACGACTATGGAATAACTCAGGAAGGTAAAGGTTAATTGTAAGCATCATGCATGTCTCAAAAATAGCCTTTAAAATAAACATGTGAATACAAAATTGTAGTTTTTTATTCTTGAAAACATAAGTCAGAGTTGATTTTGATGGATCTGGAGCAAAATGTTATTGCTTTAATGAAAAGTGATGAGGATACATCATGGAGATTAGGATGATGAGGATATCTCATGGAGATGAATATTACATTAGCTAGTCTTAGCGTTGATGAAGATGAGGATTGTAGTTATCCTGTAGCCAAGCTTCTACAGATCCCTCATAGTTTTCGACCCATTTTAAATTGCTGTCAATGTACTTCTTGGATTGAGCAGCAATATCTTCAGACACAGCATTGCTTGTTAAAAATTCTGTCATCTGTTGAAGAGAAAGAAATTCTGTGAGAAAAAAAGAGTCATCCATTTCCTGCTCTCTTATCTGAGCTTGCATAGAATTTTCCATCACATAAAACATCTTTTTCCTGATTTTTCTATCATTTATTCTCGAGTATGAGAACTTACTATGAACAGCCATGCAAAAAATTATACTGTCACGTTGAAATAATGACTGCCAATAACTGCCAAATCAATACATGTACATAGACAGACCCTTCAACTAAATATTCATGCAATTGAACTACTACTGCTCGCATAATACCACTGTAGTGAGACATCTTCCCATGCATCCTAGCCTGAATCTCTTTTAATATGAACCATCCCATTTATATTTGTGGTTAGCCTTACCATCCAGTTTATACCCTTAATAACAATATGTCAATCACTTTAAATTTCTAGTTCATTTCAATGTTCTGATATCTGGAATCATTGGTGTGTATTGCATTATGATATTTGCTCTTGGCACCACCTGAGTAGGAATGTTTTGGTCTAGATATATACTGGGAACAAATCATTAGGACTATTCTAGACCAAAGCTATTTTGAGTGTGTTTTTCTTCAGTCCTAATAGAGACCATACTCAAATTCAAATGTGCAGATAATGCAGTTATGCATGAAAAATATCATTGTTACAGCCTAAAAACCCTTTTTTCATTGCTGAACTTTTCAATATCAACTAAATAGACATATATATATCATGGTTGAAACTTTCGCTATTTGAGTCATGCCTGCACACACAGTGAAAATATCTTTAGTGCTGTAGGTTTTTGTTCAGTTTATTTAAATAGTTTATGATGTGTTATTAACTGACATTTAACTAAAATCATAAAATAATCTTACTGGTGGTTACAGAATGCTGAAAAAACATATTGTTAAGTTCCTGTAACATACTGTGCATTAGTGCTTTCTGATTTGAATTGGGCTATCTTTCTCTGTAGTGCAAAGCCTTATCATCTTCATTTTGAAGTGGCTTTATATTTTTATTACATTTCTTGGAAATTAGTGCTTGGAGTGGATTATATCTTAGTTTTATTGGAAAAAGAGGATGTTTTATTTAGAATGAGGCCAGATTTATTGAAATTAATACATAATGGTAGATTGAGAGTTAAAGTAAAGAAAAGTAGATTGTGTGGCAGATACTTATTTGTCATTTTGGTCTGGTAATGACAAGAAAGAGGAGTAGTGACAATTATGTCTCCTGAGTTGACTTTAGTGATTGAAAAAATTCAGAGTGTATTTTCGTATAAAACTTTTTCGTTGATATCTATTTCTATCATGACATTTATTTTGGCTATTATTCTACAAAGTTCGTTAGTCATTCTGCAGAACTTATAAAGGCTGACTTCAATATAAATTTTAATATTTATTTCTTAGCCATCAACTTTTTGGCATGTTATGGATTAAAACCGATTTGAGTTTGAACATATTATTCACAACTTACCTAAATTTTGCAATGATTCATCTACAATTTCCTACCAATCTCCACCAGCGAATATCCTTAAGTTCTACCAAAGTTGGGCAGCATTTCATTTAACCCTTAGCGGTCCAGCGTCGAGTCAGACTCGACAGTCCGAGCACTAGTATCAGGTCCAATGTCGAGCTGAGGTCGACCCAAGAGAGCGCTGTGATTAAATGCCTTATTTATCTAACTAACTAATAATCGCAGCGCTCTCTTGTGTCGATCTCAGCTCGACGTTGGACCGCTATGGGTTAAGTAATCAGCTACCATTACCTTCATGTTGTATTATTTTACTCAATGTCCCATTTTAAAAGGTGTGAAAATGAATCAAGAAAGTAAAATATGTCAAATTTCTGTTCCTTACCTGAGTTGCTTTTTCCATGGTTGTTATTCGACTGGAAATTCCCAAGATAGCACCATTGGCATTGCCTTCTCCAGTCCTGAAAAAGTCCACATAGAGTATAGTTTTATCCTCACTTGAAAATGAAATGAAGGATTCCGTGTGTGAATAAAGGACTAATTTAGCTTTTGCATCACGTCAGGAATAGATTTGAAATAATTGCTTTACCTCATGCCCTGGTACTTCATACCCAAGAAGATATTTATGCTCCTTGTGCTATATTTCATTTCAGATCATTTGGAATCATATGGATAGTGAATTACATGAATTATGTAACTGGCTTCACTGAGCTTTTTATGACTTGTTATTTCTTTTCGTCATTCATTTACCATTAATGATCATTTTAAGCAGAAACTCACTAAACCAAGAAAAGCCTTTTAATGTCTGCTCAATTGCCTTTACATATTAAAGGACTTAATTTCAAATTACTCACGAGTGATCTGTTCTAGCAACCTAAAATGCCTCTGTTTAAGTCTTCACACACTTACTTTTCTACTATATCATTGTACCGCTGAATGAGAAAATTCAAAGCCACACCCAACCCTTCTGCTCTCGTGTACACAGAGCTATATACCGCTGCTTGATCCTGGAGTCTTATTTTCGTATTATCTTCCAGAGTTTTATTCAAATAGCTGAAAGAAGAAAACAGTGTTAGTAAAATAATGTAAGTTGTTTGAAGTCATGTTTTAATCTATTTGCCTTCATTTTGAATTGAAGGTGCAAATACAATTTTGTTTTAATTGGATGATGGAAACTAAATTTCATTCAGGAAACAATTGTATTTTCCATTTTTTATGGTATATTAAAATGGTAATGAAGAGACACTAAGATCAATTATACAAACTCAAAGGTCTTCACTATGCTAAAACTGTATTTGAATCCCAACTTGGTATTAGGCTGTGTACTTAATTACCTCTCACTTGTGAATAGCTAAGGGTAGCAACAGTTTTGTTTCCATGAACAAGTTTTTGGAAACAATTACACCATTTTTAAATTGAAAAGATGCCATCACTGAGGCATTCCCAGTTGCATGCTCCCAGCTGATTATAAGTTTTTAGCTTTTATTTTTCTAAAAGGCAGGGAAATGAGTGTAGGTAGGTAAACAAATGAGAATCATCATGAAACTGTACCCTGTGAGTATTTCTTCATCAATACTGCATCCAAGAGCTCCCATGATTCGCGCCCTCTCCGAAGACTTAGTGGTGCTTTCATATGCATTCCACAAGAAATCCCACTCCTCCTTCCCTCCCATGGCAATTCCATAGCAGTATGTGGTATCTCGAATATTTGCAGGTATCCTAGAGGGATAAAATGTTAATATTAATTTGAGAAAAAGGGATTTCTTGGCTTTCCTGAGTCATTGGAGTAAACCTAAACATACTGGGAGTTGTCTGTTGTGTCGTAATTGCTCTTTTTTCTTATCATTAACCTTTTCCATCAGTACATACAGTCATATTTTCTAACGACAATCTCCTTAGAGCCCCTTGTTATCTCAATGATGAATGTTGGACTTCAGCCTATATTTTTTGTTGCTGATGTAAACCGGTGTAAAACCAAATAATGTTGTCATTGGAGATCACACTTGTTGTTATCATGTATTCATGCCAACTGATGCCACATTACACAAGATTCTTGTTAAAGCATTCAACAGGTAGTTAAAGTATCTATTGTGGTCATTGGTGATAATTTTATTTCCTTTTTACCTTCAGTGAAATTCTAAGAATTGAGATTGTTGAAGAAATTTGGACAGATAAAGGTACCTAATTTTGAAATTTTTTTAAAAAATATATGTCCAATTTTTCTCAGAGGCTGACATTGTGTATTGTGTACAAGGACATTTCAGAGTTTTTTTTCTGAATCATGAATGTGGTGCTTGTGTTGAGCAATGACATATTGAGGATCATTGGCAACTGGTTTGTTGGTTGAAAAATAAATCCACTTTTATGGTTTAAGGAAGCATGCAGATACTATTACCTTGGAAACAAGGAAAGTAGGTATTTTAGTGCAGGATACTTTAATTCACTGATTCACAAAGAAACGACCATGTCGGTGGAGAGATTGTCCGAGCTACTCTGAGTGGTGAATGTTTAAAAATTCTCCAAGTATAACTTTATTTCTATCAGTGGAAGCTTGTGGCTTAGTTTTTTCGCCTCTAATTTCTGTTCTAATTCAGATAGTAGACCATCGTGGTAACTGTAAGGAGTTCCCTAAGACAGCAAAAATGAACAAACTAATGTTTGAATATTTACAATGAAAAAGGGAACAGGTAATTTTTACTCCTATTGCTGTAAGGTACAACTATTACTGGAAGAACTGTGTAGGCAAGAGCAGATTTTCCTCTGGTTAGAGTTATTCATTGTTCAAGCCACCATAGCTGAAATTTTGTAATGAAATCAAGAGTAATTTTGATTCTCCTTAATGTGGAATTCGCAGGGTAGCATGTAGATGTAGATGAATTGCTATCCAACAAGGGGTGCATATGAGCTACACCCCTTATTCTTCCATCCATGATAAACTGTTCATTGATTAACATTTCCAATTTTTATGAATTAATTTTTTCACATGGATAAATAAAAGGGGCTTTGGGTTGTGGATTAAAAATAGACAAAAACTACAGTGTCTCCTGCTTCGGGCATATCATAATGGAATTTGGCCATCCTGTGAGTTGAACAAATTACTTGTATTTCCAATGAAAAAATAATCTCATTACTCATGCTTCAATTGAATAACTCTTCATCAGATGTTACAAGATTTTGCACCCTATCAACCTTCAGTTAGTGTCAATAAGTTGAAACATTTGTTCAATCAAAGGTTCTCATATGAGTGCTGATTTTGCTATCTGCTGTGAAAAGAAAATATAACTCTCTGGTTAGAACTTTTTTTTCAAGTTAAAAAAATTGACAATTTGAGTTATGTGAACCACACTCTTGAAATCGGTTATGATAGTAAATAGTTACTCACTTATTAATGCCGGTTTGATTCCACTCATCAAATGAGGCCTGAGCTCTTTGTTTGCAATCTCCGACATCGTATTTGCATGCCCTTGGCAAAAGCATCCAACGACTCAAGCGGGTCACATGATCGTCGCTGGGTGGTTCATTGAATGTTAATTTTCCATAGTGGGCATTTAATAAATCGGCCATATATACCTGAAAAAACAATTATCTTCATTGTATTGGCTAAACAGTTTGGCTTCATTAATTGTCACTATCAAATTGCGGCTAATCTGCTCCGTAGGAATGTTTGTAATTTGCAAATAGGTAAGTACTAACTTATGTTGCGTTGTACAATTGCCACTGACTGTGTAAAAGGTGCATACTTTTGACGTAACGAGAAGAATCTCAAGCTGTAGCATTTTGAGGTGAAATTGGCGATCAAACAACAATGGGAAAAATAATAATTTCGCCTAGAAATCAATGAATTTGGTCTCACTTTAAATATCTCACCCTCCCAAAGATACCATAATATTACCCCCTTATCTAACTATTTTCCGAGGTTCTTGACAAAACAATCCAACCCTTTTACGCGGGAAATGGAACGTTTATGCACTACAGAGATACCTTATTTAAAAAATGAGGAATTTCTAACACAAAGATCTCATCAGAATATTAACAGTGCGTAGTTTGTATATTATCTCAATTCTTTTTTAAAATAAATCATATTGTCTCTGCGGAAATATTTACCAAATCGCAAAAAAAACCTTCCATTTTGAAGGAGTTTGAAACGTACCGCGTCAAAAAATGAGTCAAGTTAGAGACTTATGCAGAAATTTTCATTTGATTTCTTTGAACTTAAGTCGCATGAAAGTGTATTAATGCACTATTATTAATGCAGTAGTAAACTCAGGCTTCCTACAGCTGTTGAAATTAAAATGTAAAATTTTAATATGGTCTTCATTATAGCTAGGGAACTATCTCGCTCAAACTACCTGGAATAAAGGCCAATTTCTCAATGACAAATAGTGGCGCCGAGCAGTAAAATTGTCATGCGTAGGCATATGGTCGCTGCAGAGGTCGGCATATGACTAATCTTTTCGAAAAGTGCCGTCGTGGCGGCAGTTTTTCCTTCGTTCCGATGGACGGATTATAACCCCAAGTTTTGTCCCTATGCAACCCAAGTAGGGAATAAGACTCGTCAAAGGAAACTTCGACACCGCTAGGATTCCATCCCATGACTACGGTACGGAAAGCTTGGAATGGTACCCTTAGCTCCGTCTTGATTTCCACCATTCTGGCGATATTGCGACAAGTAGTCCACTTAATTTACCTGGTAGTGGTTTCATCTCTAATAAGATATTTTTCGGCGTGTTTACACTCTATGGTGGTGGCGAATCATGGTGGCAGTATCACGAAAGGTCTTCTTCAGTGTGATTTTTTCCCTACATACCAGCTCCGCGCAGAGGGGTACCAGGGATCGCACGGTCGCAAACCTTCAATGCATTTCAAATGATCGATATGTTGGTTAAATCAACTTCTGGTCCCTTTGGGTCTCTAATCAAATGGTTTCGATTGGCTTCTCCTGCTTCTCCACTGGCTTGCGAATACTATCTGCGTATTTTGATCCAAGCTCGTTTTTTCTCATAATTATTGTCGTGAAACACGCAGCTGGCATTTTCCCTCACTCTCAAGTTACAGTTATGCTGACAGCGATGCTAACTAAGAGAGCGGTCCTCTCCCTTTCACTTCCTAAACGACCCATTTCACGCGAGCCGTACCCTCCTTAAAGCCATGCTTTCCGCAGGCGTCTGTCGCAATGTCTCGTTACCTCTAAACTCCAATCTCTGCTACCCGGAAGTTCATTTATTATTTTTCTTTTCTCAATGGCAATTCTTAATATCAAAATTAACGTGAAATACCTTGAAATGGTCATACAATTTTGACTCCGACATTTGCATGTCCAGAAAATCGAACAGAGGATATGCAGTGTCCCATGGGATGAAATCCGTCTCTTGACCCAAAAACTGGCTCAGGTTGAGCGCTAGAGCATAATTGATGTAGCCTCCTCTTGCCAAGTTTAGGGCATCGTCCAAGAGTTGACCCCGATTCACTGGATGAACTTCGTTGAAATATTCGCTTTTCAGGAAGGAAGTTATGCGTTTCCAATTTTCCTCATCATAGTTCACCCGGTAGAACCCTGAAATACATTTTTCAGAACACAATTATATGTTTAGAGACATTTAATTTTTTGTTAAATCTAAATTAATATTAGAATTAAATTAAAATAATAAAAATATATAATTTTTTAGTCAGATTATAAATGCGGAAATTCAAATGATTATGGATAGAAATGCACCTTAAATCTACTCTTGGTAGAAGTAGGCGTGTAAGTAATGTGTGGATGATCAGAAAATGTGAAATCGGTTTTCCTATGGTAGCTATACGTTGAAGGAGGTCCGAGAAAGAGACCGAGAAAGACATGGGTACGTATGGCGGAAGTTCTCCGTTGAAAAGGACCACTAGGAGTCTTAAAAATAAGGTCGTGTCATGAGCATCGTTTGAATATAAATGTAGAAAAAGAGGGTACCCATGCAAAGATAGGGCGGTTTGGATGAAGTTATATAGACAACGCGATTACACACCCAATACTAAGAATGAAACTCTTTTTGACTGCACCGAAGTACAATGACGTTGTGGGTATGTATGTTTTTTATAATATATTTTGGACAATAAATTCCTACCTATATCTACAGACTCGAAGGATTGCCTTACCCTTTAGAGGAAACGTTCGTAATATTTACGACTATACTTTTAATAATGCCTTTTTTTACCGTTTTACCGTGTCTTTAATGAAACCACCTTCTGTCGACCCTCCTACCTATACCAGTACTTGAGAATAGAACTCATTTGGCTTTAATATCTATAATGTATTACTTTGTTGAGAATCATCGACGTAAAATTAACGACACGTTACCAGTTCCCGGCTATTTAATTTCCTCATTGTCCCGAGAGCACTCCCTGTGTTATACTTTTTACATTCTAAGCACTAGCATTCTATGCATTGCGACATTGAAGTCCATTTACTCTGGGTTATATCCGACAAAATATCACTTTCCCGGACGCATTACGACATATATATGTGTGGATAGAACTTCTTGTCAGTTCATTTCACTGGTATTCCACTAGCAGAACTGCTCATCTCGAAGGACCCATGCTCCCGTAAAACTGATGGGTGGATTCTTTGTATTTTTTGTCGACATAATCAATATCGCCATGATCAATCCTAGGACTGAATTGAACTGCAATCGTGTACAGCGCAACCAAATAGGAATTTCTAGACAGGACATATTGAAGGAGTTAGCGAGCAAGTTGACGGAGCCATGGCTTGCCAAGCGAATTCAGTAATCAAATTTGAGTCGTAGTCTGCGACAGACTATTGACGCAAATCTTCCTGATACGACCAGGCTTGCAAATACTTAACGTTCTACTTCATCTCAACGCGAAAACAAGATAATCATATCAACCATATGGCCTACGATGAAGAGAAGAATGACAATAAGCTATTGTGGGAGATGCAATCTTGCCTACTGCGGAGAGCATAGGGGAAATATTTGTTCACAATGCGAATGAAAGGTTGTGTATATGTAAATAGAAGAACACAGGGGAAATGTTTGTTCACAATGCGAATGAAGGGTTGTGTACAAGTAAATTTGTTTTACAATGTAAATAAATATATCTGAACCATGTCCGGGAATGTTTCATGTTATTTCTAAACCTGAATCATGAGTCGTAAAATTTACGAGGTGTTACTAGTAGCGTATACCTATAATGCTGTTATCACTATAGGGTTAAAAAGAGCGTTTAGTGGATGGCCATTATGTGCCAGGCTTTCGGAGTCAACTAATTACGATTTTTGTTGACTTGTATATAAAATTCAAAATAATCATTCCAAAAGATGCATTCCTTCTTCACCCTACCATTCCGACACTCACCTGTTTCCTGGACGTTGAAAATCACCCATTCATCATCGATAGGGAGGCTGCTGATATGGATCGACGCTTCGCTGGTGGCCATCCAATATGACGGTTTAGTGTCGTTGAAATTCATTGAAGATTGAGTGGTAAAGGAAATTGGAATCCACCAGCGTTGGTCTTTGTTGTAGTCGAATTCCTCTAACACGAATCTTTCCTGTAAAATCAATGTAATTTGACTCAAAGTAAGAAATACTGAATCAGTTTTAAATCAATGCATTGGATGCCACATGATTCATATTCTGACTAATTATACAAGAACTCTGTTTGGTATGTATTGCAAAACCTTTCCGTGCTAAATTTTTGCTAATTGAATTTGGATTTAATTCTGTTGGACATTTACGATAATGGATGTGAAACATGGGTAAAAATAATATTATTCTACCTAATAACATAAATACAATTTTCGCGAAACACTGTTTCCGTATAAGGAGCATGGATTCCTTGGAAAATAAATAGTAATGAAATATAGGAACCAATCCATCATGGTGTTTGAGTTATTGGAAAATAACTTCGGGCACTGAAATCAAAATGCGTTGATTTAAAAGAAATGACACTGCGGTCGCTTGGAATGGTCAGAAAAAGGGTACATGAAAAATATAATAATCGAATAATGTGCATGTTTTGTACCGTAAGTTTTCCATTAAGCTACATACCTATATCAGTGGAAGTACTATGTTTTCAATCAGCACAAGCGGAAAGTTTATTCTTTGTTTTCACTGAGTCTCGGCGGAGTTTTCGAGGGATGTTAGAAAAGAAATGAAGGCGACATTCCGCTTGATTCTTGAAGCCATTTTTGCCATTCTAAACGGCACATTTTAAATCCCACTCTTGTTATCATTTCCCGCGGCAGCGTTTCATTGTGGCAAAATGTAAGTTGAAACCCGCTGGTAATGAAGAATGTTGTGACAGGTAGGCCATGCCTGATTGGCCCAAAATCCTTCCCATGCACCACTATTCTTGGTTCAACTTCGCCCATAAGCGTTCACGGTCTTGTCTCATCCATTTAATTTCACCCTCCTTGGAGCTTCCGTGAAAAATCATTGCCGTATATTTCCATATTGTATTATGACTGCCATGAATTTTCCAGTTAAGACCGATTTGAACGTTGTGAGATTGTATGAAGTGTTCAGGGCATAATTTGGAGAGTGAAAAGAATCGTGGCAGGGTAATTTATATTCTTTGCTTTAAAATGGATATTTTAATTTGTTGGTTGGTTATCTTTTATTTTGTGAAGGTAACCGACGACTGATGTCATTTTCACCATTAATTACTTCAGGTGGGCTTGTTTCAAGGGAAGGATTATTTGTGAAATAGAGGGATGGAAAAATGAGGCGTCTGCACAAATAGTCTTCTTTTGGTGCAAGCCGCCAAGCGGAATCATTGCTTAAACATCCCATCCAGCTAACGAGTTAATGCTGTACCTGAAATATTCCCCGTACAGCACTCAAGTAATGATTGGGAAACCACCGAATTTCCGCCAGGATTCGATCCCTCGCCCTCGGGATGGGAAGCCAGTACTTCAGCCACCTCACTAAACCGTGTTTTGCATTCTCTGAAAAGAGCCTCTCGCTATGAATGTGCATCGAAATATCTACTCTATCCCACCAATAACTCTCGTGTCAACAATCCGATGCCGAATACTGATACGGATATGCCCACAAGGGTCATCCATTAGACCCCAGAACTTCCATGTTCTCCCATTTGACGGACTGGAATGAAAAATCGGCAGTGGGGCGTTAGAGGGAGGCTATATAAGGAGGAAAAAGTGATTGCTAAGGCAGTCACGTAAGAAAGGAGCCCGAGTGACGTGCACACTAAGTCGTTCATTTTTACTGCTGATAATTTTGGCTGGTGAAGTTTTGTAAATATTTCTTGCACCCAGTATTCAGCGCGTTTGGCCTATTTATGTCGGGTGAATAACAACAATAATAGACGAACACAAACACTAACGCGCTGAGTGGTAATAATTCCGATGCGAACCTCGAGTTAGAAGGCGAAGACTTTACCCCGTCGCCACCAGGGGGGTTATTGTGTAAATTCGGATTATTCGTTCGGAATAGTTTCTGATTTGGTTTCGGATCGACGAAATTATCCGAGAACGCCGTTCCGAGCGTATTTTGTAAGCACCTTAGGATTGCATTGGGAACATGAACGCTGGGATCGGATAATCTTCCGAAAGGAAAGGTGGCAACGTTGGAAACAGATGAACTGCGAAATGCAAGTAACCCATCGCTAAGGTAAACAAAGAGAAAATGGAAGAGGCACGGAAAGGTAAGTGATGTTGGCTTTTATTGTTATGTATTGTGGTATTACAGTCGAAGGGAAATAGATGTTCCCAATCTTGTAATGTGTTATTTGCACGCAATTCACTGTCATAGGAAATTAATAAAGATTGTCTTGGAATAACACATCCGTACCTATTGATATTCTTGTTTAAGACTAATTGGATTCGGAATCCCAGAGAACTTGATTTCGATGAGATGTCTAACGGTAATGAGTGACACGAAGTAGTTTTAGTTTAAAATGTTTGAATTAACGTAGAAGAATTAAACTCGTTGATATCAAGAAATGAAAATTCACGTATACGATTCATTGTGTTAAAGGCACCCGTCACTAATTCATGTGTTATCTATAATCATGTTGGTCGCATAAAACAAAGAAGTGCTAAAATGTGTTCTCATTAAATGATCCAGCAGGTAGTAGAGTAAGTTAAATAGAATGGGTGCAGTGTCGGTTCTTTAATCGGAATGTCTAACGTACTATTTTACATTTTGGAAGATTTAATTCTTCATTTAATTAATCATCTGTTCTTGCATTCATTATTTCAATTAGTAGATAGAAGGAAATTTAATACGAAGTATCTGTTGGTTTATTATTGTTTCAATCACAATGTATAACTGCACATAGATGCGATATTTCGACTATCCTTTGATTTGCCCGGAAACTGTTCTATTGTCAGTGTTAGCAGACAGTACATTGTTTGTCACCAAGAGGAATACCCAGAATTAATTCACTCACAACGCTTTCAATCTGCTGTAGTACATACTCTCAGAGTCAAACGTTTGAGGCTAACGCTATGGTAGTAATCTCCTCGTAGTGTTTGAAATAATTTATCTTTTTGGCATTGGTTAAAATGTTTTAATTTGGAAATGGAGACAATTACCATTATGCACCCCAAGTAAAAGCATAGCGGTTACAGAATATACTAAATAGAGATAATGTAACTGTATCCATCAAGTATTTTATTAATGTAAACGTTTAATGCCTAAATTTTTTAAAGAAATATAATTGTTTATTATCTCGCAACAGATGGACTTAAAACGTACATAGTTTTATTAAAATACCGTCAATTATGATAACACATAAGTGATGATAAGGCAGCAGTAAATTTTCCCTTAATTTTCAAAATTGTTTTCCAGATTCTGCAGCACCGGCCAGTGGCAGGGTGTCCAGCCAGCAGAGAGAGATTATGATCTCTTTCATGGAGCAACACCCTGCCCTGGCCAAAAATGAGCTTTGTGGGCCCCAGGGGGCTGCGAGAAGGAAACTCCTCTGGGAGGAACTGGGTGGTGTCCTCAATGCGTCGGGTATTGGGGGCACCAAGTCAATGGAGCGGTGGATAAAATTGAGTTGATTTTTCTTATATACTATGTTGTAAATTTGTGGTTGACCCCAAATTTCTTTGGTGTCGATATAGCGGCCTCAGAAATATATTAAATTTTTGTATTTAAACAATATTCATCTCGTCTTACCATTTGTATTGTAAATACTTTGTCTTGAGGCATTAACATAGACAAATGGAAATTTGATTTGAGTTGTCTAAGATATTTATGAGGAATAGGTGGAAACAAATTTTAATTACTCATTTGGCCTATTTATATTCAATTCTATGACAATAAGCTTAATGGGTGCATTATTCAGTTGTTGCTATTTACAGTGCTGGCAAGATTGGAAGTCGGAGGTGAAGGGGAAAGGCCAAAAGGTCAGGAGGCATGGGGCAGGGACTGGTGGTGGGCCTCCACTGAAGATCCCTGTCCTCAATGCACTTGAGGAGAGAGTTTTGGGCTTAATAGGGGCAACAGCCTCCATTGGTAATGAGGAGGTGGAAGACCCCTTGCAGGTGTGTCAAAATACATGTTAAACACAATGAAACTTAGTTATATACTGGAAATTTTTTAAATACATAAATTTTATTTCATTTGACTGTGAACAACCATTATGCTTTTCAATGGATTACAAATATAAGTGATGAATTATTGTATGATCCAAATGATTTTTGTTAACTGAGTAGGGAATACATTTTTTTAAACAGTTATTTTTTAAATCATAGACATGTGTGGACTAGTGTGTTGTTAGTTGTAATTAGCCACATTAAGATCTAACATGAATGTGAGATGAGATTAAAGGAATAGTCTATGGTTAACTATTTAAAATTAGGAATGAAGTTCACATTTGTATAGGTTTTTTTAAAGTGAAAGGGTTGGTCTTAAGCATTATTTTTTGGGTGTAAATACAGCAAGCTCTCATTCGTACATTTTTAAAGGGATGCAATATTCTGACTGTGCTAGGTTAGACCTTCGCTAGGTAGAAGTGCAAGATGGTTGTAAATGGAAGTTGGTTGTAAATGTGGAAACAAGGAATGCATGCTATTGCGGTACGTTGGAATGTGGTTCTACTGTACATGCAAAACGTGGTCAAAACTTTTAGGCAAATGAAGATTAGTGGAAAATTACATACAGATATAGGAAACTGCATATGAGTTTTAATGGAAATTATCAATTACTTTGCCCTCTTGGTACCCTTGTTTACACTTATGGATCATTCCATTTTATTTAATCCATTATGATGGAGTGTCGTTAACCATTTACATTATTGTATATTTTGATTCCATATTTCTTATTTAGCATAAATCAGTACTTCTCGTCACTAATAAAAAGGACTAAACCAACTCTGCTCTAATTTAATGTAACCCTTCATCAGATCTGCTATAGGCTACAGCTATGAGAAATTGATCGATAGTTGATTGGTTTATGACACTCAGTCACACTATGTCATCCTAAATGACAAATAGTTGTCCAGATGTCCAATTGGTACAATTTAAAATTTGTCAGACTGCATAATGATTTGAGAAATTATAATAACAAAGGATTTTTAACTTTTAAGAGTAAACTTACATTTAGTTATTCTAAGTTCACATAAACCTATTACAAACTTTATATATCAAGAAAAATTCACATGGTATCTAATCAAAATTAAAGGATAAAATGAACAAAGTTTCTTCAAAATCTAAGATGGTGGGTGTCATGGTTTGGATGAACTGTTATTGAATAACCATCATAGCATTGATTTAAAGCTTATCTCAATGGGTTGTAATTGGATTATTTTGGTCTGGTATTTGACATGGATTGCTGTAGGTTGAAAATTATTAACATATGGAATATACTCTTGTACATGATAGGTGCAGATCAATATGGAGGCAGTGCCTGCCACAGTTGTGGAGGTCATCCTCCCCTCCACTTCCCATTCCTCCTCTCCTGTCTTGCCTCACCCTTCCTCTCCTGTCACCCCTCCCCCTTCTACTCAAACCCCCAGCCATCCCAGCCAACCAAGAAGGAAGAAAAGGAAAACATGCGACTGTGGTATTTCACTTTTCTTTTTTTTAATTAGGTTTTTACGTGTTATGTTTGGCTCATGGAGATTTATTTAAAGGTACAATGGTTCAACACATTTTATGCCTCAGGGGAAAATTATTTTATGGCCACCAGGGACAACATTATCCAAAAACTTCTGGCTTCTGTTATCATTCTTTCTATTAATAAACCATATTCATTTCCTTGATTGATTGCCAAAGAAGCATTAATGCATTGCGAACAGTATTGACAACTTTCAATGAAGAATCTCGTCGATAAACAGAGGTATCAATCAATTATTTCAGATGATGAAAGGGATAAAAGGGAGGAGAGGTTGGTGGCTGCTGCAGAAGTTAAGGCAGCTGCGTCACAGGCCAGGGCAGCTGCATCACAGTCAAAAGCGGAAGCATTGCAGCGAATAGCCCAATGTGTTGCCGAGATGAAAGATGTGGTAAAGGCTATGGGGGAAGAGTAAGCCATTGACAACATTACCATAATCATAGTTAAAATTAATTTTCACCATCTATTTATCTCTGTTTTATATGTTATCACCATTACTTGGAGCCCTATCCACCTATGGAGTTCATCTGTCGTACAACTGTCCTTCAGATCCGCCAGATGACGTCCAGCTATGGGCTCTATCGACTCACACCATCTTTATCCCCATGTACTGGTGGCTGCTGTTGTCAACCACCAGGGATATTTATCGACTTCCCAGTCTAGATCCGCTGTGTTCTGTATTAGCAGGGCCACCTCGTGCAGGACGTGGCTCATCACCACGCTGCAGTGTTGTCACTCACTCAACACTGCATCACAGACGGTCTTGAGTTAGCATCCTCAAGGTGGCTTGTTGGCCGTTACCTCTCAGCTAAACCCCTAGTGGTGTGTGGGCTGTATTACTTAAAGTATAATCCCACCACATCACCTTGACCCCCATTCACTCACATTCACACATGAATTCACAAACACATCCACACAGTAATACACAAACACATTCACTCACATCCACCCATCAATACACAAACACATTCACTCACATCCACCCATCAATACACAAACACATTCACTCACAACCACTCATGAATTAAAACACAATTACTCAAATCCACACATGAATACACAAGCACATTAAATCAAATTCAAACATGAATACACAAACACATTCATGCACATCAACATAAATACATATGCCATCTGCCAACCATGAGATATTACGGTTGCAGGCGGGCGACAAGTCTACGTCTCACTGCCCTAGCCTCATCAAGCAGTGCCATTCTAGGTCTCTGTTCTCCTGGCATATCATCTGCTGGCATGTGACCATCATCATTTTCCACTTCATTTGGCTCATCTAAACCACCCCTCACACACACATTGTGGAGAACAATGCAGGCATTAACTATACGGCCAGCCTTGACTGGAGTGTAGTCTAAAACGCGGTGTCTAAGAAGACACCTGAAGCGAGCTTTAAGGACACCGATGCACCTCTCTACCACACTTCGTGCACGGACGTGTAGTCGGGTGTAGTGTGCCTCTGGACTCCCTGCTTCAGCATTCATGATTGGTGTTTGCAACCATGGCTGCTGGGGATAACCTGAGTCTCCTGAAAAATATAAAATGGCCACATAGAAAAAATTCGAATCATGATAAAAATTCTTAACAATTATGAATATATAAAGAACAAAGTTTATAAATTACAAACTTTAAAATTTTACATTCAATACATTATGATTTACATACCAAGTAACCAGCACTGATGTCCACTTCTCCACATTTCCATCATTACGGTCTTTAATGTGGACTCATTCCAAATGTAGGCGTCATGATTACTTCCACCAAAGCGCGATACACAGTTCAGTATCACAAGGTCTGAATCACAAATCTTAAAAAGAATATTTTGAAAAGGTAATAGCTTTCCCAATGTATAAATCTATTATATGATCTCATACTTATGGTTTTACATACATACATTCCCACCATGCCATTCCCTTCCTATGCAAGGCATAGTCAAAAATTTTCCCACATTAAGCACGATTATAAATCTTAACACATTCAATAAATTCCTCCATGATGACTGATCTTTACAAACCTCTTTTCCCTCATTTATCCCCCTACACTGCTTCATACATGCCCTCCTGCTTTTAAGACTCCTAATATTTCTCCTCTTAAGAATTTCCTAAATCTCATTGAACTACAACTTTCTCAGCCTACCTCTACCTCTCACACCATTCATTTTACACACATGTATGTTTCGTTATTCAACTCTCATCCATTCTCTCAACATTGGCAAACCAACAAAGCACACTCCTTTCATATACGTCCAGCAATGATCTCTTTATCCACCATCATATTCTCGCATTCTACTTTGTAAAGCTAGTTTGCAACGCCTGAATCATTGTATAATTCTTGAACATACTCCCTTCAGTAGTCACTGGTATAGTTCTTATCCCAAATGATCTCTCCACTTCTGTTCTTAACTGCGTTCATTCCCCTGCCTTCACCTAACTTAGCCCCTCATCCCAAATTATTAAAACAGCTTTATAATGTCTGAGATCAAGTACTCATTAAAAATGAGTCGTACACCTTGACTGCCATTTACATTCAACTTCAGATCAAAGTGCCAGACCAACGCCATCAACAGTAACAACATCCCGCCCCTTGCGCTTATTTTCACATACACACAAAACATCCATTTATCTCACTATCATTAAATTCAACAACTCATGCTCCTTTACATGTACTCCTCTTAAATTCCAAGAACCGATAGTCCAGTTTGTACTGCTTAATCCTTATCTTGATGGGCCAACCAAATTCAGCTTCCTCCACCCATAAGGCCTTAGTCCATCCAAGATAACTTTGAGACATTTATGAGTAAGTTGTTATAGAGTATGCAAGGTTACCAGCCTATGCAGAACCCGCTCCACGTGCAGCTTTCCCTACTAATGCTAATGTCACTGTACAATTCAGTTTCGGCAAATATATGCCAGTATGCCAAAAGCGAAAACAAAGCATCGTAATACCCTTGGCCTACTTTCACTATTCTAATTAAGCTACAATCCCTTCTGAAAGGACTACCTTGAGAGCCAACATATGTTACCCGCGACCCACCACTAGGAGGTATATGCAAATGCTGACACATTAGGTTGAACTTATGTTTTTTATTTTTAAAATTAGTCATAACCTTTACTGTAACTCACAATCATAACATTGAGGGAATGATAATGCTTCCTATTGAGGTACACATTCTCCTCCTGTCTTGGGGCCTTGATGGCAACGTGTGTCCCATCAATGTAGCCTAATGTCCCAGGAATTTGAGAGGCCAAGTAGTTTCTGATTTTGAAAGAAACAAATGATAAAGTTCTAATAACAGTATTTCTTTTTGCAGATACACCAGACAACTGCGAAGGAGTGAATAATATTGTATGAAATAAGAATTGTATACTTAATAAATTATTTATTGAAAGCTACATATTTGTGTACTTGCCTTTGAATTACCCTGTTCCTCTCCTCCCTTGTTAATGGGAAATGTATCCATTTTGCCAAAACTTGTGGCAAATTGAGGGCATTAGTCACCTCCTCAATGGCAACGGATACAGTAGGTTGGCTCAACCCAAGGTTTGAGTCACTCCCTGCTCCTTTCTGATAGCACCCTTGTCCATAAAAATGCAGGGCGCATAGGACCTATGAAAATGCTTTACGTAAGTATACATTTAAAAAGTTAACTTGTTTAGCTATATTGTACATTGCACCTACCTTAATTTCTGGTGGGACAGCTGTACTCCTCCTTGGCACATGCATGAAAGGCCGCAACTCTTCTATTAGCCTTCTCGCTAATGCTTTGTTCAACCTGTACAATCCTTGGAAAACTTCGTCAGGGATTGCAAAGGGATCAGATGCATCTCTAATTCGACGCAATCGCAATTTATTCGCTCTAATACGGAGATTCCTCTCCCTATCCATCTCCCTCCTCCTCCTCCTCATCAGATTAAACACCTGAATATCATCCATTACTGGATAACAAAACATGCAAATTAAAAATACCTCACTATCAACCAAGCTTGAAACATAAAAAGGTGGACTATTAATAGGGGTATTTAACAAGGATAATTATTTATGAATTCTGTGACCAGATTACTATGAATCTAGTATTTCCGAATAGACAAAGGAAGATGAAGATCCATATCATCTGCTAAGTGTGTAATCAATGGATTTTTTTCTATCACAATGCTGCAAAGTAAGGCGATGGAGGCCTATGGGATGTATCGCATTCAGCAATGTTTCCATCCTTAGTATCGCTTAATTTTCGTAGTTAGTATGGCCAAATCTACCGTAAAACCCACCTTGCTATATTTGAGGATTGTGTATTTGTTTCCATATTCAATGTTTGAATTGTGTTTTGTTGACTTATCGCCTTACTACTCACATATAACTTTAGCAAGTGTGCAATTAAAAGTTTCTTACAAATGAGGAATATGGGTAGTTGATATTTCTGAGATTATATCCAAGGTGATGTAATGCTATGAACAATAGAATTAGGTAGTACTACAAGGGTGGTGAATAATTAAATAAAGAGGCTAAAAATGTGTGAAATGTAGCATTTAAATATTGGTATGTGTGGTTTTTTATACTTTTGGGAGGCCATATCCATGTAACTGCTGAATAATGTTACATGGATGTTAGTTTTGGTTGTTATATGGATGTCTAACAGTGGGAACTTGATATCCGGTGGATATCCATGTAAGGTTACTTGGATGAGGTAACATGCAAGGGAGCTCCTGTGTGTAGGAGGATTTTGACTTTATTATTAAAAATTTTTACCATATGTTCTGAAGCCCTATTTTTTGCTGAATGATATGGTGGAGAAAGTGTATGCCTGATGCAATTCATTTCACAAAAATTAGCAAATTCACCACTTGTGAACTGGGGGCCATTGTCCATATCATCATCATTTTCTATCTTTGGACTTCCAGAGCAGATTAATCTGCTCTGGAAGTCCAAAGATAGAAAATATATTTCTTAGGTGTAAAATTATCTCCTCTCCTGAACTGTTCCTCAACTCCTTGACTTCTGGCCACTTAGTGTGGCAGTCAATTAAAACCATGAACATCTTTCTCACAAAAGGCCCTGGCAGATCTATTATGTTATCTTTGCCATGGTGTCTCTGGACAGTCCCAACTCTTTACTGTTACTGTTTGTAGTTGGCTTGTTCAATAAGCAAGACTCTCATGACTTTACCACATATGACCTCACCAATGACTTCAATTCTTGTCATTCCCAAATCCCCTGAATGCAACTATAAAAGAATTTTCATTTTTAATCCTACCGGTACTACCACTATTTCCCCACATTAAACACCCTTGCTCCACCGTCATATCATATTGCCTATCAAAATATGGCTTAAACACCTCACCCACATTGCTTGGTCAACCAAATAAGCAGTAGTCAATTTTTTGACTTACACATTTATCCACACGAGAATCTTGCTAATTACCTTTGAGGTAACTGGAAGAAATTCACTCTCTCCTACTTGCGAATAAGAAATTTCCTCACTACTGTTTAATTTCTGCTCCCGGGGTAACCTTGATAATCCATCAGCCAATTTGTTATCCTCTGCCTTGATGTACTGAGTTTCATAATCATAATTTTGCAATATTAATGCCCAGTGCTGTAATCTATTGGCAGCCATTTACAGAATACTACCCAAATTTTCCCCAAAAATGTGAAGCAATGGTTTATGCCATGCAAACAAAATGATGTGTCGACCATATACATAGCGATTGAACTTCTTCACCCCAAAGCTGATTGCCAACATTACTCTCATCTATTTGTGAATAATTCATTTCTGCACCAATCATTGTTCTAGATGCAAAGGCAATTAGGCTTACATCCCCATTAAAATATTTATGAATCAGCACAGAACCTAGACCAAACGGTGAAGCATTACACACTAACACCACATCTACAATTGGAACATAATGTTACAACACCCAATGTGATGTTATTAACTTCTTAATTTTCATAAAGGCCACATGACAGTCTGCTGACCAAACTCAAACAAGATCATTCTTAAAAAGTTCCTGCAAAGGAGCCAGCACAGAAGCTAGGTAAGGTAGAAACTCTGATTAATACTATATAAGACCCAAAAGATATTAGCTACGGTATTCCTTAGGAGCTGGTGCTTTAACGATGGATTCCACGGTGGGATATGAAGCCCACTTTTATCAACTCTATGACGAAAATTTTCACTGATTCACAACTGATTTTACACTTTGCATATTTACTCAAGATCCAAATTTTTGCAACCTTCCCAGCAAGTTATACAAATATCAACACTAGCATGCCGTAATAGACGAAGGAAGCTGAAGATCCAAATAATCCTCTATGTTTCCACGCCGGTGTCATTGCAATCAACGGATTTTTCTACCACAATGCTGCAAAGTAAGACGATCGAGGCCTATGGGATGTATCGCATTCATCAATGTTGTCATTCTTTGCATTGTATTATTTTCGTGAAGCTTAGTTATTACGGCCAAACCTTCCTTTAAAGCCTTTTGACAAGGCATCCCGAGTGATTGCAATAACACGAACTCAACTTGTCCTCGAAAGCTGACGATTTGCTTCTCCTTAAATGAAGGTTATCAATAAAGCGGAGTATGGAAACATCAGGGCATCTAAGAAACTAATTAACTACCATTCATTACGGTTTTGACATGGAACGAACACCGACTTTCGCATTTCTGCTGGTCGATCCAACTATCTACCCACAACAACAGCTGACTGACAAAACATCCGGTCTACGTCACATTTTAAGCATACATTCACTAAACACTGAGGCGATTGGATCGTTAATATGAATGAAATATGCGAATAGATTACAACGAATGATAAACTGGAGATACCCAAAAAAGATATTAGCTACGGTATTCCTTAGGAGCTGGTGCTTTAACGATGGATTCCACGGTGGGATATGAATCCCACTTTTATCAACTCTATGACGAAAATTTTCACTGATTCACAACTGATTTTACACTTTGCATATTTACTCAAGATCCAAATTTTTGCAACCTTCCCAGCAAGTTATACAAATATCAACACTAGCATGCCGTAATAGACGAAGGAAGCTGAAGATCCAAATAATCCTCTGTTTCCACGCCGGTGTCATTGCAATCAACGGATTTTTCTACCACAATGCTGCAAAGTAAGACGATCGAGGCCTATGGGATGTATCGCATTCATCAATGTTGTCATTCTTTGCATTGTATTATTTTCGTGAAGCTTAGTTATTACGGCCAAACCTTCCTTTAAAGCCTTTTGACAAGGCATCCCGAGTGATTGCAATAACACGAACTCAACTTGTCCTCGAAAGCTGACGATTTGCTTCTCCTTAAATGAAGTTTATCAATAAAGCGGGGTATAGAAACAACAGGGCATCTAAGAAACTAATTAACTACCATTCATTACGGTTATGACACGGAACGAACACCGACTTTCGCATTTCTGCTGGTCGATCGAACTATCTACCCACAACAACAGCTGACTGACAAAACACCCGGTCTATGTCACATTTTAAGCATACATTCACTAAACACTGAGGCGATTTGATCCTTAATATGAATGAAATATGCGAATATATATTAGAACGAATGATAAACTGGAGATACATAATTGGATTACACTTCAAAAGAAGGGGATTAACGCGTTCATACAGTCAATGACCGGCGACCTATGAAGCTGCGAAAAACCATCGTCCCCTTTTCAGTTAAATGACATAAGTTGTCACGATACACAAATGAGATTGTTTAAGCAGATGTAAGTAGTATGTTCTTGACCAAAATGTTGCGTAATGTTGTAGCTCCCTTAAATCTGATCGACATTAATTCACTCCAAACGAGCAAAGACGACAACCAACTAATATTCTATTGACTATCACTTTTAAACCTCGTTTCAAACATTAAAGCCATGTCATTGGTCACGTAGCATATTTACATACATTATTCGCACACTTTCTGATCGTATCTAAATCTAAATCTCATCCAAATGATAAAACTATCACAGAGTAATTACCTTCAGCCGGTCCTTAAAAGGGCACCAACACTAGTAATTGGAATAAACAAATATAACTCTAAATAAGACTCTAGCTACCATTGTTAGCGTTCTGCTTTCAGAAACATATAATACGCAACCTTTTTTCAAAGTGTAGGCCCAATATTTGCTACGCTGTTAGTCCCGAAATATATTATGTGACCCCTTCAGAAACCAAATCTCTTCGGAAAACCTCAATCCGAGTGCTCAAACCCAGTCGGATGGATTTAATCCGAGTTCCGATCCAAAGGTATCGGAAAAAAGCTTACAAAATAGCACATTCTCCGAATCGGGCATCAAATCCGAAGATGACGTAACACCATCCGAGAACTTAATCCGAATGGTAGGATCGGAAGCTTACGCAATAACCCCCCAGGACCGGCTTCATCTTCCAAAAAAAATGGGCATAGTGTTCTCACACGAAATATTCTTGAGTTTGGACCAAAGATGCGTTTGTTTAAGAGTGCTTGCGTGTGTCGGAGAAGACTAAGAAAACGTCGCATGAGGGGCACCGGATGGACACCAAAACGAATGACTACGCACCAGAGCCCGGAACGGTGGGAGCGACGAATTTTTACCAGAGGATTCCATCGAGGAATATATTCTATGGTGAGTGTAATAGGGAAGGTTACAATACGAAATCCAAACTCTCAGTTAACATAGAGTCTGTGATAAGGTTGCATCTACATCTACAAAATACCCTGAAAGGGTGTGTGGCTCTGTGTGGGTGAGCTATCATCGCCGTGCACGACACTAGGTTTGTTACCAGTTCTACAGCAACTATTGGTATTTATTTATTTTCCAGCAACATAAACGCAAAGAGATAGAAGGGTCGTTCAGAAAGCGTGGGAAAAGTGATGTTAGTACTACGTTGCAGATTAATAAAGAAGCATCTGCGAGCAGATCAACTACTTAGCTACAGTACCTATCGACTAGCTTTGTTTGAAGTCTCGTTGGCAGATATTATGGTCTCTTATCAATCGCAGGGAAAATGAAATTTTATACCTCTCTCTTTTGCAGTCTATTTCCCAGATTTTATTGTGATGACCTAATCTTCTGAAGTGTTCCGAGTTTTGTAAAATTTTGATGTCGTGAGAAGATAGATTGGCTTGGAATTCACCTAGAAGTTTAAATCTAATTTCTAATCGATTGTCAGGAAACGATTCCCAACCCACTTACCCTGTCACGTTGTTTTGAGGTTAACGTTTACCAGTCTTGATAAAACCGGACCTAAACTTATCCTTTGTCCGAAAGAGCGACACATACTCTACAGATGAAAGCAAATTTCTGTGAACAATAATGAATACATGGTGGGCTTGTTCAAAAATGTGTGATTCTTGGAAGAGTTCTCAGAAATGGCTCATTTCATCAAATATTGAGCAATAACATGAGACTATTTCGTGTCACTTTCCACTGTTGTGCGGCGTATTTTAGTAGCGCACGCATCAGTACAAGTAGCGCCAGGTCGGCTTTAGAAAGTTAGTCCTGGAGACATGCTGGCAGGGAAGTTAGCACGTGGTTTTGAGCCCTAGTATACATGACGTTTTCCCACTAAGTTTACTTTTAACTATTTTTCTTTGATTCCGTAGGATGAGGAGACGGCTCTGTCAGGATGTGGAATATAATTTTGGGAACGAAAAAAAGCGTGTCTGTGCCATTTTTTCCTTCGCACAATCGTCTATGGCAAATTTTATGACCATGCACGTGAATGCGACTCACCTGATCAACGACTGCCGTGCCATCTAGATAATTTCGTGTGACGGTGACCACTGGGAATCCGCTTTGCATTGTCCACGACCTCCATACGTCACCGACGGTCACGAACGGTGGGAGGGCGCCCGTGCCGCTGGCTTCCGCCTGTATGTAATCGAATAGCATATCTTGATCGGCTGAGTTGAATTGCCTGCAAATTCACATTCACGAGTTAGCATTCCACCTTGTCTCTAAGAAAAACATTTTTAGAGTTCGCCTGTCAGGCGTGAAGGCCTGGTTACGCGATATATTAACCCGTGCGTGTTCATGTACAAGTTCATGAACGAATGCACGAACCAAATAGAACAGGTTCTATGTCCCTGTTCACGCGTTCATGCATTCGTGCAAGTTGGTGTGGTAACACGATGAATTTTCGCGTTCATGCATTCAAACATTAACTCGTACGGGTAAATGTATCGTGTAACCAGGGATTAAGAATTCGTTACGTTAGAAATTAAGTCTGAAAGAGATTGAATTAGACTATTTATGCATTTGTAAAACATTAATACTTGTAGCTATGTTTATTCGTTGGTAACATTGGTTGCGTATTATGCGGTGCACACAGGTCAATTTCCACTTCCTGGAAGCCTTTTGATAATGCTTCATTAGTAGTAGGTTTACTTAGTAGGATAAGGTGTTGCGTGGTGGCGGAAACTCACCTCCGTCACATGCCCCTGTGGTGGCTTTCAAAGTAATATGAAGAACAGTTGGCAATGCATTATTTGAATAAAATATTGCGGCAATCTGTCGTACATAATTTCCAAAATTTTATTGCAGGAATTGCCATCCCATCGTAGGCTAATTTTATTAAAGAAACATTTTTTATAGTTACCTTCATCGGAGCCCTCATGATATTATTTTCTAATCCACCAGAGGGTTTCCGTACCGTAAAAATTCCATTCTTTCATTATGTTATTCCTTTTCTTACATTTTTTAGCCAGTTATAGTGAGTCCAGTTACGTTGACATAATATTATCGTTGAAAGCGATAGAAGTAGCGACTCGTCGAAATCTTTATATGTAAATTGCCGTTTCCTGATTCACTTTGATAGTCAATATGAGGACCGAAATAAATTCACTCGCAAAATGACAATTATTTTCAGTAACAAATAGTTGAAGCTCTTGCTCAAAACAGTGCTGCTTAATTTAGTTTTTAATAACATACATGAATGACAACAACATGAATTTTACCTTTCCTTGAGGTAATTTCTCAGTCCACGGAACAAGACATCTTTGGATAGAACATGTTCCATCATCCTAATAATTGACGAGCCTGTGAAGAAGAAACGAAGCGTATTCAATAATACTTAGTTTTTACTTTTTGTGCAAAGCTCTGAAGCATGAAATAATCAAATGTGAAAGTATAATATTTCCTTTAAACCGAATATTACCAGTCCATGAAATATAATTATGAAAACGGTCACTGTACATACATAAAATGCGCGTGTTAATGCGTTCGTTACGATATGTGGTAGAATGGTATGCTACAGAGTAAAGGAGTTAACCGAGAGTGGATTCTCCGGGCACTAAATCTCTTTCCATATAGTTTTTCTCGAAGTCAAGAAGTTTGATTGGTATGAACATTGTATCTTTTGATATATTTTATCCCTTGTCGTGGATAGTTAATTTGTGACTGGTTGGCGTAAAATAATCGGGCTTTGAGTGGATGGACATGATTATTATGCATTTCACTAACAGTCCAAAAGAGTACCTATCTCAAAAACACTAGTTTTTTCAGTTTTAGTACTCCAGCTCACGTTATGATTGGCTGATCAGTACCTTAGACAAGTATTCGGCAGCTGGCCTTTTATTATGATAGGCGGCTATCAACCGTTGAATCCTGCCGTGAAAGTTTTGGAAAGACACAGAATATGCTAAAATATAACCATAATATTTTACACTAGAGTGCTTTAGTTGTGCATGCCCGTCTGGCTTTCCCCCGTTTTAGAATCCTGAGTATAAAATAAGGATTCTGGCTCGGAATTACATGGAGTTCGCGGCTTCCGCGTTATATTTCGTGTTACCCGGGCTGAGTACACCCTTAATCGCAAATGAGCTAACAAGAAAGAAGAAATTCCAGCTGGAAACCAAGCTCATTAATCTATTTTCAATATTTTTTTATATCTGTCATGTACATTCCCCGTTAGGTCGTGTGAAATAGTAAAAATGTGTTGAATATGATGGTAGGTATTGGTTAGTGACATGTATTTTGTAGTTTCTCGATCCCTTTTTTCGCTGCAAAAGGTGCACGGTGAGAATGTATCTATTAAAATGTCTCTTTAGAAAGGTTTGATTTCTCTTTCAACTAAAAAAATTGCGCATTATGAAAATTTCCGGTAATCTTAGTCTACCGTGTAATCTCCTCCTATTGATCCTCCTCGCAACCTTCCACCCATATGGGGTGCGATCACGGTTTTCCCAAACGTGTGCGCTTGCTTTAACGTCTATTATTTCGCGCTCATGGGAGTGAAAACGTGATTGTCACTCTTCAAATTTATATCTGGTGCTCTAATGTACTACCTAAGTACGATAATTTTGATCACTGCCCTTCTAAAGCGGTTTGCATTTTTTTACTAGTATAGACAACGCGAAGTAGGGAGCCATGATCTCGCTCCAGATTTGTTACCCTCTATGGTGGAATATCTTTTAAGGTTTGAGGCTGTCTTATGCACTTTTTTTCCTCACTTATTGCAATTAGCTGGCCCCAAATACTCGCGGAGTACCCGAATGACCTCACTACTGCGGGGTGGCTCTCCTTCATTTGGGCATCCGAGGAAATTTAAACTATTTTCTTTGTTTTCTCTGGGATGGTATTTACAGTGATGGTCCATTCTGTCATTCATTTGGTTAAAATGGATATGTATTTCCAACCTAATTCACGACACATATCCTTAAAAAATCACCTTTATCGTATGCGATGTCCATGGATTCGTACGCTTCATCTTTGGGGTCGACGACGTTGTAAACGACTGATTTGGAGAATTCCATGGCGTCTGAAACCTGTGGAAATTGAGTTCTCTCCACCACAAACTGTTCCATTAGTCTCCAGGTGGGCTCCAGCTGTAAGATAAAGAGGCAAATAAAATCGTATTAGGCATTTCAAGAACAGGAAAAATTCTCAACTAAGTTTGGTTTAATTAATTTTCCATATCCGCCCAACCAACACAGCACAGTTAAAAAAAATTGTAGTAAGCATAGAAGTATGAGAAGAAAAGCTGGTACTCTGTCTCAAGAAAAATCAACTGTTGAATTTCACACGAGCTTATTATTTTAGAAACACTTCATTAAACATACGTTGAAGCATTTTAATGCATGATAGTACGTATGGATGTGAATAAATTAGGTCAGAACGTAGAAAATGGAGGCCTTGGAAACGGGGTCAACATCTACATACTAACTTGCGAGCCGCCACATTGGCGTGTGGCAGGGGGTGTTAGGACACGAGCTGCGTAAAGATGTAAGGGATAAGGTTTTGGGAGGTGAAATGGTGACGTGTATCAAGGGAGTGTATTTAGTGGAGCTCAGTTTTCATTGTGGTCGCTTATTGTGCACGGAAAGAACGAGTATTTGTACATATTTGCTCGGCAATGTATCTCTCTTATTTTATCGCTTCGTTCTTTGTTGTGTTATGGTAGAACGATGGAGATGTAGAGCACGAAGAGTATCACCAGCAAAGTGGAGAGAAAAAGAGCTCGGTGAAAACTCTGCCACAAAGGACAAACTTACCGGAAACATGAGTTGCACAAGCCTCTTTCTGTTAAAATTCCCTGGTTCTCAACCTTTCTGTCCTCAAATACCCTCTCACCATAGCTCATAATACCATTCTCACAATAAGTACAAATTTTGACAAGATAATTCAGTTCCGCAAGTGAATATGGTGCGCATTTTTTCTTAATCGGTTTTAATTGGTGGCACTCTATAAAATTTATCGAACGCTCTGTCAAAAATTGAAACAGACCCCGAATTTACAGATTTTACGTAATATACAAGAGACTTATTTTTTGCTGAAATGTAGTCTCAGTTTCTCTATATACCCCATTAAGTGACAAAAACTGCACTAAACTAGAATTTGGACCTGCGTCCTAGGTGTAGGACAGAAAACCCCTCCATCACAAGTAAAGAAGGATATCAAAGTATGGAATCAATCCGGTGGACATTGGTGGTTATAATCAATAAATCAATTGAAATAATTTCGGCGTTCCCTGCCATAAAAATTAGAGGTGTTTAATTATTGAAAGCTGATTGAATGATGCAATCTCAGGCTGGATTTGGTTGAATGTCTTTATGGCAAGGTTAACTAAACAATAAAATCTCACCACAATTTATTTATTCCCTCTGCAAGGAAGGGTGTAACAACGCTATAATATATGTTGTGCACAAAACACATCCAATTCCATCTCCCCATACAAATCAGCCGCGCAGGTTGACACTCAAAATACCTCGAAGGGATACCTCTCCCTACCGTGACCTTCCAACTTTTGTCCCCCGCCTCCCTCCCTTCCTCAAACTGTATGGATCTTCTGAAAATATATTGCCTCCTGAAGATGACGGGAAGTATCGATATCGAGGCCAAGTTTGGATAAATATTCTTGTGGAATTGCTTAACCTCCGCTACCATGGTCATTTGGTGAGAAATCAATGTGTTCCTTTAAGTCCATTGGGCATCCCTTCTTGCTGGTGGGCTAATATACTATCAAGAAGGTAGCAAATGTGCTTCTTTGCTATTGAGCGAGTTTTTCATCGCATTACTCACCACATCAGTGACTACGTACATCCAGTATGTTGCAAACCCTTCGTTCAGCCACATGTAAGACCACCAGTTTGGACTTACAAGGTCGCCATACCATTGATGGGACATTTCGTGCGCCGTGACTAGGATGGCCATTTGTTTATCGTAGTCCGTGGATGACTCTTCATCGTAGAGAAGGTATGTTTCCCTGTAAAGAGGAAACATTTTCATCAAGATAGGACCTAATACCTAGGAATATAATGAAAAACTGAGCGAAATATTTATTTTATTGGATGAATTAATCTAAATGTAAGCTACATTCCTTATTTCTTACTGATATCAATCATATAATTTTTTTGCTGCCGAGCACCACTCATAGAGACAAAAAGTTGGAGCGTAACTTCCCCTCAGGACAGTGTTTTACCAAGTGGGTGGCGGGGGCCCCGGCGAGGGTTGTCATCATGGAGAGGGTGTCGTGGTTTGAGAATTCCCCCAGCCTACAATTGGACAGTGTTGAAGTGAACAATCTCATCCGCATATCCAGTTGGAAAAATTTAGAGAATATAATGCAAGAAAAAAGGAAAACGAGAGTTTGATGAAGGTGGAGGCGCCAACCCTTCCGTTTTGCCAGCGGCGCCATAAACTCGAGGCACACCTCTGCCGCAGGATAATAATGAGTCAATTTCCTGCCACCTTCCTAAGGTTTGGCAGCCTTATAGGTGCGGTACCCCTACCACCACCCCTCACTTCTCCGTGTAACCGCCTGCCTCCCGTTGGTTGACGTCAGCCTCTCGCCAAATCACGACATTTTCCTGGAATCGTGTTGTATTGTTTAGCCTATATTCGGCAAGGTTACCTCCTACAGCCCATAAATACCGCCACAATTTGTCCACGTCTGCTTATTCTTCGAGTAAAAGTGCTATTTCGTTTCTTGCCTCCACATCTAGAAGTCGACCCACCATTTGCAATACGGTGGCCGTACTCTGTAGGAGTGAAAAAGCCTCGAGAATTCGTCTTATGTTCGACTGAATTTCGCTGGTCACTTTTGGAGAAAACTGCCCTTACAGCATATTTTAGGCTCAAATTTGCATAGAGATTCAAATTTGCATAAGCACGCAGGCAAGCGTCATAGAAATGTGTAGAAAGTACTATATCCGTGAGTATATGAATTAGAAAGGGTCTCGGGAATTTACGAGCAAGGTGACCAGCTGAGGCAGGTCATATATTTAAACTTCCCTTCAGGCGAACCATATTTCTCTCCATCTTTAGCTGCTGGGTTCTCTCTCGAATGAACCTTCGTTTGTATTGGCCTTTTTCCCAATGAAAAATGGGTATTCTGTAGCTTTGTTAAATTTTTGAAAAAGAAAATAACATTTCGATACTGGAATTAAATAGTATTTATTCCGCTTTTTAACTATAATGTGGAATTTGAGTTATCCGAATTTTGTCTCTTTCCGTTCCAGAATTATATGTAGCATTTTTTGTTCATTGAAGATTTTTTTGTATTTTATGGGCAGTAGTAATTTTTGGTTTAGAAACCTGGGACTAAGGAGAGAACAAGAGTATGTATGGGACATTGGATATGTGTGAGAGGAAGGTCAGGTTGAAATAACACGGTTAGGAGGACAAACGACGAAGTGCTGAGTGCTGGGAATAGATTGTGAAGAGAGCAAATTGTCGGCGGAGATTTTAAAGAGGCAGAGTTGGTGGATGGACGGTATGATGAGAAGCGAAGGGTTGCTGAGGTGACGTGATACAGTGGAGGATGTTGAGTAAGCGGGGAATAGTAAGAAAAAGTGTAGACCCTATGGAAAGGTTGAAGAGAGGTTTGACTTTTATTTATTTATTTATTTATTTAATTGCTCACATACAGCATTTCTGCCAGTTTACAGTGTCGCAGTAACAATAAACACGTAATGTAGACGTAAACAAACAAACAAAACAAAGAGTACATGATAAAATAATGCAAACAAACCAAAAAGCAAGGTGGAATGGGGGGAAAGAGGGAGTGGTTTAGTTATTTCCCGAGAAATGGGACATGGCAAGATTGATGAAGGAGTTGGAAAAGAGCAAAAAGGGATCAATGGAATCATGCAGAGAATTGAGAAGTGAGGAGAGACGGTAGTGAAGGGAACGCTTGATAAGGGATAGTCTACGGATAGGCATATGGAGTAATGAGTGCGTACGTGTGGATCGACTAGGAACTCGGAAATTAATGGAGGAAAGCAATTCAGGACAATCAATATTTGAGTTCAGAATGTTGTGAATAAATTTTAAATCGGTTTTGATTCTTTGATTGCTGGGATTGGGGATGGATAGAGAAGATAGGATCGAATCAGTATGCATGTTGCGTAAGTGGGAAACTCTGTATTTTACTATTTTGGCAAAGAAACTAGTTACGCTGTTAAGAGTGGTGAGATTAGTTGGAGCAGCGATCGACCATATGGGTGAGCAATATGCTGTGAGAGGAAGAACAAATGCTCTAAAGTATGATTGTAGGGCATGGGGGTTAGTGATTTCCGTGAAGCGGTAAAGGAGACCTAAGAGGGACATGGCTTTGCTTTTAATCAATTGAATATGGTCCAAGTAGGTTAGTTTACTATCTGTTAAAATACCCAGATCCTTCACTGAAGAAACGCGATTAAGAGGCTCAGAATTAATAGCATAATTAAAATTAAGAGGATTTTTTTTGAGAGAGATGGAAATAGTATTGCATTTAGTGGAGTTTTGCTGAGATGAACAAGGTTTAAGGATAAAAAATGTGAGGGCCTGCATGAGAGTGGACGAAGAGTACTTCTATAGAATCCCATGCCTTACTCATTCGGTGAAATACATTTAATCATGTTAATCATTCTTTGAATGCTGCATGAGTTAAACCAAAATTCTCAGGAATCATAAATCTGAACACCAGCTTTTAATGATATTCTCATACAGCAAAAACTTTAAGTACCAACCTGAAGGTTAGAAGACCCCAGTTCTCCATTGCTCCGAATGCGAAATCAGGCACGGCCAACAGGTCCATCTTAGGCAAGGTGTAGCTTATGTTGGTTATGGCTCCCATCACATCAAGGACTCTGGGCGCCTCCCCCACAATATAGTTGGTCTGGTCTATTGCGTTCTCCCGCGACCACAAACGGAATGTTGCCCCCGCGTCCGGAGGGTTTGCTATGAACTTTGACACGGAGAATGCCACCAGGTAAGTGGACATTTTTGGAGTTTCTTCGTAAATGTCCAGAATGTAACCAGGAGGCAAATCATCACTGAAATCACGGGAAATAATGATAAGGAAGACAAAGATCCATCAATATTACTACGGTCTTAGAATACTAATAATGATTATTATATTTTGTTAGATCGTTATTTTATCCTCATTTCTCATGTGATAATTTTCTCAAAATCGTAATTGAGAGGCAAACGACCACTGAGGTCGATTGCACCATGAAGTAGAAAAAAGGGATGGACTATTTCTAGAAAGGTGTAAGTGGGAGAACCCAGCTTCGGCAATCGCCCTCTGTTGAATGGCGTCTTGGGGACCTCAGTTTAACGCCCCATTCGACGGACAGAGACTTGATTTGCTCCCCGAAGAGTTTTCTGGCGAGAATCGGGATTCCAATGCAAATTTTCCTCCATCTTTGGGATTCGGATAAGGGCCTAGGAATTAGGAGGCCTACACCTTGTAATCCTCACGCTAACCTAATCCCCGACTATTACTGTCGATTGCACTTTTAAACTGCTCGTTAGTTCTCCGGAAATTTTTTATAATCCTAGGTACATACGGCGCATTAGTACTTCCGTAGCATGTTTGCAGACTTGTCGCTTCGAAAAATGCTCGCTCAATTTTCAACGCTCTATCTAATAATCAAACTGCTTCGTAGACAGGCATGTAAGGGGAAACTAGTTTGTCGGGGTAATCGGTAATTATTCACTCTGCATCATCGAACATATTTTCCGGGTATACTGAGGGGCTTCTCCATTTAAAATGATTAAAATGCGAAAAATATTTTTACATAACGGAAAGACAAGGATCCATCTATTACTACGGCCTTAGAATACTAATAATGATTTTTATATTTTGTTAGATGGTTATTTTATCCTCATAACCATATCCCCATGTCCTAAAAATATTTGTACATTACATCCAGCAGTTATTAATGAACATAGACTATATTCAAGAGAAAAGTTCTTGTTTTCAAGCGCAGTGCAGCATTGTGACTAATGGGCATTGAAATCGTGGACGGTTTCATATGATGGTGGAAAAAGGAATTTACCCTCATGAAAATCTATGAAAATTCATTTATAATATTCTTAATCATTTTATGATACGTTCCTTTGGATTCATGGTAACTACAATCCCATGCTGTAGAAGCGCATTAGAGAATTATGTTGACCCGCTAATGAAACTGCGATTGATGCAAGATTGAGCAAGATAATTACAGACCCACTACCTGATAAAGGAGGACTGTTTAGGAAATACAACGAAGTTTTCATTTCTCCCATCTTTGTGCTTACTGTGAAAACTGTTGAACTCTGTGAATATCCTTTTAAATTTAAACGATAATGTTGAAAGCATTATCCTCAGAAATTACTACTGAGCTTTTGAAGCCTTGAATCGTTCTTAAGGGGGTTCAGGTTGGTGTGGTGGCTAGAGTACTCGCCACGGGCGGCCAAGGTTCAAATCCCTGCAGAGGAGGATGTTTTCCGGAGAAAACCCGATCCCTACTTGAGTGTCTTGTGGAAGGCACATCAAGTACAGTACTCCGTCAGTCGGATGAGACGTTAAACCGTGGTCCCCTTGGCGCCTTTCGTTAAGAACAGGCTAATGCCGACGCCGGGTTTCTATCCGCCCCTCTTCCCTTACCTATACTCAATGGCGCAAATGACCTTAGCTGTCGGTCGCCTCCCCAAATATCCAATCCGATCCAATCGTTCTTCAGGAGACATTCTTGAATGCAGAGATTCAAATTCTATGAAATAGCCTTGCTGATGGAATGGTTGATTTTTGAAACATTCCTTGCAGTATTCTTTCGCATTGATAAACAGTATGGAATTTTCTCATTACAAGTTAATGGGAAATGGGTATCCAAACTTCCTTGCCTCAAACCTCATTTATATTTTGCACCTTACCTTAAGTTAATTTAAAGATTTTCTAGAAATAGTACATACATTGAAACTCTCTACTCCATTGAATACCAAAATTTTCATTTTTAATGAATTTATGTTGATATCAAATATCGAAGAGCGCCTCATGCTTTTCGTAGTGATTTTACATAAATAGACAGCTTCAAATAAGTTACATTGTTAAAAAACATAATTTTTTTCTATTTATGTTTGTAGGTAATCTATTGTGTGGCTAATTTCCTCGAATTGATTTTAATTATTTCCAGTACTAGGGTAAACTTTCATTCACTTGAGAAAATATTATTTTTTCCTTTTTAGTACGATTCTAAGATATTACTTTCCTTTTTCGATTTTTAGTAATATTTTATTTCTTTTAGAAAAGCATGTTTAAAAAAGTTTTTTATTTTTTACTTTTTAGTCCTAATTAATAAAATGTGTAAACAACACTAATTCGTTGATAGAGTAAACTTTGCACTTTACATAATTAAAATTTCATAATTTTTTGACGCCAATTTTTGAGTTAAATCGTTCTGAGTTATAGTTATCAAAATATATCGAATGTCAACTGATTGTGGGCCAAGTTAATGAGATCGAACTATATCTTATACCTTATACATGTAACGCTGATTATCAATACGTGGCCACTTAGAAAATACTTACACTGAAGAACGAACTCTGGGATGATGACTCTTCACTCACACACGGGTGTGTTTATGTGAAATATAGTTAACAGGTAGTATAAAATAGTATAATATAAAATGTAAAATATAATTAATATTATAAAAATAAGCCGAGTTAAATTTATTGAAATTCATCGATTCTATTGAAAATATATCGATAATATCAAATGTAGCAATAGAATACTCAATTTTCTCCTAGCTCATGGCACTGAACAAAATTTCATAATTTTATGACGCTAAGAATTGTGTTAAATTATCCTGAGTTATAGTTATCAAAATATATCGAATGTGAACTGATTGTTGGCCAAGTTAACGCGAACGGGCTATACCCTATGTATGTTACATATTACACCACATGTATACCCTAATACATGTAACACCGATTATCCATACGTAGCCACGTAGAAAATACTAACATTGAAGAACGAACTCTGGGATGATGACTCTTCACTCACACAAGGGTGTATTTATGTCTATTCCAATTCAAAACACACTGCCAGAAAATATTTGTTCTGTTCTATGTATCTCTAAAATTATCTGTTCATAAGTTAAAGATGCCAAGAATTGAGTTAAATTAAGCTGAGTTAAAGCTATCAATATATATCGGTTGACAACTGATTGTCGGCCAAGTTTAAGTGAACAGGATAAACCTAATAAATGCAACACTGGTTATGAAGACATAGCCACGTAGAAAATATGTACTTACATTAAAGAACAACTCTCTTCTTAAGTCTGCAAATACTATTGCCGTCTTGAAGCGAAGAGAGCAATCAGTCGTCGAACACAAACGGCTTACTGCGCTAAGTGGCTCTAAACACTGGCAAGAGGTACGGCTGGAACGGTTATGAGCTTCATGCGGTCGAAGGGAAGGAAAGTGATATCCGACAGAGTAAGGGGTTCAGGTTTGCACATGAAGGGGCAAGTTTAGGGAAGAAGAAAGCCATACGGAAAGTAAATGGAATGGGATAAAGGAGCGGGTGATGTCAATGAATGTAGGGAACTTTGGAGCATTTAATCGAATGGAATCGAATGTATTACGGTAAAATTCAGAGGAAACCATAGATTTATTCAACTTAGAAAAAAGAGAGCTAAATAAAAGCACGTAATATTTATCTCGGATAAAAATTCGCCAAGATATGGACTTGATACGAAGTCTCTACCTCGAGACGAGTATCCGATGCTTTACCACTACGCTAAGACGACCCACATATAAGATGGAAAGAAGTGGTTACCATGGAACCATGAACCATGGAAAAGCGAGCTAAAGGAAAGCATGTAAAAAAGTAGCATACTCACTCCTCTGTGGTGCTCGATTTCATGGGCATGTTGCCGAGCGTTACCATGTTCTCCGGTCGAGCAATGCTGACGGTAAATTTCGCCTTGAGACGGGACTCATCGAAACAAGGAAATGCTTTCCTTGCGCTTACAGGTTCAAACTGGGTCACAGCCATGTATCTGTAATTTTGCGAATCCAAAAAAAATCATTATTTATTTGTGATTATTTTATTGATGTCCAACAACATAAGAAGGAACTTGAGTAAGTAGTTCAAGGATTAAGGATGTTCCTCTTACATTAGTGCCGCAACTATAATTGATTGGAATTAATCGGGGCAGTCAAGGTTTTTATTGCGATCTTAATATTTAAGTAGCTTCTAATTAAATGTGAATGTGTGTTGCAGAAATGAAAATTTTCAATTATTCTCACAAACAGAATTGAGTGTAAGTTGGACGAATTCCACTCAATATTGCATGAATCTTCGAATTTTATACTGATGGTGTATATTTCTATATGAACGGATAACGACAACTTGAGGGTGAAATAATTCAAACATTGTTGAAGATAATAAACTAAAATTAATAGACATCCCTATCTTTCATACATTTCACCATTATCTCATTTACTTCACGAGGCTGACTGATCGATGAGGTCTAAATCAATGTGCAATCATATTTTATTTGATCTTGAAAAAATTTGGATCGCAACGCCGAAAATATCATTTAATTATCTTATAAAAAGGTTTTTAGAGTCATGTATAAGGCTAAGCATTTCATTTAGTAGTTGATTTTAACCAATCATAACGTTTTTCCAAAAAATATTGTGAATAAAGAGAGTGTAAGAGGAGGTCGTAAACGAGTTGAAAAAAAGAAAATAAGGCTTCGATTTACGACATCCTGCCAGCTAAAATCGATTAAAGATATACTATTACTTACTCCGTCCCTCCACTGGTGTTTTCGTACGTGGAAATGTAGAAACCATCCAAGTTATCCTGGAGAATTCCATTGAACTTCATTGCCAACGTGTAATTACCCTCACTCAAACTACTGCCAAGGGATAGGACGTGGAAATCTCTATCACTGTAATCCGTTACGTTCACTATGTCGATGGCCACACTTGGATCTTCATCAGAAGTCAAGGCATGTTCTGTGATAAGCAGCCCATTGGAGTGAAGCGTTATCGATTCGGTGCTGCTTTGTGTGTAGAGTCCAATTTTCACGGTCCCCGTGAAAGTGAAGTTTCCAACCTCCATAATAGGTATGATTTTTAGTTGATAAATTTTGGGGATTACATTATTTGGGAGGCGAAAGTAGTTGGGGTCGCTTGGTCCTCCATCCTTCCCAACCAATGCCGCAGATCTTCTGTTTCCAAATTTACCAAGCGCTGTGGATCCAGCTAATGCAGTGGATCCAATCAAAACGCCAATCAGCATAATTGCCTTAAGATACATTTTAATAGGTGATTTTTCTTCAGTTTGTAGTCCTGAGGGAAAGGAGAGAGTGTTGAAAGCATTGTGAGGCTACTTATTTTCAAAAGATATGAGCGTAGTTTTATTGTTATAATTTTAATTTCAATAAGCATTAAACCAATTATTTATTATCACCAAATTTAGGCAGTTGATACTGCTATGATCGAGGCTTAGACATTCTTCATTTTTATATTAATTTTAATTTTAATATCGTTGTAAGTTCGGAGGGAGAGTTCTTGGGTTTCCCTCATGCTACCTGTGTTGTTCATCACCTTACTGGGGTGAAATCTGCCATCTCTTTTAGGATGAACGCTACAGCCAGGATTTTCTGGGTTTATATGCAATCAGGGCAAAGCTCAAAAGGACTCACATTGCTGAGATCCCGAACTGACCCTAGAGATTGACCCTTGGTTCGACTATAAAGCCGGTTTTTCCTGGTCCAGTGTGGTAATCGCCCTGAAGGCGATGTCAAACTCGGTCCTCGAAACGTCGGTGATGAACAACACTGATACCTGGTCAGAATCCCATGATCGCTTCCTCAAATCTATTCGCCAGGAAAACCTCAGATCAATCATCATTTTAGCATAGCTTTCGGTCAGTGCTATTTAAGCATCAGCGTAACTTATGAATCATCCGTTGTAACTCATGGCCTTCTAATTCTATCCGTTTAATTTTATGGTGATAATTCTTTTCAGAAATTTTATTTATCTGTTCGCTATTACTTCGTTATTATTTCCTATTTTACCTCATCGAGCGTAATATCTGCTAATATTTTTTGTGACTCAGTGGATAACAGCATGCTGTCCTACCTTTATCTAACTCTTTGTTACAAAATTCAAGCTGCTATTTCGTTAGAATTTGAAACTAGGGTTAAATATACCCTGACAGCCCTTAGGCAGGTTCCTTCGGGTGAAGTACTACTTTAAATGGAAATCTCTGATACAAAATTGATACATATACATTATACTTACATCATTATACATAATATCCCTTTTTTACTGCCACGAGGTTAACCCGATTTGGTCCTACTGAATATGGTAACTTTCCAAACCCGATCTCTCTCAGTCACTCTCTGCGAGCTATTTCGACGCAAAGATATATACCGCCGTTAGGACTGTATTTTATGACATACACTCTCTCTGTATTAGCTAAGTTCTGCATACTAAATAATAGCTAATAACTACCTAGTTAGTACTTGTATTAATTATTATTCTAACTGGTTAGTATTACCAAGTTAATTCATGGACATGCCATCATAGACTAAAACCTGGATGTGATGAAAGGGTTTGCGCGCTCAGTTGACCCGTATATCTTAAGTGGAGGAAGAAATATGATAATTATTCTGGTAGGGCCACCTGTGTCGAATCGATTGGAAGAAAGAAGATAGGTGTCTTATTCTCGGAAGATGCCCCCTTATGATTGGCATAAAATATGAGGTTATGTTTTCACCTGCAGACATGATTGGTAATGGCGATGGTGGAATGCCTCAATCACTCCTATCCCTTAAAATTCCAGTTCTCCTGCGGCAAGGAAGCCACTGAATGTTTGAATTCGTCTGCGGTTACACGATGTAATCCCAAGCCCAAGAGGCTTATTTAGGATTTAATTATAAATAAATAAAAAATTCCGTATGATATTGTGCTTTCCCGACATATCTTGTATCGAAAAGTCTCTCCGGCTCTCTTTGATTCAGATTCCCTGAGTACGTTGGTCATACCGCAAAATTGAAACGTTTAGGTAAATGAAGAATCCAACCCAGGGGGTTACTCTAGTGATCTTTTTTAATCACTTAAAAATCGATGCTTCATTAAAAGAACGGATACTTAGAAAGACTTTTCACAATCCTTTTCTAATAGACGAATGCAAAACGACTAAAGTCTTAAATCAAGATGCATGAAGTGCGGCTTCGTGCATGTAGTTCAAGCACGATTGCAAAACATTAAATTTGAAAGGCCAGTACGCCGGAATAAAGTGGTTTTAACCGATGCCATGTAGACTTGACCAATACCATCAGACCTTCCATCATTCAGTTTATGGATTATTTGAAAGATTCTATCAAGAATGACTAGCTTTTCTTTCTTACGTGGAGTCACTGAGGCTACATAATGTGAGATTATGTGAGGAAGTCACGCGGAATCTTCATATCAGATATATCTGAAAAGTTGTGCTGTGTTCACATTAACGCAAGTGTCCTAATTACAACTAGAAATCTTGATTTTTGATATCAGTAACTCGAGCTAGATACCCAAATACAGTATTTTACTATTTATCATATAATTAGCCTTCTGTTTGTTGAAAGTTGGAAGCCTCACTAGATATAAGCAATATACGGTTATCTTAGTTAAGATAATTATTTTTAATATTTTTTCTAATTTCCTCTTGCACATTAGTCGTAAATTACGGGAAAATTCAAATGTTATATAATTATTTAATTTATTAGAGAATTATTTTTAACTTCAAATAGCCTGTCACTTAGTATCTAAAGCAAATTTATTAGGGGAAAATGGTGTTGAGAGAGTAAAATGCCACCAGCATTGTGAGTAATGAAAGAAAATTAAAGACCAATAAACCAGTAGTCTGTCTATGCAATATCGATTAATAAGATTCTATTGATGCATCTGATTGGTAATTTGTCGTTTAGGAATTTTATAATTAGTACATCGAAGTAACAAACTCTTTCCAGTCTCTTGTTCGGCATCAACGATTTAAAAAACGCATCTAAATATGTTATTCTTAGTCTTCTGCGCCCAATATATGGTTGAATACAAGATAACAGCCCTAAAGTATAAAATTTCTCAAGTACTTACCTCATACAGGCCTCTGATGTGGTAAATGTCTGCTTTACACAGCACCGTAAAGAGACGTGTGAACTAGGGTGGCTCTCCAAGTGTATGTTTCTGGCAAAGATTTGTTCGCTCACCTATGCCATTATAAATTTTATCTCCTTGGAGATAAAATATAAATTTAGCCCTATTCGGAGATAAAGTGATCACACGTGCTCGGATTTTCCCAAAGTGACAAAAAGATTTTTACTGGTTAAGCATTGTGAGACCCGGAGGTGATTCAGCAGCTTTAAATACCTATCAGAATCATTCTTCCCTTTGATCTGAAATATCTGGGAGAAAACGAGCTCTCCTTATAAAAAAGTTGTGATGGTGAGGTGGCCAATATAATGCATGTGACTTCAGTAGTTTGAATGTACGAAACCAAAATATCATTATTTTGCCTTTGTCATTTTCCTTATGTGGCGCCCGACATCAGAGTTAATCTATGCCATCAAAGGCTGGTTGGTAGATTAGTCTCATGATTAGAGTTTATCAATATCAGTCATTCAACCCTATGATAGATTGACTCCCGTCCTCAATCTGACTCTGTCCCCTTTTTACTTCTTTATGTCCTTATGTATAATTTGTTTCATAACCTGTCTATGTTGACCTGGAAATTTTGTCTTTCAGTCTTCCTGGTGATGCTTTTCCTTCAGTTATTTTTATGAAAAAATTGTTGTTTCACTATCAGTTTGGCCTGTCCATTTCAACCTCGTCTTCCTAATTTTGCTCCATAATGCTCCTCATCTGTTATTTTGTGCTCATCCCGTTTTTTATCTGTCCCATTGGTCTCCAGCATTCGCTTACAGGTTTTAAAAGTCTCTACTCTCATCTATTCCTCCTTTCCAATGATCCATGTTATGAGCCATATAGCGTAGCGCTCTACACGAAATTTTCCGGATAGGACGCGGCATCGACATTATTCTACGCTCAACGATCGATGCGAAGAAGTCAACAGCTCAACGTCCCATTCGACAGACAGTTTATTATAGACTCAGAACGCTTACAACGTAACGTCCGATTGGGGATCGGGTTTCAATTGAAAAATCTTTACCTACACGATGATTACAACTCGTACGCTCCCGCATAGGAAGTGCTCAGTACTCCTTTCCTCCTCACGAACCAGATGACCATACTGTCTGAAGTGAGGTATGGTACGTTCCAAATGAGTTGAAAGTGTGAGCCTTATGGAGAGCGATGTTGCTGAATTTTTGCTCCTTATATTCACCTGTAGGATACAAAAGCAACTGACTTCATCACCGCCATAAATTTACAGAAATTACTTTATGGATAGTATTTGCACATCAAAATACTCCCAAGTTATGTAGTTGTATAGGCATTGTACTGAGTTAATTTTCCAATATCCCATAATAATCAATAGGTCTCGTTTCACTGCATTTGTGCATCCTAATTATTGAATGATAAAAATGTTGCAATCCTGAAACTTCAGTCATTGCTTATAAGTGGTGTGCCTCCAGGCATTAGGAAGTATGGGTGAATTTCATTAATAATTAAGCCCGAGAAATTATTCAAAAGCCAATGGCATTATGTAGTTTATTTATTCGTACAGATCATTTTATCATTGCATTCTAATGTGGATCTTTGCGGTTTGAATACAATCATTATAACATATATATCATAGGAAAAAGAGAAAAATCAATCCAGTTGAATATATATGTTTTCTATATATTTTCGTACTCTTTAATTTGGACAAAGTTTTTCATTCGCTCGAGGATAATAAGTACATTACTAACTGATAGGAGGTCACTATTGATCGAACAAGAGACATATTTAATTCAGACATTGAGCTGTGAATAGCTAATACAATCCCCAAGTACGATCATTGGTTTAAAAAAATACAAAATCTTGACCATTTAATGCGTGACCAATGCGTGAACAACTTTACCCATGAAGACTTCACTGTAGAAATTCAGGGTAAGATATTAGGTTTTTCGATTGTGGTCTCTCTGAATGACTCCGTCTCCATAAAAGTTTCTCTTTCCGTCTCATGCAAGTAACTTACCTGCACTGAAACGTGAAACTTTTTCCTGCCTGTGATGTCTCCACCAAATACTTCTCTTTTATTGTTGCAGTGGAGTAATGATCATTTATGCTCCTTCGAAACAAATGTCCCATGTTTCTACTTTAAGTTAATGTCATTATTTTGAGATGCACCATACCACGACGCATATCTTACTCAGATACTTTCATTGATTATCCACTTCTGGAGGGAAATCAATAGTTAAGAATAATGTTTCACAAGCCACGATTCAATCACTGGTACAAATGCTTCAGACCATTCTAAGTTGCTTTCAAGTGTCACCACAGCTTGTTCGACTGCTCTTTTTGATTCACTCAGCAGATTCACTTTTTCCTTCAAGAACGCCAGCATCTGTTGCATAGATAAATTTTCATGTTATTTTTTGCTGAGGTGCCATCAAAGGAAGGGCATTTAAATTGTATTGTTATACAAATGTCACGTCCTATTGTGCAAGTTTCTCTAAAGGTGGATTTACTCATAGGAGTTACTCCTGTGACTGAAACCTTAGAAGTCACTTGCAAGTGATACTTCGATATGCAAGGGGCCATTCAAGTATTACGTAAGACGTTTTTGGGGTAGAGGGGTTGGAATCATCTTATTTTGTCGAATGAAGAAGGGGGGGCAAGGGGTCTGGAACAAATTTACTTACGATTTTTGTCCATCTTGAGAGATTGAATCATCTCCAAATATCCTGCGTTTTTTCGAAATGTTCTGTGTTTTCACAACTTTATCAGCTGTGGTACCGTTTCGCTCTTAATTTTAGTGAATTTGGAACTCCAACACTGCATAATTATACGATATTCTGCGCTCAAAGTTATAGGATGGCTTCTATGGGAAGATGAAACTGCAGAAGGCGAGCATTTAACGAAGAGTAGATAAAAATATCTATTGCCTTCGTAAGACAGAGAGGAGGTAGGGGTTGGAAAATCTTACATTGTCTCACTAAGGGGGAGGATGGGAGGTCAAAAATGTCATTAATAGTCTTACGTAATACTTGAACGGCCCCCAAGCACGCACTGGTACGGAAGTAGGGGTTCAAGAGCAGTAGTAATCGTCCGTTGTTCGCTATTACATGGAAAATTATATCTAGTATTATAGCTCTCTTCGCGAGTTCCCTCTGTTGGAGAAACTTGAGGAGGAAGCGCATTAAGAATCTTACAAATGACGCCACCGGCCGAATGATTATACTGTTACGTGAAGGAAGCAACAATATGAATTTGTCGTAGGGGGATCCAACAAGACTATTTGTGACAAAGAAATGCTATACTTTACATTTCCAGACGTATTAAAAAAACATTGCTTTTATGGATTATATACTTATGCTAATTCAAATAAAATTTAGGTATAAATTTCGCAGATTAGTCGACGAATAGTTTGAATTAACAACTTTTCCTGCAATTCGAGCCAAATGCAGTCCCATTTCTATTGAATATGCGCACTTTAGCTTCAGTTAATGAGTGCTTTCCTGATAGTATAAAATAGCAAGGTGACCATAGGCGAATTAATATTTATTACCATTTTGTTTCATTTAATTCCCCAGTTTTCCACGAAAAAGGCATGGATATTATATATAAAAATACTATTATTCACCACTTTTCACGATTCCCTGCATTCTACACAGTGTTTCTTCAAGTTATAGTTAAGAAAAAAATGGGCGTGGAAAGGGTTGGTTAACGGAGCGTATAGTCTTTGCTATTGAAAGTTCAGACACTCGCCGCACTGATCCCGGGTGGTATCCCAAACGAAATCGAACGCACCGCCGTCTTCCCGTCTCCGTGGATGAAGTGTCGTACTTGAAACGCGTCTGAATTCAAAGCTAAATAATGCAGCTCGGACTTATCTCATAGCAAACTGTCGCATCGCTTCTTATAGCCGAGTACCATACCTGAAAAAATGGCCGTTTTACTGCTGTAGATTTTTAAATGTTATCCTTCGTTGTCGCTATCATCAATGAAACTCGGACAAAATAAGTCCTATCGGCATTTTTCTATTTTTAAACGGTGAGTACGGAAGTACTATGCTTTTTTAACTGTGAACATACTGCCACGGTGACATAAAAGCCAGCGGTTGATAATGGATTTCCCGACATCGTATTCACCTCCGTTTATGTGTCATTTTGGAGAATCCTTATAAACCGAGAAGGAAAATTACCAAGGAAAGGCGTCAAGAGGTTTGATTCATGAAACCGAAGCTCGCACTTAACTGTTTTTGCTTGAGCGAAAGTATGTTTTGCTATGCCATGAGCTAATTTTACCTGAAATGGCGCTATTGGTAGAACTGATTGCTGTATTTAGTATTATGGCACTACGTGAGTCGATTATGGCGTGTTATGCTTTTTCCATTTGGAATCACGGGACCGGAAAGGGTTTACTAAGTACATAAGTTGCCTGAAGGAATTTTCATATCATTTCTAAATCGAAAAACCAATATTGGAACAATTATTACAACAATTATTGAAGCATATTGTCTTGGAGCTTGGCATACGATAATTGAAGCATTATAGCTGTAACCATTACGATTTCGAGTTGACTTACTTTGAGCGCATTTTCCTTGGATCCAATTGTGGCTGCTAGTCCGGATATAACCTCTCCGATTGATTTTAAAGTGTTCCTGGTGTAGAAGATTTATTTCAGTTTTAAAACTCAAGAGTAAATACATTTAAACTTTGAATAGATTATTTTATTTGCGTATTTTGTGAAGGAGGCAGTAGAATTTTCATGCAGAAATATCACATATTAATATCACGTATCAGTGAAATAATCGAAATAAAAAATATCACATATTAATGTAGACTTCCAGAGTGGTGGAGTGGGCGTGGCTAATTTTCCGGGATGTCATTCGCGTCGATTCATCTTCGTACGGCAGTTTCGCCGGAATTTCAGCAGGCGTCTTCAGGTTTGAAGTGATTACTGAAGTGAAACTTCAAACCTGAAGACGCCTGCTGAAATTCCGGCAAACCTGTTGTACGAAGATGAATCGACGCGGAGAACATCCCGGAAAAATAGCCTCGCCTAAAAATATCATACTTACCTCTCATTAATTTTATCAAAATTTTGTATGATGAAGTCAACGGATAAATCCACTCCTTCTGCATACCTGCAGACGGATATGAATACACGATTCAATTCGTGTTTCCTTATATGTGCGTCATCATCGATGGTCTTTTGGAGGTACCTACGAAGAAAAATGAAAAAGTAATTTATGTCAATAACTTTCAAATTCATTTTAAAACTAACCCAACTTTTCTCCGATTATAATTCCTGGTCTTATATTATTCATAAAAATAGTACCAATAAGCAGTATTAGCCACTTTAGCTTTAAATATTGTTTATATATTTGAAATTGTTGACATTTTAAAATTGCAGCGTGCGGCTTAAACGCAGTCGATCAAAAAACATACATTCGGGAAATCCTAATTTATGTGCCTACTAGTCTTTTTTCGGACACTTTTATTGGCTAATCCATTTATAAAGGAGAAATCAAGATTGTATTTGTTACACGTTTTAAGGATTTCGATTGTTAATCTGATACTATTTTGTCTAAACTTATGGGGAGGTATGGGCAATTAACATGTCAAGATGAATTTTCACGGAATATTTTCAGACGTTTAACGAAGCAAAAAGTGAGTCTAAATTAGAGCTTTTATATGTGACAGCGAACGTTTCAGAGCACAACATTTAAAAACGAGCTGGAATCGAAAAATGCTGGCCAAAATTTCCAAAATACTTTTTTTAATACGAGCGTTGAAAATTTGCATTTGCACTCTCCATTGATAGCTGCATATTGTGTTGTGTGTCGTTTCCTTAGTATTTACTCATTAACAATTAGCAACGGTTAAAATTCGAACGAAATCCGCGAGATTCCTAAATCCGCCTTCGATTTTCACTGAAAACCCTTGGGATTAAAGCACAGAAACTCTTTCTTAAACTTATGGAATTAAAATTTGTCTCATTTATCACAAGGTTTATTTATATAAGCTCATCGTGATTGAATAATCTTTGAGAGATGTGTACATTGACAGTAAAATAAAATGGGTAATTTTTCGTCAGCTTATTCGTTATGAATAGTCAAACAGTTAATTTATACACGAGGCATGTGACCATTTATTTTACATGATATTCAACAAATATTTCAAAATTCTAAACCCCGAATAAATCATTTTCGTTTCCAAAAATAAAGTACACGGTGGCTCCAACGTTGTATACACTGAACTCAACCGATGTAATCAGGATGGAGGATAGAAAACAGATTGGAATGCATATGGAAAAAATGTCTAATCGAGAGAAAGCGAGGAATTACAAAGGAATGCTCCCAGGTATTGTATGTGAAAGCTTAAAAGGACACACTGTGTCACAGCAATGAATAGTGCCCTTGGATGGAACTCTCTGGTGAAGAAGAGAATATTAAACGTACTCTTGGTGATTAATAAAGTGGTAAAAAATAAGAAACTTGGGTGGTCACTAGAAGTAGTATACGTTAAGCTTTTTATGACTAATGGATATAACCTGACTAATAAATGGTAGGCCACAAAAAACTAACATTCTTAAACACTCCCTTTTGAGCCGGGAAAATAAATGATGCAATGAATTACCTGAGGGCTTTTTTGCGATATTTCCTGACAAGGTAATTTTATTAAGAAATAAGTTCGTTAGATTTTCAAATTTAAAGTATTATAAAGTTATAAAAGATTAAGTTTTCCTGTTTTAATTTTCAACCTTACGCAGCCACCAAGCGAATTGCCTATTTGTAGCGTAGTTTTCTAAAATGAATCAATAATTCGTCATCCATTTCCGCTCTCAATACTAAATTACGGCCTAAAACGTTTTAAGTTCGGTCCAATTAGACAAAGATAACTGGTGAAATGAGGTATTGGGGAATATGGGCGGTTTAGTAGTTCAGTTGGAGTTATGTTTACTCTAGATTCGGAGATGTGAAGGTATTAAGGGTAGATTAGCAAATCTGTTATCTCTTTTCAGCCCATTAACTTTGAATGGTCTAGTTTTCTTAAAATCCATTGGGACGCACGACTAGACCGATGAGTTGAAGTTTGTGCCGCTTTATTAAAGAAGCCAAAATAATACCTCTCTTATTCGGGGAGGCGAACTATCCCTAGTAGGGTCATTGACTCAAAGCATATGCAGAGAGGCCTAGGTGGATGTCCAGCTAGTCTTGTAATATGGACCTGAACACAAAATTTTGCACCTAAATGAGAACACTTGCAAATGAACATGTTTCATTGTTTTTTGGCGTCTATTTACTATATATAATTGATAAACAACTTCTCTGATTGATATTTTTCTGAAAAAAACGCGTTAAAATATTTTCAAAAGAATTATTTGTGATTTCTGGAACGTACTTTCATCCCACTCCAGATTGTACTGCTTCTTAAGTGTCCCTCAAATTACGTTTGTTCCATTTCCAATGTATACTCTTCGATTGCCTACTTCTCGTATTATTATCTGTGAATTGACATCATTGACGTATGTGCGGGTAATTTGGACAGGGCCAAAATACACGCTTTTTGTTCATCCGACCTGCACAGAGAGGAACGTCAGCACTAATGGCTGAATGTCACAGTAGCATTTTTAGGCGCTCTTGTATAATTGGGCACATATGCCTTGGCGACTTACGATTAACGAGCCGCAATTCGCGAATTTCAACCAGAGAAAGTGGCTTTGGTGTATACTATTTACTCAAAGGAAAAAAATGCGTAGAAGATGGACGATTCCACTCATTCCGACTTCAGAGGTCAAGAACTCGAGCCAGACTGTTGACATTTGGAGGGGATACGTTTTTAAGGAACGTCCTGGTGACGTAGCATCAAATGTGTCGCTAACTTTAGTGAATACTGAGTACTTTTTATATTACAGGGGCCTCCCCAGCTTTGCTTGAAGTGTAGGTACTTCATAAAGATATTTCTCTTAAGTTGGGATCAGGATTCTACTGAAATAACACCGAATCTCCTGAGACTCGTCCTCGAAATCTCCGGAAGGAGTCAGTAATTTGTCCACAATACACACGCGTCTCCCTGGAGATTGTCAATTACCCATTCAGTATTTCCTTATCTCTGCTACATCCTAGTGCGTCCAGCATGTGTGTTTGCTCAGCCGGGTCAGTTGATGTCTTATACTCCTCCCAAAGAAAGTCCCATTCCTCCTTTCCTCCAGAGTATATTCCAGAGCAGTACGCGTTTGATTTGAGAATTCTGGGTATCCTGAAAGTAATAACATAAAGAAATAATGAAATTTATCTATGCTTTGAATGGTCATAAGTTATATCGTAGTTACAAAGCCCTGGCGGAACACGCCAAAGGCCAACTCTCATATGATCAACCTGGAAGCAGTTAAATCTTCCGCTACGGCTATCTTGTTTCTATCATGAAATGGAGCGAGCAGCATACTAGCACCGACTAATAATGAAATCAAGTACCCCATCGAATATGATAGCTATAATACTTGATAGCTAGCTGTATCGCACGATACTGGAAAGCTACAACACTAGAGAGTACCTTTGAAATTTCTCTTGATTTATAGACGTAGGAAACAAACTCTAGCAATTTAGATACCAGTGTAACATTGCAGCAAGCTCTTACTTACGAATTACCGCGATTGAGTTTCCATGCAGAGTAAAGATCAGCTGCCTCCGAAATGCAGGACGGGTTCTCGTTCTTGCAAGCCCAGTGCACGATCCATTGTCGTCCATCGTGATCATCCGGTGATTCTCGTAGACTCAATTTTATGAAATTCGGATTGATGAGGCCAAGAATATGCTTCTGTAGGTGAGAGAGGCATTTCAGATTTATATAACCGTGCAAAGAATTTTCCTATTTCTACCGCAATTATGGACAAAAGAGTAATAAGAAAAACTGCAATAACAATATCCATCGGGTCGGCAAAGATTTTTCGTATTTCTGCCGCAATTATGGACAAAATAGGAATAAGAAAAAACTGCAATAACAATATGAAAATGTGTGTAGAAGTCGGCAAAATAAAATTCAGGTGAAATTCAAAATTGTTGTCAACTTTTGAGAGTTACATTGATAGGGCGCCTATCCGTGGCAAAATTGTTGTTAACTGTAAAACGCAATTGATATAACTCGAGAGCGGAAACTTCGTTACGTCAACTATGATTATGAAATAGTTCTGCGTGAAAAATACGAATATACGAGATTTGAAGGGTTCGGCACATTTTGAAATTGTTTAACAGAAGCATGTGAGACACCCATGTAATCTCTATAAAGAGAAAATCACCTCACATCAGTCTTTAATTTATAAGAGAAATCTTAAGTTCATCGGAAACTAAAATGTATAGCTTTACTTCAGGCAATATTATCATTTACGCTATAAAAGAAAAGAAAGTATCGATTTCATTCATCCACACTTAAGTTTTAATTTACCGAGTTACCCATTGAAACCTGGGTCGGTAAATTATCACATTATTGCAGATAAATATGATTTGAAGTTATTTGTATTTAATTGTAAATAAACGCCCATAAAACTTAATGAGAGAGGTAGTCCTCATATGTAATTGAATGAGACTTGAAATATTATACCTATCTCAAACTTTATTTTCTCTCATAATTGTCTAAGTTCTATCCATTCTGAGGAGATACGAAAATGGTAGAAAATTCGAAAATCTCATTGCAAAGCATATAAAATTCGAAAGGTCAGTATGCCGAAATAAAGTGGTTTTAACCGATACTGTGCAGAATTAACCAATGTCATCAGACCTTCCAGCATTCAATTTCTAGTTTATTTGAAAGATTCTATCAAGGGCGATAATGCGTTCAGAACAGGAGATTAATACCCTCCCCTTCCCTCTCCCCCAAAAACGCGGAATGCCAAGGTTAACACGTGAATTTCCATCGAGCCAGCTTTCTCGAGCACGTGTTTAATTCAATTTCAAGATTAGAGCCGCACAAAAGATCGAGATCCGAGAGACTGCCAGCGTATATATCCACAATAGCTTGCCTTGAACATCGGATATCCTTCCGATTGGGCCAATCTTCTGTCCAGGAAACCTAATGCCATGCTAGCCGAGTGCCAAGGTATAAAGTCAGCCTCTTGCGCCAAGTAGAAAGAAAGGTCGAGGGGAACGTGATAGGGGAGGTAGCCCGCTCTGGCCAGGTTGAAAGCGTCGTCGACGAGCTGCGCCCGGTTCAGAGGGTGAATGTCGCTGAAATTACTGCTCTTCAAGTGGTCTAGGATGAGTTTCCAATTCGTTGGGTCGTAGTTCACCCTGAAATATCCTGAAACGTAATAATCTGATTACCATTGAGGTTTCCGTGAGCTCTGATTAGATGCTTGGTAATATGTTTTGGGAAACTAACACAGTCTTGTAATTTACAACGATGGCAACAAACTCGCAGCTAGGAGTTGTGGCGGCGTGGGGTGGCAAGTAGAAGCTTATTTCTATCAGTTACGAAGAAAAATACTACTAAACAGTCTTTCCATGTATATTAAGACGTTACATTATAAATTCATTTCACTAGATATGATAGTTTCTGGTAATGATATTGCGTTGCTATATGTAATCATACGGTTGTGAACTGGATATCGGTGGTCGAATCCCCATCTCTTCGAGATGGAAACAGTTGTTTTCCTCTTTCGCGCCATTTGGTTCATTTAATTAATTTATCAAATGCTTGATTTCAATAAAATATCATTTTCCTTGCAAAACCTTTTTGCGATTATTTGACCCTAGGCACCGAGGGTAAAAACCCACTCATACGAAGTGTACCGCGTGTCCGCGTGCGTCGTCACCTTAAAACGGGCGTCATCCCCGCGTGGCGCGCACAATTATATCCTGGACTGAGTACGTCTGAAGGAAAATACTAATACCTTGGAAAAATAAAATCAATTACAGCAGAATAACTCAATATGTTGGTACCCTAAAAGGGATGTTTTGAAACAGTGTAATTTTTGCTTGAAAAAAATGGATAATTTCAGACAGATATCTTATTTAATTTAGTGCATTTTCATAGTATGTCTACCCCAATCGGCGGGTTAGTTTTACTTGCTGGCGGATAGAGGCATTGTCAGCGTCAGCTGCTACTTAGCATAGGAAAATTAACAACGGGTGTATATTACTAGACAGTGACCCTATTACGTTAGGTCAATATTTCACCTATCCAGGAGGTGTCTTCAGCCTGGGGTGAAAGAAGAGAGATGGACACCTCCGCCGGCGCCGCTCAAGCGAATGAATAAAAATGTTGGATTTGTCTTCCACTCATAAGGCCCGAGGCGTCATTAGTAGGTACTGTAGCGGAAGGTTGAAGTTTCTTCAGGATTGCCTGATTTCACTGCTGAGCTGTTTAACTATAACGCATCATTCTGTGAGTTAATACATAATTTATTATTGTTATAGATTTAGAGAAAACAGTACGAATTAATGAGAAATTCCTGGGAGTTCCTCAGGAGACATTTTTCCCAGTTAACTGCGTCTCTATTGTTTGTATGCTCGAATGTGAATCGAAATAAAGTGATTGAAGCAAATCAGAATTAACTATGAAAAAAATTCCCTCTTTTCCCCATTACTTTGGCAATTGATGCTTCCAAGCGAAAATCCATCACTTGCGGTGAGATATTGTTCGAATGATGAACGAGAGATAAAAACAACTGGAGGTATGGATCAGTCTTACGGTTTTAGAAAATAATTCTTTTGAAATCATTATCTGAGACATTCTCTGAACAAATTATTTTGTATTCAAATGTAGCTTGCCTGTTTCCTGGACGTTGAAAATCACCCATTCGTCGCTTTTTGCCGGGATTTTTGCGCTGAAAGTACTCAGGTTGGGCATCCAAAATTTGGGCTTGGTGTCCTCGAAATCTGGAGAGCCCATGGTCGCATACGTGAGTGGGATCCACCAGCAAGAGTCATCACCGGTACCCTTGAGCTTAAGCACATAGCGCTCCTGAAAAGGAAATACGTTTGATAATAATGAAAAGGAAATAAGCGCATTAGAATGTGGATAAGTGTTTCTCGGGTCTTCCACCGGGTAAGTAGGTCCTTAGGTCCCGACTTTTCGGAGAACGACTTCCTCTCCATCTTCAGGGTTCTAAAGATGAAGAGCAAGTCGTTCTTCTATACGTTGGGACCCATGGACCTGCTAACCCGGTGGAACACTCGAGAATAATTTATCTAGCAGATACGCCGGGGAAACCTAACATATCGCATTAGAATGTATTTTCTTTATTATTCCGTATTTGGTATTGCAATTGGATATTGAACTGGATAGATAACACTCAGTATGAATCAAGAGGCTATGTTTAGCTGTGAAATTTAATGTCAAGTTCTATCAATTAGATCATTCAGGAACACTATGGTTTCTCTGGAAATATGAAGGGAAGAAAACATCAAGCTTTGATACTCATGGTTGAATAATTCAAGAAAATGCTTTTTCTTTGCCTGAAACGTGTTATTTTAGGGCTTTTCACGCGAATAAAATTTTTCATTAGTATCAATAACCTCATTAATATCTTCGTGAAACATGTTAAATTTCCAATCAATCTTTCAATCACCAACATTATCCCAATCAATCGGGAGAATGTCCGCATTACAGGCAAAAACTGGATTTGACTGGAATAGAGGTAGTCTATTTCCCTCTGGCGATGCCTGTTTTGCTCTACCGAAAGGTAGTTATTTTTTCGCAAGGACGATTCTCATACATTGAGACAACACAATTATTTATTTTATTTGTATCCAACAGAAAACATTGTTTCCCTCTTCTTCTATTTTCCGGTCTTTTTGATGGGAATAAAGATATAGAAAAAGTATTTTCTGATTGTTAGTGACAGTAGTTTAAATTTTAGAGCTAAAAAGATATTTCAAGTACCAAATACACATAATTAAATTCAAAATTTTTTCATTTGGTTCTTAACGAGCAGTTGAAAATTCAAAATGACCATGAAACGTAGACCTATTTTGCAAAGGTGATGGTAGCGTTAGGGAAACCCTCGCGAAACATTCTCTTACCTGTTTAATATTGATTTCATTAGTCTCGTAATTTCTATCTATTGAGATAACAGGATATCCCCTCTGATATGTCCATGTAGCCATGATTTCGTTTACGGAAATACCATCTGGCAGGCTACCATCTTCCTTGATCTGTGAATCCAGGGCGGAAAAGAGCTGCAAGTCATTACCTGTGTCATGATTCCTGGAATGCAAATATATATTTTCAACTTCATGTATAATTTGATGATTTTGATGGCGCAAATAATGGAATATGTCTACTGCCATGAATTCATCCTCCATAAAAACATGAATAAATTCTCTCCTTTAATAAAAGTTAATTGCAAATAGTTGAAAATCCTCCCAAAGAATTGTGTTCAAAACCGTCTCTATTCATCGCTGAAAAACTTATATGAAGAATGTGACAATGTATCAATTTTCAAATTTCAGATGGCATAAGTAGTGAGAAAGATTCCTAGGGTAACTTTCATAGATAATGGCATTAAAACATTGATACCGAAATATTTCCAGGCCATCACATTGCGAAATCCATGCAGTAAAATTATTTGAGAGAATCCACAAAATAAAATATTTTAATGAGAGAATATATTGGAATATTTTCACGAAAGCCACATTCCATTAATTTGAAAAATGTAGTTAGGTAGTAGGGCAATTTCAAACCAGAAACTTTTGCATCATGTACATGGCCATGCTTGTCATAAAAGGGTTGTAGTAATAAGTCCTGCCAATCCAATTTTTTTCATGACAACTTTATGACTAAGACTGTTGCACTCGTAAATCGTGTGGATCCCTCCTGTGTAATGTGAGCTTCAGTTGTTAGGTCTAACAACTACCAGAGATACCGTAGGAATACAGTGAAAAGAAAAGAATATTATTATATTTCTGACATTAAATTCATATTCAAAATATATACTGTGTTGAAATTGTAATTTACCTTCTGGAGGGATCATTTATTTTGTTACCTTAGGGACTACTAGGTTTGAGCTTCTAAAACTAAGAGTTAAATGTAGCCTGTATCCTAGAATATATTTGCAATTTTATGTTCCCTTACTCTTTTATTGTTTCTATTCAATGAGATCACTCTCCAATGAGGCAGAACTCTAGCTCAAGGTGGTGAGCAAAACGACAGAAAATTTGCTCTATGTCAAAATATTTTTCCCTGTCTACTTATTTCTGTGGAAAAAACTGGGCATTAATTATTTCTTGGAATTTTCGATAATAAGCGGAAGAGAACCTCACCTGCTCATGAGATACTTTTGCAGCCCTCGGAAAAATATACTCCTTGATAGGAAGTGTTCCATCATTCTAATCAAAGAACCACCTGAAACATCAAAAGATAGTTGTAAATTGCAGGTGTTCTTTTTCAGAGTAATGTAAAAATAAAAGTTTTCGCTCATTAAATTTTCCGTGGCAAGACCAGTAACTTACACACATCCAAAGTGCTGTCTTGGCATAAGTAGTGAGCATTCCTATATAAATGCTATGTGTTTATCTTAATTATTTTTTACGATTGAAAATTTTAAATAAGAGTTATAAATACTGTAGCCTCTAATATCATGTTACTTAGTAACTTAAATAAAACTTTGTATACTCCACTATAGGTTTAATAACACGACCCGGGTTTCGACACTTCGTGTCATCTTCCGGTGTAAATACAACATCTGTCTGAAGATGACATGAAGTGTCGAAACCCGGGTCGTGTTATTAAACCTATAGTGGAGTATACAACGTTTTATTTAAGTTACTATGAATTACTTCCACAAAGTCAAGCCTGGAACCATTTTCTTTGTGGATCATGTTGTTTGTTTACTTTTATTGGAACTGCGGTAGCTTCTCTGGCTTAATTCGATGCAATATTCAAAATAGTAATGTTATTATTTTTTTCAAGCTTACTAGCCAAAAAAGGAAATAATTTTCCACTGAATAACTAAATTAAGGTCCGATTTCCATGCCATTCTCTGCCCTACTTAAGAGCTCAACTTCCCGATGTTACTTTTCCTTCATTTCACAGTTTTAAATGTCAAATCTTTAATCAAACCTAATTTCAATGTTCATCACTCTTTTTATATTATTAGGTAGTGGTTTTCCTTTACGATGAACTCGATGAGAATTCTCACCTTTGTTATAAGTAATTTCGTCGAACATTGCACTTATTCTGTCCACCGTCACAACATCGGACGAAACGGGATGAGGTGAGTCTAAAGCATCGATCAAAAATACAACTTGGAGTTGTTGGGTCACAAACTGCTCCATCATCCTCCATGAAGGTTCCATCTGAAATCCACACACAAGTGTATGTCAGTGTAATTTTAATTAGAGTATTTTTAGAATATTTGAAGCGTAGATTTGGCTAGTTAGCACCATTAACTGTTCAAGTCGTGTAGGTATACGTAAACTATTTCTAGAGGTTTCTAATCTCGGAGTGACTCTTCGGGGTCCAAGATTTCCCCAATTCCATTGAGAAAATTTTGTCCAGGATTTTTGTTAAAACTAAACATATTGGGCAGTTGTTTTTTTTCTGGTTCCTACAGTTGACTTGAGGTGGTGAGTGCGAACCTACTAAGGTGTGCATTTACTAAAATCAAGATAATAATGGAGGCCAAAATTGATACAATAATTGGATTTTAAACGTTCATCCAAATGCTATCTGTCGAACCGCCGCGGAGGTAAGTGGCAGGGAATACTAGGATCGCTCTCATGCCTTGAAGAGGGTTAAGGAAAAGGAACTGGAACAGGGAGACAATGAAAGAGTTTTGTGGCGAAAGTGGAAATCGCTTGTCGACTAAAATATTTGATGTATCGCTCTGTTGGCGTTGGATTCACTGATGGCACGTGGAAAGAAATAATTTTTGTTCGGGGCCGATTTTTAACCATAAGGTCAATGACAGCCAAAAATGGTAGAGAAGTCACTAATGGTCTCGATAAACAAAACCCCGCACAATACCTATATCTCTAGAACTGATAGTTGCGGCTAAATAAAAGAACTACATTGCTGACTTAATACACTCAAACATTCTTTCTTTTCACTCACCATTGGCGAGTATTACAAAAGTAGATTTCTAACCTAAGTTTCTCCGTTAATATTCCTATCCATCTTAGTCCTCTTCCCTTTCTTAATCACTTTCCCTATTTACTACATTTTACATGGCTGGTGTCCTAGCACCCCTGCCAAATGCCTAAGCGGTAGATTGTAGGAAGATATGAAGGTAAAAAAATGAAACATTGAGGGCGGTAACTTCATTATCTTTCAACTACAGCATCAATAAGTTCATTCCTCACATTGAACGTTGAATGGTGCATTTTACCGTTCAATTTTCGTCAGAAAACAAATTTATAAGATAATGGTCGGGAAAACTGGAACATGACAAGCTTACCAAGTCTACAATTGTATATTGGAAGTACGTTGCAAATCCCTCTTTCATCCATGTAAACTTCCACCATTCTGGTGTGACCAAGTTTCCGAACCACTGGTGAGCCAATTCGTGGGCTACCAAGGTTGTCACCAACTGCTTGTCTTCTGCTGCTGAAGACCCGTTCTGGTACAGCAATGCAGTCTCTCTAGAGAAAAGATATAAGTTTGCTATTTAGAAATAACCCCTTGCATAAAGGAAGTAAACGACATGTCAGGCTAACATAGACAGGTAGAAAGTCTGGCTATGGGGGTTTCCTTCAGGAATGAGATGGATAGAGAGGAGTAGTGACCATAACGCGGCCTGGTGGTTATTGCGTGACACACAGTACAGAATATTTACAAAAATTTCTCAGCATGTCTTTATGTCTTAGATTCTATAAGCATTCCCTAAATGTTTTTAGCTATTGCTACTATCAAACTCCGGAAGTATGCATCATAGTCTTCGGAGAGATGTTTATGCACTTCAAATATTGCTACTATAGCTACTATCAAACTCCGGAAGTATGCATCATAGTCTTCGGAGAGATGTTTATGCACTTCAAATATTGCTACTATAGCTACTATCAAACTCCGGAAGTATGCATCATAGTCTTCGGAGAGATGTTTATGCACTTCAAATACGTAAATTGAAATAGCTTTGCATAAAGAAACAGAGAAATTAGGTTGAATAATAATAATATTTATAGCTCAGATAACTCCGTTAACACTGAAAATAAAACTGGAAAACTCACTGAATTTGTACTTTTAAATAAATGTTTATTCTCTAGCAGTTTCCGGAAACATAATTAAAGTTCATTGTTATAATTTCATTTCTTAATGCATTGATACGCGTTTATTTTTTCGTATATATACTATTTTTGCTTAGATAGTCATATTAATGACCATCCATATTATTTTTTATTAGTTTTATGAGTTATACATGTTGCTTAATTGTGGAGAATGGTCATCGTAAAGACCATTGATCAGTTGAGGTGTGAGTACTCTGGGACACGGCTTCAGACTCGCTGTGAGTGGATTGAAGTCCGTGGTCGGAATGCATATTATAGATAAAGCATCTCTTTTGCTGACCTGAATGTTAAAAGACCCCAATTCTCCATAGCGCCTCCTTGAAAATCTGGAATTGCTACGATATCTACTTTGGGAAGAGTGTATCCGATGTTCATCAGGTCGCCCATCACACCGAGGACACGACGTGCGACCGTCAAGCTGTAACTTGTTTCATTGATGACCTCCTCTCGGGCCCACACCCTCACGTCATTTCCGAATTCAGCGTTGGACTTGAACTGTGAGACAATGAACGCCACCAAATAAGTTGACATTCTCGGGGTTTCGGCGTAGTGGTCCCACACATACGAGTCGGGCAAATCCGGACTGGAAATGAGAAACAGATAAAGCGTTGAAATTAATTGGAAAAAATGAGAAAAATTTTTTCCAAAACTCATGATTTGGATACTTTGTCCGTGAACGGCACCAAGTTTTTACTTATTTTAGTGGTAAAATTTGGATACCAGCTTATGGTAGTTTGAGCGAAATATCATTTCACCCAGAAGTCAATGAATTTGATCTCATGTCAAAGAAAAATATTTCACCCTTCCAAAAATACCAAAATATTAGTCCCTTATCGATCTACTTTCCGAGATTTTTGCCGAAAAATATCAGCCCTTACATGGGAAATGGTACATGTATGCACTCCATAACGACCTTATTTAAAAAAGGAGGATTTTTTAAACTCCTAGATCTAGTCAAATGATAAACAGTGTGTAATTAGTATGTTTTCTCAACAATTTTTTTAAATTAATCATATCGTCACCACAATAATTTCTTCGTGATCAAGGACAATCTTACGTTTTGAAGGAGTTTTAAACGTACCACGCGAAAAAAAACAGCCAAGTTAAAGACTTATTTAGATATTATTATTTAATTACTTAGAATTACTGTCATGTAAAATTCATTATTGCACCATAAATAATGCAATATTTAATTAATGTGCCACACAGATGATGAAATCAACACTTATAATTCCAATATGGTCTGTATTATGGCTAGGGAACTATCTCATTAAAACTACATTAAGGATGCAGTCAGGTCCATTGATTGCTGTAATTAATATCTGGTGTTTGATGTAACCAAATACGATCTGAAATATAATAATTTACCGTTGAAATGGCCTCGGTAATGCCTATTTGTAGTATCTTTTTCATAATTTCTTTTTTCAAGCTTTCAAAGGAAAAAAAGTTGTTTTCTTATTCAGTATTACCTGCGAGTAGGTATATTTTTTTTATTTTTTTTTATTTTATCTTCACTACCCCGAATACAGCACGATGTGCCAATTTACGTCGGGTGAATAACAGTAACAACGGACGAGACACAAACACCCATGTCCTGGGCAGATAATATTTTACCCAGGCGGGACTCGAACCCGCGACCCTAGGATTAGCAGGCGAGGACTTTACCCCGCCGCCACCGGGGCCGACATATATTATATTTATAGAATTGGCTCACTCAGACTCAGGTGGGCCTTTCGCTGGCATGTTACTCAGTGAGATCATTTCTTTGTCCCTCGCGACGCTTATTGTGAAGTTGGCCTTCAGGTTCGGCTCATCGAAACAGGGGAAGGCCTTCCGGGCGTTTGTCGGCTCGAAGTGCGTCAGTGCCATCCACCTGAAAAAATAGGGTTTTAAGACTCCTGAATCCTGTAATGAGTGATATCATTTATGTTTATGTTATGCTCAACCATGCTTGATGAATTTTTATACCATGCTGGTTCGATGTTTCTCATAAAAATAATGATATCAATTTTGGATAGCAATATAATGTGGCGTGCACTCCCCAAATTATTGGCTAGGCTGAATATCTCTCCTTTTTCTTGATTATTATTCTTGGTGAAATTTAGGATTACCAATTTAGTACTACTTTTCAGGACATTTGATATACAAATGACCGAGAGTGAAGTTGTGTGTTTGTGAATATAATTAAAGATATATCTGTATTGAAGAACTTTGTAAATGCGCAAAACTGATATATTGAGGTAAAACTACTCAAATTATGGATTATGTTCTTATAGCGTGAAGTTTAAATGATGTACATTAAGATTATTACATCGATTTTTCGCCTCAAATGAGTGACGCAGTGAAGTGGAAACATTTACTGTGAAACCTGTATCAAGCGACCACCGACGGTTCCGCTGAAAAATGGTCGTTAATAGGGGTGATCGTTCGTCAGGGGCTCAGTTTCAAGGGGTACAAATCATGCAAATGAAAGAGTGGCCTATTTGATTGGACTGGATATTCGGGAGGCGACCGAAAACTAAGGTCATGTGCGCCGTAGGGGACAGGTTAGGGAGGAAGGGTGGATAGAAACCCGGCGTCGGCATTATCCTGCTCTTAATCGAAGGCGCCGAGCGGACCACGGTTTAACGTCTCATCCAATAGACGGAGTACTGAACTTGAAGTGCCCTCCACGAGGCACTCAAGTAGGGATTGGATTTTCTCTGAAAAACATCCTCCTCTGCAGAGATTTGAACCCTGGCCGCCCGTATGTTTAGCCAGAAATCTAGCCAACACACCAACCCGAGTGGCTGATTTAAAAAAATGGAAAAATCTTGAAGCGACAGTTTTGTTAAAACCTACTCAGATGGCGTTTAATTCCTCATAATTTAGTAGCTCCTGGGAAATCTCATTGCATATTAATTTGATGTGCACATACAGTGAAACCTGAATTAAGCGACCACCGACGGTTCCGCTGAAAATTGGTCGTTGAGAGGGGTGGCTGCTCGTTAGAATGATCGTTAAGAAGGATTCCACTGTACCATTATTTTTGCCAGGTTTTTAGGACGGCGGTAGTGGCAACGTGGTAGCCTATTGGGTAGAGTGGTCGACTGAGAACCAGGGACCCAGAGCACAGATCATAAACTCTCTTGGTAAGCACGGGTGCTCCCAAATCATTCAAATTGTGTTTTTTTTTTACAAACGGCATTAGGAAAGTATTGGCGCAGAACACCTGTGCTGTAAATGACGAACCCCTTTTGAAACTAAAACATAAATTTTACGGATCATTCTGTCATACTCACTTAGTCCTTCCGCTCGCGTCTTTGTAGAAACTCCTGTAGAAGCCGTTAAGGTCATCGCGCAGTCTTCCTTTGAACCTCAGCGCAACCTTATAGCTTCGGCCGGCACCCAAAATCTCTGCCAGCGTTATTAGGTGAAAATCTTGCTCCTTCATGTCAGTTGAATCCTTTATCAGGATCTCCTTCCCGTCTTCGTCGTCCTCCATGACTTTCTGCGCCGTAATCTGAAGGTCTCTCGCGTGCAAAACCACTACGTCTGTGGGCTGTTGAACGATGAACCTGATCTCGACTTCTCCATAAAATGAGAAATTTCCACTTTCGAAAAATGGAACAATCTTTAGCCTGTATGTTTCAGGAACCAATCCTTTTGGCAGCCGGTAATACTCTGCATCACTCGGATTTTCCGATATGAAAGTCCCGGACGGTCGATCGAAAGCGTTTGCTTTTGTGAGTTCACTAGCCGCTGAGGGCATTTCTGCGGAGTTTGAATCCAGAATGGAGAGGCAAAAGAGAGAAATCATCGCAAAAGTCAGTCTAGGGTCCATTGCAGACATCTGAAATTGAAAAGAGAGTTTTTTGGTTCAAAGAATTTTCATCTAGTAGCCAAAATTTTGCGGCTGCAGATAGTTCCTCATCTCTCCATACAAATTAATGGAAAAATGAGCTGAGTATACTTATTGGTGAGAGAAACACACTTCTGATACTTTTTCTCGGCAACTTTTTAGGCATTAGACTGTGACTCTTTTGCTAAACAGAGCTGGAAGGTGTATACTGAAATAAATCTCGATTTGGATGGAGAGAATTAATCAACTTAGAGCCACAATATCCATTGGGCACTGACCAACGAGATGCCTCCCCCTCAAGCTGCCTTCATTTATACCACTGGTGTAGCCAGATGATACTCGTCACATTTCTTACATTATCGATTTCTTGCGTTGCGTAAAGACCCAAAGACGTAAAATTTACCACTATTAGCCAAAGCCTAATAGTACTTAAGATGATAGAGCTAAATTAATCGTGTAGTTGATTTCAAACGGTTTGAATGCTGGCTTGAACCGAATAGCATTTCGAGTTATGAGGTGAACGAATTTCGACCCATTTAGATGGTTAGGAAAGGACATTCCATTCCACTCAAAGATTTATATGTCGATTCCAACCATTCCGGTTCTTAACTACTCGGTCAAGTGACTCATAAAGTGAACCGGCGTCTTTTACTACCCGTCCTCCGATCTTATCATTTTTATTCTTAGATTCCCTGCTCTAACCACCATCGATATTGCCGAAGGTTTAGTAAAAATTTAATCAATTCTAGACCAGTTTCCAACGTTTAGATTTAATTTGAAAACCATATTTTGGTCTTAATGGATAAGTAATAGAAAGTTAACCTTTACACCCGTTTCATAAACTCGGGATATTGAAAATCCGACTCTTATTTATGCTTGCGTTATTCATTACATGAATTACTTATACTTCAGAAAAGAGGTTACATCTATCGTTTTGTAATGGCAACTCCAGATGCACTATAGTTTCTGTCATTGAATCATTGAAAACTGGTGTACAGATTCAATTTAGATCAAGCCCTCGACCATTTCTACGATGGAATTACGTGGTACGGTAACCGATGGAAGAAAATTATCCCATTCTTCCCAAAGAATTGGAAGATCGTTGAACTTAGAGTGCTCGGCGTAAAAATTTACTTGAATTAACAGCACGAGTGTGTTCATGCGGTAATGGGTTTCTCGCACCAATAATGTAAAAGTGAAAAAAGAGGAGTTACAGGTCTATTAATTATATAATGTGGCACATGATACCCACCTAGGTTTAGGTTAACAATAAATATGAAAATATATAAGTACTCTTCTAAGCTCTACTTCTTCTCTAAGCTTTTCTAAGTCTGAATCCAGGGGTATGCTCCACCAAATCGGAAAGATTATCTTAAGAGAGAGGAAACGTGGCTATTTATTCCTTGCCTTCGTTCCAAATGCCCAAATTTCACATCAAGGATTGAGTTTTATTGCTACAAAATGCATTTCCTATTTTGGGGGTATATTCCATATTTCCTGTTTGTCTGTTGAATTTTGAATTGAGTTTATTGGCTTGGTCCAAATTAAATGTTTGATTTGGTTATCAGACATTATTTGGTATCCAATAATTTTGGTGTCGTCATGAGTTTAATTCCTCACGAAAATTAAATTAGCGGAATAGTCTGTGGCCATAGTCACGCATTTTTTAATCTCGAGGTGCCAACAAACATTCATGACAGTTAGTGACCGAGACAATGGAATATAAAAAATAATTCCTGTGACTCGACGTTCTTTTATCTCTCGCATTGTCGGGACTTATATTCTTATCTCATCGTTCATAATCTTGAACTGGGTGATGTAATTGAATCAAAAAGTAGACGGGTATTTATCCAAGGAAATAATTCTGCCTTTTGTAAAAAAATCAATGAAATTTTGAAGCTTTGTTGTAAGCCTATCTTCTTCATTCTATGTATTGGGCTCTTTTGGTGTGTTTCTTCTTCAATTTCAATCTTATCTATTTTAAGTTGACTCGCTACGTTCTTGGCCGAACGTCTCTTCTTGCTGTGGAAAAATTATGTCTTGCGGCACGCAATTTGCTTGTATTCTGTTTTTTATCATTCTGTCATTTGCTTGTCATCTCTAGGTCCAACAGGAGCGATAACATAAGAGAGATACATATCCGAACAGATATGTACAAAAACTCGTTCTTTCCGCGCACAATAAGCGACCACAATAAGCGACCACAATAAATACAAAGCTCCAATAAATACACTCCCATAATACACGTCACCATTTTACCTACCAAAACCTTATCCCCTACATCTTTTCGCGGATGTTGTCCTAACACTGCTGCCAAACGCCCGGTGACTCGCAAAATCGTATGTAGATGTTTATATATTCATTCCATTATTGTTCTTTTTTTCGTTTGATAACCGAGTCATTTATTCTTTCTGTTTTACACGATTCCGTTATATTTAAATTTCTTTCTATTGCTGTTTTGCCTGTAACCTTCAGAGGTATTTTCCATCTATGTAGTCTATAATAGTCTTGCATGTCTGCAGCCTCCTTTAGTGTGTTTTTGTCACAATTGGTTTGTTTATTGTTTTATAGTTTCTGGATTATTTTGTCTCAAGTATTTCTTTCTCCAAATTCTATAATTAAGGCACCCTTCTGCTAAATTAGCCATAATTATTTGCTGTAGTACCTCAACTACGATATATCCGTAGCTTGTTGTGTATGCCTAGGTATGCAAATATTGATTCCTATTTCATAATGTAATCTATTTATGAAGTTTTAAAACTGCATCATGTTGAACAATAGGTATAAGTTCAATGTATTCAAATTTGAGGTCGATATTCGGAGCTCGCATGTGCATCTGAAGTGTATGATGCATATACTATAAGCATAGAGTGTATCTGCTCTCCAAATATGTCGTTTTTAGAGGGGTAGGTAAAATCGTAATGACAATGAGAAATCCATGGTTAACCTTGTCCGCCGCCTCCCGGACGTTTGACTGAGACAAAAAATAATTAATAAACTCTTCCGTTTGCTCGTTGGGTGTCTATCAGCTGATTTGTTGGTTTTTGGACATTTCTTATCCTAATATGCGGATTTCTGGGACATCTTTACACTTTCTCTCAAATATCACTTCCTTGCCATTAGAGTCTCTCTTAAGTTACTTATACCCTCTGTCTCTCCAAGAGTCGCCCAAAGTTCCTATTCTCTTCCCTATTCTTCACCGCTTCCCCAGCCTTCTCCTCTCTATGCTGAAGAGGACCTTTATATTTCTATCTTCAACATCCTCTCTTCTCCAAAAATTCCCCTCTTAAACCTTTTCTGCCTCATTCAGATCTCCGCTACCAACCTCCTTTCCTCTCCCACCGTATCCATCCGCATCCGCCATAATAGTATTTGTGCGTTGGCTGTGCGCAGACTTGAGCCGTAGCGAATGAGTCAATGTTTATAGTAATTGCTCTTGATAGATGGGTTAGTTTGTAAGTTGCAGGCGACCGAGATCTAGCAACACCTGATTTGTTCATAGTTAATTAGAAATCGAGTAAGAGTGAGATGGCCAGAGCGTGGGTGGCGAAGTGGTTAGTGTGACTGCGCTGGAGAATGTGCATCGGGGGTTCGACCTCCGTCCGATTGCTTTTGACTCTCGAGGTTTTGGATTTAGGTTTAGCCTGTTCTATTGTACTTAAAAGCTAATGATTATGCATTGTGAGTAGAATATTAGAAGTCTTAATGTGTTCGATTTTTAGACGTTAAAACGAGGAAGTTAGACTTTTCGCAAACTATTTATTCAAAGAAAGGCAATTGGATGTTTGGATACTTTGTTTTAACTTTCATTTTGCTTAAGAAAAGAGCAAATGCAATGTCTTAGAATTTGAATGAGAAATTCGTGTTTCACTTCGAGTTTTGGTGCCGATTTATTTTAAATATTTTTTGCGCGTGTTCGCGAGTGTTTAGGACAGTTCTTCCGAGATTGTGTCGGAAGATGTAAATTGGACAACTGTCTCAATTAGGCAGTTTGCAATCAGGTTATTCAAAAGCGAAGAAGTAATGAAAAGGGAAGGGAAAGCGAATCTTTTCTTGAGAGTAAAATACGAACGCCGGCTTCACTGCCACCGATGGTGGCAGCTTAAGCTAGAACAATATATTTTCGTTCGCTTTCCTTGTTACCAAGTCCACCCTTTCCATTTATCTCCGAACCTACTCTTGAAATACCTGCCGTCATCCTCTCACGACGCAATGTCAAAGCTTCCGAACTACATATCGCTTCGCTCCACATTAGGATTTCGACCAGTCTTTCTCATTATCTGTAAATGGAAAATTGGGGTCTAAATTTTAAAACATGACAAATTTCGACGTAGCCAACCACTGGAATCAAGCCTATAGCTTCTTCATTTTCATTTTTATTATATTTTTTAGGATTTAAATGAAATAAATGTTTTCATACTGCACTCTTTATACTGATTCAGTTAAGCTCGGTAAAAGCCAGACTATGGAATTAATTGAGTGACTCAGTTTTCATGGGGCAATTTTTGAACTGCCAATATGTTATGGAGGGAACACGGAGTAGAATATAGAAGGGCGCTTAGAATAGGGAAAAAAGATAGGAAATGAGCCCTGATGGTAACCAAGGTATTTTGGTGGGAAGAAGTTTGTAAATTTCCGATAGAGGCGCTGTAAATAACCGGCCTTCCACAGTCCGAGCATTTTTCAGTTCTTCTCTGTTTTTATCGTGTTGAAGAGCTATCGTGAACTTGCAATCGTGGCGATTTTGACTACGAAGAGTTTTTCTTTGCTCGTCTTGAAGCATTGAAATGAGCAGCACGTGATTTGTTCCGGAATGAAGCAGCGGATTTCCTACTCCGTGGGAGGGGCACTGTTCTAATCGCTGAACAGTTGAAAAACGTTCGGCATAAAGTTACATATGGCGTATAAATCTGGAAAAAAATTCTGGCTTTTCTAACTGCTTATAAAACGATCCTCTCAAGAATAATATTTTTAAAACTGCAGATAAAATTAGTTTCATTGAATAAATTATGATTATATATACTGATCAGCAGAATCGACCACTTTCACCCCATTTGATACCTATGTCCGTATTATTAGAAATCATCATGGGGTTGATGAACGTTATTATTCTATTTTATAGATTTAGATTTTTCTATTTTATTTTATATTTCTATTCTATTTTATAGATTTTATAGATAGAAATAAATATTTCAGATGCAGAATCGGCGGCAGAAAAAAAATTCGACGAAAATATTATTCTAGTTCATGATTGAGGTCTGTCACAGAAAGAATGGAATGTTAAGAAATGCAATTCGTAGAATCGTTTGATTATTTTCAAAGCTTTCGTATACATGAATTTTTCAAACAATATTTTCAGACCAATCTATTTTTCGACTCTGCTTTTTGGCACAAAATATTTATCCTTGCAATAAATTTTCGTATATCTTCGTTATTCATGAAATTGGAGTCTTTTTCTCCAAAATTGACAACATTTCTTATCATTCTAATCACTCAAATGTCGTGATTACCATAGAGGTGGCTACTTAACCATTCTTATTGACCAGTACACCTTACCGGCAACTTGGTGATCCGAGTTCGTATCTGGTCATGTAAAGTTATTTTCACGGTGAATTTCACCCTATTTGGTGTGAATCCAATGTTTTCAATTTTTAAATTATTTTTTTTTCAACGATGGAAATTTTTATTAATTTTGTTACCACTGCGTTGACTTTCAATAGGAACTCATCCCAGAGCCACGTATGGAGTATGTGCCATCAAATGATCTGTTTCGCCGAATTACAACCATTATTTCGTCAGTGTACATTTCACCCTAACGTCTCCATACATGGTTAATTACTTCATTAAGGTATGTGTATTTTGCTAGTCATTTTGGCAGGATTAATTAATTGATTAATCAAGAAGTGGACGCGTCAAGAAGCAGATATGTCCAAATGTACACCCAAATACCAATATGACCTGTACGATTGTGCCGGAATTAATAAGACCATTCATCATTGGGGTGGGCACATTAAGTCAATTGCCCGCACGGATAGACTATGGGGGAAGGACGAAGCATTTAAGCGACGGAGAGAGAGATGTTTTATGCAGATTCAGGGAAACGCGCGAAGATTCGCAACAGAGCGCGATGCACATACGACGGGACCAGAGGCAAGAAGAAAAGGATAGCCACGGAGAAGAAGAAAAGGAAGTATTTAATAAACGATTCGGGGGAGAGATAGAGGATATTGAAGAAATACCCAACGACGATGAGAAAAAATTGGCGACAATGATAGCAGAATATAAAAATGTTTTTAGCGATACACCCGGATTAATAAAGGGGTACACGTATAAAATTGAAATAAAGGAAGGAGAGTTTTGTCAAAGAGGGCATGAAATCCCATTCAACAACCGTACGCAAGCAAGACAAGCTATCCGAGAGATGCAGGAGCATGGGATAATTGAGTGAAGCTCATCCCGATACATTTCGCCGCTGGTATGCGTGATTAAGAAGGACGGATCTATAAGAATGTGCATCGCCGCAAGGTTAATAAACAAACTGATCAAGTCTGACTACTCAACCTCTATAGCAGCAGAAAGAAAGAAAATTATTCCAGCAGAGTGCTGGAGCGAAGTTCTTAACTACCACGCAAAGTTTTTATCAAATCCGCGATAAAATAGTCAAGCAGGGAGAAACAAACGCGAAACAACATCGCCGTAAGAACCACCAAATTCGAGATAGGAAATTAAGAGTTAGTACGTGCCTGTCCAGTCTCGGATAGAGAGAAGGGAATATATCACGCGTTCCTACCGTTGTACGAAGGGTCATTTGTAATCCGAGAATTCCGAGGACCATCCACCTGCGTACTCGAGCACCCAGACACAGGAAACGTGAAGGGGGTATTCCAAGTTTCAAATCTAAAGGGATTTAAACAGGAAAGAGACGAGGTGAACAGGAATTAAGATCACTAACTCTCGATGAACACGCTTGGAGCACAACGTCCATCACACCACAAGCTCAGATATACATTAGACGAAGAAGCAGGAAACGGGTAGAGGGAGAAAGGTCTCATGAGTTGAAACATTTTATAGAAACAGGTGGCGCGAGAGACGTAATTAAAGACACGGAAAAGTGCGAGGTGAGCTCAATACGCCGAACTGCACATGTTATGTTTTATTTTCTTTGTATCATTGTTGTTTATATGGATATATCGAGGGTTTTTTCGTATTTTATATATATGTACTGAATATGTCATTGGCCGCGGTATACTTGACTAAGTGGCGGCGGAAGGACACAAGATTCATAGTGTGCCGGGAGGACGGTGAGACATTGTGGTCTGGCTTCCACGTGTGAGTTTGTTGTTAGTTTTGTGTAAGGGTTGACGCGTAGTGTTTACAAACAAAGGGCGTGTGATGCGGAGTAGTAGTATCATCACTATTGCTATGGATATAAACTTGGTAAATAAATGTACGGTTATGGCCGGAAGAGATTACAAGTGCTTTAATATTTCAATGTCTCAATGTTCCTTAGATATTTCAGAGGTAATTGATTTGAGTATTTTATCATTGTAGTGAATATTTATTTCGGGAGTTCTGATTTTACGTTCTGTAATGTTATCTGATTGATAAAGGGTCACGATCTATGATTTGCTGTGTGAAATTTTGATGTTTTGTGACTTTTCATATTTAAAATTTAAGAGAGGATTTTGTTTATCACTTTAAAAGGAGGATATCTAATTAGGAATTCCACGTATGTTTGGGTCAATGTTTTGAAGGCGTTGGGGCCACAGGCGTACTCCAGTCATTTGTTGACATAGGAATCAGATGTTGGCCAATATGCTACAGGTGGGATTTTATTTGAAGGATCCGAAAGAAATATCTTGTTGACAGCAGTATTTCTTCTGTGGGGAAAATGTAATGAATTCACTGCTAGTACTTGTTCCCAGTTTTGATATGCCATAGTTGATACTCGTCATTTTGATAGGCATAACTGTATAACCTGGAAATGACATTCAACGTTAAACTTGAATATTCTCACTATACGGGCAGCTATACACAATAGTTTTAATACCATTACATAAACACACCTGAATGTTATTGATCACGCGCACTAAGGCTCTGACTCGGGTAAAACAATAGAAGCCACGCTTTGGGAAGGGATAGAAGTTTGGGGAACGATGTTCTAACAATGCGAGTAGGGAGGTTTTGACCAACGGAAGTGGAAAAAGAGACGTAATGAGGGACAGCTAATGGATCTTTTGATGGGAACAGACGCTGAGTTAAGCTGCTCAATGGTATTTTCGAAAGTTTTGTTTGATTAGTGAATATTAGTGCCTGGAAGTCATCGTATGGTGCACCGTAGCATCGTGACATCCGAGAGTCGGCCGTGACAACTTGGACCACACAGCCCGGAAAGCGAAGCCAAATTGGAACTCGTTGGGGAAACATCATCGAAGGATCGTAGATATCCACCTTTTATTTTAAATATTTGATTTCAAATTTTCAAATTCTGTATTGCCAATTCATTATTCCTAATTTGATCTGGTCTAGAATTTAATGCAAGGTATTTGGGGGACGCCCCACCAAATTAGTAAAATTTATTGTTTTCACCACCAGTCATACTTAGATGTCTTAGTTTTGTCCCCTTCTGGACTCAATATTTCTTAATTGATGTCAATTTATATATTTACATAAGTTGAAGTCACAAATATTTGAGATTTATAAATTGGACACAAAATCAATAATTCTAAGGCATTCATGTGTAGTGAAGCGAAATAAATGATAAAATTTGGTTAAATTTGATAAGGAACCTGAGTAATAATTAAAAAAGATAACGTCACATTAACCCGCATGCTAACCTAATTTGACTACGTAGCATAAAATTAATAGAATAATTGCTGATCCCCATCCCTCAACGGATTCCGCGGGGAGGAAAATGAGTAAGATCGTGGTGAGAAGGTAGGCATCCAGAGCTAGACTGATCGGGCAACGCTCGTCAGTAGCCGTTTCCATGGTAGAGAACGGCAGTCATTTATATTAAATTACATTTTTAGCACCCACAACGTGGGGCCACAAGGGAATTTAAATTACAAAAGGTTTACTACGTCTAGTTATTGGTTCTTATTACAAAAAACCTTTGAGGTAGATGGAGGAGGCGCCAGCTATGGTGGCCACTGCTACAAGCTGTGATGTGGGTGTGGCCTGTCCGCCATCTTTGTTAACCCCGGTTTTCCATTAGAGCTTACGAGCTGATGCGCTTAATTTGCAATTTTACGATGTTTTCCACCAATCAATTCCTAGAAATCAGCATGGATTTGCTTCTTTAATATGCATTCTCGTCACTTATTTTTTTACTTTTTCAAATTAAAAATAATCCGCATTCCCAGTGAAAATTATGGCAAAATCGAATGGAATCCATAGCTCTAAGTAAATAATTATGAGTCAAGAGTTACTTGCCTTAAATTTCAAACAGATGGTGGATACTCTTGCTTTACATCCGCAAATTCGCACATTCCATCGTGCTATTCAAAGCAAATGAAGGAAAGAGCGGAGATAACTAATATAGTTGTTATTCAGTTACCAGGCAACAGTTTGATGACATAATTCCCTCTCCATCACCTCAGTTCACAAAAAAATTATTTTTTTAATATTGTCACAACGTCTAATCACGAAAATATAATCCGTCAGTTTAAAATACATTTATTGCGTTATTTACAACATTTGTATAAAAAATATTATTTTCATTTTATTTATGAGGAATACTTTTCTTTCAACCAGGCTTCTATAAAAGGAACGTACATGTTGTTCCAGTTCATGTTGCTGTTAATCAGTCGTATGGATTGACGAATCGCTCTCTCTGCACTTCCCATATCGCCCATGTCAGATGTGAGGAAGTATTTCATCTGCAAAGAAATTATAGATATGCATCATTAGTCAGTAGTTTGGCTGACAATTATATATTATTTTAAAATAATCATGTATTTCAGGAAAGAATGCACTCCACAATTTTAAGATATCTGTGATCACTATTCACATATATTTATTCCACTTTTGTTATCGTTTCATGACCCAGTCGTTTATTATTTGAATCACACGATTCCCTTATATTTAAACTTTTCTCTGCTCAATAGTGTTTTTTCTGCCACCATTGGAGATCTTTTTATCTCTGTAGTTTATAATAGTCTTGGATGTACACGGCTCCGTCTCGTCTGAGTTAATCACAATTGGTTTGCCTGTTGTTTTATGGTCTCTGTTTTTTTGTCTCAAGTTTTTTTTTCTCCAAATTCTCCAATAAAGATACCCTTTTTCTTAATTAGCCTTAATAATTTGCTCTGGTATCTCATTTGCAATATCTCCGTACCTTGTTGTGTGTGCCTAGGTATGTAAATATTTATTCCTATTTCATAGTCTATTCTGTTGATGAAGTTTTAAAACAACAACGTGTTCAACAATACAAGTCCTGAAATCACTGAAATGTAATCAAAAGTTTCTTTCAGTGCCTTGATAGTTTCATGCTTACGTACCTTAGTAGCTTGTTGTGCTGAGGATATTTGATTCGACATAAATCTTATTACGGAACCAACGGATGCCATGCCCAGCCTTGAAAATAAATACAATTTTACATATCAGTGTCACATGTGTGTACCTTCTCATTCTGAAGTACGTTGTTTTAATTCATCTGATTTTTCATTTAATCGTATTTCAATATGCTTGACCAATTAATTAACGTAACAGAGATAGGAGAAAAAAGACGCATCAATAGCATAGTTGAAGTTCCAAATTTTTAGATGATTCAAGTTTACTAAGATTTTAATTTTTAGAACTAAGAATGGTGCTTCAATAAATTCAATTGTTTCAGCCTTGACTTTATAATATTTTTCTATAATGTTCAGGATTTAACAAAACTTAGCAAGTTTTACGTAGAATATTTATTTGACTTAGTTAGATTGGTCAAATAAATATCCTAAGTAAAAATTACAAAGTTTTGTTAATTTCTGAACATTATGGTGCCTTAACTTCGTTAAAATCCTTGCTCATGTGTTAACTTAAACTCTAAACCAAGCTTATAAGATGACAGTTATTGAGTTATTAAGTGAATATTGCCTGTAGACTTTAGTAATATCTTAATATCTTAGAACTAAGAGCATTTTAGATCTAAAAAACTGAGTAATTTACTTACGCATCCTTAATTTTCTCGAAGTTTATGATAAGGTATTCAAGTGTAATATCCAGGCCTCTTGGTGAGTCGAACACCGCTGCAAAAACCCTTGTTCTGTCATGGTGTCGGATGCCAGAATCATCTTCACATGCCATATCTAGATATCTGTAAAATTATTATTCATTATAGTGGTTTCAATGAAGAATTATTGCTTGAGCTTTCCCTTCATGAGATGACGAAAGAGGGAGTCCCCGGCGGTAGATTTTGAAATAGGAATGTATAATGACGAGGGACAGAATACAATTTGAGTCGAAATTTACAGAGGGGTTTCAACAAGGCCTGAGCAGAAGAGGATTATGGGGAAATCTATTGAGCATTATTCCATTAAATGACTCATAATGTAATTTCAGCTACTAAGAATGAAGTAATACTGGTAGAAAAAATATATCCAGGCATAAGAATTATCAAATAGCTATCAGTATAATGTGAACCTGAGGGCAAAATGTGTTGATTAGTAAAGTTTCTTTGGAAACGTAAAAAAATGTGAAATGACCGTTTCCTGTTAATTTTCCAGATTTGTTTTCAAGTCACCTTTCCAGGATGTTTTTATCTCGACTGCAGCCCAATGCTCCCATGATAATAGCTCGTTCTGTCGCCACAGTTGATTCCCTGTATTTTTCCCACAAGAAGTCCCAATCTTCTTCATCACCGTATGAGATACCGTGGCAATATACGGTCCCCTTTACGTTCACAGGAACTCTGGAAGTAAAGATCATAAAGAACTACTTTAGTCGTGGGAGAGAAAGTGCTGTTCACGACAAAAAATACCTCAAGAACTCAAATATATACATATGGATACGCGCCAATCGCAGAAAATAAGTGCCTTTCAAAACGACATGAAAATTTGAAAAAGTAGCTCGCTTCAAAACGACATCCCGGTGACTTTAAATTAACCGCGCGATATTGCTCCTTTAGTCTACAATTATTTCAACGTAAAGTATCCAATAATTCCACTTAATTGTCTTCTTTTGAGGAAATTGAAACGATTGCCTCGTAAAATAACGAGAAACAGGGCAAGCTTGAATGTCGCACTAACGAGTGGAGACTTTTTATTCATCTGATTGAACGTCTCGTTCAAAGATCAAGTTCACCTAAAAAATTCAATGGAATAATGTGATAATTTGTAAGAAGTTAAGTCACTTAACCTTAGATAAGAAATCACAATAAACATACCTTTCGATTTTCCCCTGTTTCCATTGAGTGAATATCTTCTGTGCCTCTTCCACACACTCCGTGTGATTGTATTTGCAGGCCCAAGGCAAAAGCATTGAACGACTGAGGAGAGTTACGTGATCATCTTGAGGAGATTCAGTAAAATTCACCTTCTGATAATAGTTCGATATCAGGCTCAACATATACTCCTGAAATAATTGAAATCAGGTAACCATAGTGCAAATCGTTCATTTGTATCTGAACATATTATACCATCGATTGATAAATGTGCAACTAGAAGCTAGAATCTCGAATAACCATGGCGCCATAGATTGTGTCCTTTTAATGATGCACTAAGAAAACTTATGAAAATTTTGAGAAATTCTGTGAGAAGTTTGAATTTCATTTTGCTCAATGGCGCCGCACGTTTAAAAATGGTGAGTTTTATCGGACTATCTCGTAAAAAAGTCTCCGTTGTCAAAATGAGTCTGGAGATGTTCCTGAAATATTTTGTTTAAAAAAATTACCAGAAAATCTCGTGACAATATTTGCAAATAAATTTTTCTTTTCTCTTTTTATTTTTGATTAATTTATTTTTTGAGCTGTGCGGTATGGTTGTGTGAGAGTTCCTTTCGCTCTTACTTGGAATCGAGGATATTCTTTGGACTTTGTCAAACGGGAATCCAAGAAAGCCAGAGATGGATAGATGGAATACCATGGTATGAAATCTGTCTCTTGTTTCAAGTAACCCATCAGCTCTAGAGCGACAGCGTAGTTCAGTTGCCCCCCTCTTGCCAAGTTAAGGGAGTCATCAATGAGCTGAGCTCTGCTCACTGGATGAATTTTCTGAAATTCTTTTCCCAACAGAAAATTTGTGATCAACTTCCAGTTCCTTGAATCGTAATTCACCCTGTAGAACCCTGTAAGAAAGAAATATATAACCTGAGTGATCCGGAAAGTGTTATTCATCACCACATAAATAATTATTTTGTTGAGATACACTGATACAGCCGCATCATTAGCTGATTTCTCCTTATGTGTCTCATTTCTATATCATCATGTCGTACGCACGTGTAAATGTACCTACATCTTTACAGATATTATCACTTTGCATTTTTTATTTCACAAATTTAGTTTCCGTTTACCACTGTTCAAGATTCACTTTTCCATAAAAGGGCAGTGAACCATAGGACTGAATTTTTAAATTTTATTCTGTTCTAGTTTTAATTCCAAAAAATTCTTCTAATCGCTCACCAAAATGCTTGGGCTGAAAGTAAACGTACCAGATCCTTGTATGTTGAAAATAACCCAGTCTTCATTTTTTAATCCCGTCATTTCATGCTGGACCGCGTGCTCGGACATCCAGATAGCTGGCGTGGTCTTTGTGAAGTCCAAGTTTGAAGCGGTGGTGAAGGTTAACGGCAGCCACCAGGTGACGTTGGGATCCTTAAACGCCTCGTCTAAAACGAATCTCTCCTGCAATGGAACAAGGCATAATTCACCAACTATAGGTGTTCATATTCCACCGTGAACAACAACGGATTTACGTATAAACTGAGGAAAAAATATTTACAATATTTTTTATTCCAGAAGTTAACTAAGGGCCGGATGTACAATTTTGGGCTCCCGTATGAGAATATGTGAAGCCTCCACCCTCGGAATATATTTAAAAACACAATTTATTGTGAAACTGTAGCGGACCATCTTTGGTCCCTAATCCATGCCCTCCACCCTTATTGTTGGGTTTCAAGGGTATTAGATCCTGCCCTGTGTATGTTAAAGATGCGAAGAAATTACTCCCATTAAACCACACGCGTATAAAAACGCGGCGGATTTGTCACATCGTAAGAGAGGAATTTTTCACATAAGGGAACGGCTCAAGACGCAAAAGACCCACTTTACTGGGGCCAAAATGAGACCAAGCCCTTATAAAACGAAATTCATTAAAATTCTCTCTGTAAAATAATATGATATTTGTGACACGTTTTGAATTGTAATAAAAATATAAATGAGATTGTTCGTGAGAAATCCTCATGAGAAATTTGGTTAGGAAGACAAAGTCATCCAGCGACATCTCCCCGTGAAAAAACTCGATTTCAACCGCCGCTGGTACATTCAGAAGGGTAAAATTTATGGGTAAATGTCTCCAGAAAGATCGCAGGTAAAAAATACAGAGGTCAAACAAAGAGGAATTTACGATGAGGAATAAGAATTAGAGGAAAATGTAGGCGCGTTATGATATGATGGAATGAAGGCCTCGACTTAATCACAGTTGAAAGATTGTTTTGGTCTACATACCTGCTTGATCTTTATCGGCCCACCGTCGTAATTTCTATGTACCGTGACCACGGGGTATCCGCTTTGCTTAGTCCAAGAGTTCATGACTTCTATAACGCTGACGTGCTCCGGCAGTACGCCGTCAACTTTTGACTGAGCATCCAAGGATTCAAAAAGTTGAATGTCACTTCCGGAGTTGTACTGCCTGGAATATATCAAAAAACCTCATTTGCCATTTGCCCTTTCTCTTCAAGCGCGTGAGCAAATTAACCCCAATTCATTTATAATGCTATTCATTAGTTGCTTTGGTGCTGATAGAAATTGAGCAAATTACCAAAATGTTTAATTGTGAAAATAATTGTCGAGTTTTTTTAAAGAAAATATTACGACCAGGATATACCATTACAGACTTTTAAAACGGACCAATGAATTTTTGTAGGCTGTTAAGCAATTTTTGACATTCTCTGCGGTAGTTTCTTTTGATTATGAACTATGCGTCATTCTTTAGAAAGATTATCGTGTTCTAGGTAAGAAGCACGTAACTATTCAAATGAGCATCGCTTGGTCATTTAACAGTTCTATTAAAGTTTTAGGGCTAGTGTACTCCAGATGAATTGCACTTCATATATCGTGTATGTATTGTTAGTAAATTTTGTAAGCTTTCACGTTGCCAAATACGCGAAGTCTAATTTTTTAAATCGAAAAATGAGGAGTTCAGAGCTTAACGAAGTAAAAGGAAATGAGTCCTTATAATGGCTGTATAAGGATATGGTAAAAAAGGTTCACAATTGTAGTTAATTTAAATGGAGCTTTTGATGTTTTTTGTTTACTCCAATTTACATTCTTGCTTTTTATTGTGGCGGGTTCACGATGCCTAATTGACTTGAACGCCTGAGAGACAGCGGCACCGAGGTCGCAGGGCAGCAGTGAAGCTGCAGGAAGGCTGCTATAAAAGGCGGGGGACAGTACGTGAACAGTGGGAGTTATACTGATCTGTATAGTTGTTTGGGCTCGTCCCTAAATAAAACCTCATTTACCGGAAAGTTACGGAGTGTCATTTCCGAACCACGATAATACTTATTTTGTTATCTGTTGTATATGTATTATGAATTTTGGAAGATCAAATTTTAGCCTGGGAAAGATGCAAACTTGGTGCATCTCCATTTAACTTATCGTCTTTCTTGTTGAAACGACGTCAAGGTTTCTCTAAACTGTTCATACTATCACTAAGTAAGGACGGATACTGCCAAATTTTGTAATTGTTTTTCATCATTTGCAAGATGAATAATAAGTATGATCTGCTCACCTATATGAGAGGTAACTCTGAAGTCCACGGAAGAACGTATCTCTGGTTAGGAAATGTTCCATCATCCTTATAACTGATCCAGCTATAAATAGAAGTAAAATGCAAGCGTATTGAGGCAACTGCAGTTCACACAACAGATCAAGAATAACAAATTCAAAACCTCTGTATCCTTTCAAAATTATCTTACCGAATAAAACTCAACTCATTTTAAAATCAACGTTTTCCGGTGTTGCCTTATGAAATTTTAGATTGTATAACTGGAAATAAACTTTGTCATTCTGCAAGAAATTTTAATTTGAGGAGGTCAGTGGGTACGCGCACAGCGGCATCCTTGGATTCTGCAGCCTTCTGATAAAAATATTCCTTCACTAATTCATTATAGCTTACTCAAATTATGGCATAAAGCTGGCGCGGCTAATTTTCCGAGATGTCCTCCGCGTCGATTTATCTTCGTACGACAGTTTCGTCGGCGTTTCAGGAGGCGTCTTTAGGCTGCAGACTTCTCCTCAAACATGAAGATGCTTACTGAAACGCGAGTGAAACTGTCCTTCGAAGGTACATCGACGCGGAGGACATCCCGGAAAATTAGCCACTCCTACTTCACCACTCCGCAGAAGCCTTCATTGAGAGCATAAAGCTATTTAACTCAAGGTATTGTACCAAAGTAGACTAACACAAATAGCTATCCCGAGTTTCTGTTTTAATATCATGAGGTTTTGTTTTAATGTTAATATTTTATCCATAGCTTTACAGTGCTACAGAGTTACGTTACTTTTGACAAATTTCATTGCATACCTTTGCTGTAGGTAATTTCATCGAAAACCGAGGCGATTTCACGCGGAGAGGAAAAATCGAAAGTTATGGGATGCGTGGATTTAAAGGCATCGACGAAAAAAGCCTTCTGTTGTTGCTCTACCACGAATTGCTCCAATAACCTCCATGATGGCTCGATCTGGAACAATAAAAAAAAAGGATTTCAATGAGATAAAGAACAGTTTCAACGTCTGAAATAAAGTTTAACCTCGAATGAACCAAGAAATCGTTTCGAACTTATTAGGTACAGTAATTTTATCCGAATAAAATCATCGCCCACTAGAAAGCCTATTGTAAGTCCACGCTACGAAAGAAATTTTTTTCATGGTCAATTTCAAAACCCATTTGTATCACAAATTTTGTTAGAAAAGAGGAATCCTGAGGATCGTTTCCTCTCTACCCATTGACTAAAAGGGGAAAAAATTCCTACTAATCTTCTTACCCTGACACTGATGAAAAATATCCTGTAAGTAATTTATTGAGAGAAGGTTCTGGAGTGGAGTACGTAGATCAGATCACACCTTGAATGACTTTGGATGTCAATCCAATAAGGTCTTAAGAAGACTTGTCCGCAGATTGCGACCGGTGATTATTGTAACGGTTGACGCTTTGGCGTTATGCTATAGCCCTTCTTCAGATTCATTGTTATAATTTTGAAAGAATTTTATTTTCCTCATCGTTTCAACGTTTTTTATTGGCTACATGGTTGTGAGGAGTTTGTTCACGGGAGGGAGGAGAGAAGATTGTTGGAAGTGAGATGGAATGTGCCGCGGACTCTTGTAAGAAAGTTGCTTTGCATTGTAAGGAGAATAAAGAAATCGCAGCGTAGTGGATCGAGGAATTCGGGAAAATTTGTCCAAAGTAACAAAATGACGACTGATGTGAAGGGAATATATGCGAGACGTATTTATATTATCGAAAATAGAGTGTTTAGCGGTTATATCTTCATCTTCCGGGATTCCGATCGCGTCATTGCTTCAGAGGACTGCATTTTCCTCCTATCCTGGAGGCGTATTTAGGGAGAAATCCCGGAGGACTAAGACAGAACCTCCACTCTTATGCAGCGGAAAACTTCAAGAGAATTTTAACGGAGCTAGTAAAATCTTCTCGGGTTTAGCACCGGGTAAGGCTATTAAAGGCCAACGTTTCGACGAGAAACTCTCTCATCGTCATCAGGGCTAAGACTGATTCTTACCCTGTTTTAGCCCTGATGACGACAAGAGAGTTTCTCGTCGAAACGTTGGCCTTTAATAGCCTTACCCGGTGTCAAATCCGAGAAGATTTTACTAATATTATTCGCCGGGAAAGCTTACGATCTTTTAACGGAGTTTTTACTTCTCAGTACGGCATGAAGGAGATGTCGACTTATTCAAGGAATGAAATCTAAACTGTACTTACGAAATCTGCAGCGGCACACTCGAAAAATGTGGCAAATCCTTCATTTAGCCACGTGAATTTCCACCATTCTGGACTCACGAGATCTCCAAACCATTGGTGGGCCAGTTCGTGGGTGACAACGGTCGCCACGCGCTGCTTGTTTATCGGAGTTGATGTCCCATTCTCGTATAGTAACGCCGTCTCCCTGGAGCCAGTGGGTTTAATTAGAAACAAAGAAAGGGATGGGTTAATAATACATTAAGCAACGAGTGCGATATAATTGCGACCAGCTGCCAAAGTCGTCTTATTCGCAAGTACAGCGCACGAGTTGCACACTCTAATTTTTCCTTAGTGTTCGGAAATGGTAGATATATATGCATATAATTTTTCACTCATATTGCAAATATTGGTCATTTTATAAGATAGGATAAGCCGTAAAACACCCAGGGAATGTTTCCCGTTAATAGCCATTGTTAAGGTTTCCAGGGAAAACTCTAGTTGAAATCAGAGAAAAATAGATAATGTCGTTAAAAACGTAATTCTTAAACTAAAATAATGTTGAAATAAAAATAGACTGTAAAAATTAAATACTTCATTCTTGTCGCCATCCAATAGTGAAAATTTAACTCCGATATCGTGATTGAAAGTTATTTAAAAAATCAAAGAAAAAACCTGTCACTGATTCCTTAGCTTCTGTTATGGCCCTAGATCCAGGGCCACCCTTCTGGTGGCCCTAGATCCAATGGATTCCTTGTACCATACAAACGTTAAATAGCGAATCTCAGGAGAAAAGCTTCTGTTTTTTTCGTGACAACATTTACATTCTCATGTACAGAGGTATGAGAGATATAATTGAGTGCGCGTTTTTTCATGGACGCACGCTCTCTTGTGTTCTGTTAGAAATAACCCACACCGTGCATAATTGGCCATTTATCAAACGGCAAATCCCCTTTTCGCGAAAAGCATTTTTCGTGCACTAATGAGCAAAAATATATACATAGCTCTCACTAATAATAAGTACCACCTATTTATAACTGGTCAAGATAAAGATACTCCTTAAAATGGAAATTGTGAGTTTATAGAAATAAAAATTGTTGAATCTTCCGTGCTCACTTCAATGCAGAAAGTTAAGTATAGTTCACTTCGACTAGCACAAAACTAATTCCATTTAAGTTTATTTATTTCATCATTATGCTTAAGATTTGCATCGAAATACTAATTAAAATATCGTTTTAATTTCTCCTTATTTTCATCAGAGCTATCCTGACAACACATGTTCAATATTATTTTAAAAGAATCAAGGGTAAAAAGAAAGCGCAGAAGCATTATTCACGAAGTGATTTGTATCTTTATGCTTGGTCAAATCCCTTGTTAACGTACAAACGTTTTGACTTGTTCGTACACTTCATTGTAATTATTTATCCTGTGGTAACTAGTTTAATCTTCCGGTCCGCATAGATAAAAAGGAGATTTATTTTACCTGAAGGTGACGAGTCCCCAGTTTTCCATCGCTCCTGCTTCGAAATCGGGAATGCCGATCAAGTCCATTTTCGGCAGAGAGTACCTGATCTTGGTGATATTATACATGATGTCCAAGGCTTTAGGACCGACTGAGAGGCTGTAGTCTACTTGGTCTATGGCGTCTCCCCTGGCCCAAGCTGCGAATTTCTTGCCTTCAGCCTTCTTAGATTTAAAATTGGAAACGACAAAGGCGACCAAATACGTGGACATTTTTGGCGATTCTGCGTAGTGGTCCCAAACAAAATTTTCCGGCAACTCAGGGCTGGAATTGAAATATTCATAACTACTCATAAAATCAAAGATAAATTGAGAATTAATGTATCTCTGCTTTTTTTGTGTGTATTATAATTGGCGCAAAGGATAATTAACGAAAAAAGATAGTTTTCTTTCCTTACTCGTGCTCTGTGACACCAATTGATTGCATGTTACTCAGGGATGACATTTCTCTGTATCTGCCGATGCTTATGGTAAAATTTGCTTTCAGATGAGGTTCGTCGAAGCAAGGAAAAGCCTTTCTTGCGCTGGTAGCAGCAAACTGGGTCACGGCCAACCATCTACATGCAAATTAAGAAACGGAAACATTTTAACTCTTAAAAAAAAATTTTTTTAGCAAAAAGAAATCAAGATAGAGGTTCCTCTCCACAAATTTCTCTATCATTTTCATCTTAGGCTAAAAAAGATCTCTAATTTCCCCTCGTTTTTCATATATTAACGTTCGTTAGTCAAAAGCCCATTACTAAAACGTAATGTTTTGGTTTCAGATTTGTTTTTAATTGGTAAAAAGTTTTAATCTCACAAAAGATTTGAAACGGCATCGCAAGTCGATGGGTGACTAACTTTGACCGTCAGAAATCCATTTAAGCTTGAATCAAATCAATCGGTTTTAGCTCCAATAAAATGACACATCGACCCACAAAACTTATCTTTTGCGTTTAAGGGATTTTTTTCTTTAGAATAGAGAAAAACTTAGAAGATCAAATCGAAATATTTGTATAATTATGGGTACCATATGATTTTGTTTTATTGCCCGTATTTTTATATTCAAGTCAGTATTATTCAGTTAACCTCTTCAGGGAATGGCCCAATATCCAGACTAAATTAATGTTAACCATGTATATATGTGCTCGAGTACCGACCATGGCGGTAATTTTTCACTGGTATTACTATTTTGGTGTCGGGAGGAGAGGAATTCGGGGCAGTGCTAGGTCCGTCGAATGGGACGTTAAACCCTTATCCCCTCGCTGTTCTTCCGTGAGCCTGTTCGTGGGAAAGACGTGTGAGTCATGTATGTATACATTTCAGGGACGGATGGTTTGACAGAGTCAATGGTTGACAGATTGTCACAAGCTTGTCTTAGTGAGTCAAGCTTTTTGTGTTAAAAAACGCCCCTTGAATGGCTCCCGCCGCGGCCGTCCCCTATAGCTTCTCTTTTTAGCCTCTCCACCATCAGTCGTGGCTGAGATATCGGAGAGTGAGCATCGTTTACATGTTTTTCAGTTTTATTTTTCTGTGTTTGATAGTTTTGTGATACCTCCCCACAGAAACACCCTTGAGAAAATGGCTCCACATTGAAAGTGTTTTTAATCCCCATTCTTCCCGATTTCCCTCTCCTCATAGGATACCTTTTTCACCCCGGCCTGAAGCACCGGTTCTAACGGAACTGACTCGAAACTTCGGTAGAATCAGCGTCTAGGATCATCATCTCAACCCGATTAAAATCCAGAGAGGACTTTCATCAACAAGGAACGCGGTTTATCACAATGAGTACACCGATTTACAGCTGCAGCGCCGAATCCAAGCTACGTAGGGCTCAACTCGATTTTAGATGTGCGACCGTGCAATTCGGTACGAGTCATGTGTTTTTTCCCCTGTCCACGATCGTGAGGCAGAATATGTGAAATGATCTTACCTTTCATGATGCAGGTGAAACTGAAATACCCTGATTATTTCGTTTGTGGTATTCTCCGTGAATACCCGAAACTTTTTAAGCAACTTCCTCGTACTTACTGTATTCGTCCATCCTTATCCGTGTAAGAACTCCTGTAGAATCCACTGAGGTCATCGTTCAGCACGCCCGTAAACTTCATCGTGATTGCATACGTGCGACCGGCGGAGAGCGGCGTTTTCAAGTGCACCACGTGGAAGTCCCGATCCTCTTCTTCGGATACCCCGTCAATCTCCACTTCCGCATTCGATCCCTCTTCGACCACCCTCTCGTCGCTGATCGCCAGCTTCCTCGAGTGCAGGATCACGTCGTCACTCGATTCGAGGACGTTGAACCTGATCTTCACGTCTCCCACGAACGTGAAGTTGCCCTCGTCCAAGAAGGGAGTCATGCGCAGTTCATACGTTTCCGGCTTGAGTCCCTCTGGAAGCCTGTAGTAGCTCAAAGGGTGCTGTCTCCGTTCGATGGATTGAAAATCGTCTAGTTCTTGGTATGGCTCCGAAGTGAAGTGATAAACTTTGTCCCCGTGCCAGAGGGGAATGATTCCGTCGCTCACCCGGAGCAGGTGACCGAGGAATAACATGAGTGTCAATCTGTTCACGGTGGCATGAGCCATTCTGTTCATATACCTGGAAAAGAGCGAGTACTAAATCAGAAAATAAAAACATAAATGAGAATAAGTGACCTTTTTGTAATGATTTTATGTTAAATATCGCAATTTTGTGCAGTCAAAAAAGGACTTTTAGGACCCCATTTGCTAGGTAATATCATCTTAATAAGGTAGAAGTGGTGAAGTTTTCGAGGTAAGCTGCGTCTCAAGCATTTTAACCCCAACGTGTCTCCCGCGTTGAGGTGAAAATAGTCAAGACGCAGCCTACCTTGAAAACCACACCACTATCAATCAACAGCTGCAAAAGCCTACATTCCTGATCATAAGGTAGAAATTATAACGGTGGCAATTATATCAATATTTTTCTCTTGGAGGGAAAGAAATGGAAACATATATTCGTATATGTTGGCGAAAGTATGAAGCTGGATCGGATGAGGAGCAAATCGGTCAAATCTTTTACTTATTGACATTTGTCTGGTGTGATTACATGATAATTATGAATTCTGACAGCCTAACTTGTTATAACCCCTCATGATAGTTACACAAAAGGGCACATTTAGTGCAATTAATGTCCCGGGTAAAATTTCTGGTAAGTTTAAGAACTCGTTCACTTATTCAACAGTAGGAAGTGGTTATATCACCGAGCTCATCACAGGTTAAACGGAAGTCTTCCTCTTTCAGTAATGATGCCGAGGATCAATTCTCATAAATAGGATCGAGATCAGTCATTTTTCAGATGACTTAAGAAATCTTAATAAGTTTTAAAATAGAAAATTTCGGTTCCGAATCTGCTCCTTTGTTCGATTTATATGTCCACGAGGCAAAATTTATCTGCGTCACTTCAACCTATAATTTTCCAGTCCGTTTCTATACACTCTGGCATGTCCTCTAAATATTGCGCTTATTACTTGAAACAAGTTTTGCGACCTAATCTCATTTAAACGAACTTCTCCTGGAGAGGAGTTAATTGAATCATTTAGGCTCCCAATATTTTGCTACCTTTAATGATCAGTGGACCTGAAGATAACAAATAATAGTGGTTTAATTGTTGAAAGTAGCTTTCGTTTCAACAATCAACCAACAGGTAACATATTTAACGTCTTATGACTTCATGAATGAAATTAATCTCGTGAATGATCACTACTTGAAAATAGAATGTTAATAGCTCACCCAATTGTAATTTTTACACAAACAAATATTAAAAATGGTAGTGTTTGAAAAACGGACGGTTGTTGGCTATTAGAGAATCCATTGTGTTCTCACATGAACGAATCTTATATACCCCTAAAATGGACTAATGTCCTCTCAGAAATACGAGAAGAGGTGTGTGTAATCCTTATCTTACTGAAATCTGTCACCTACTTCTTGTCAAAATATTTGTTGCCCTCCGATGGCATAAGACACAGTGCCCGACTTACTTAACCGAAGGAGATATTCACCCAATGGCCTACATAATCTTCAAATGATGATGCCTCCTTCCGCGTAGGCGCTTGGGGAAACATTTTTGGAAGAATACAGGTCAAAATCTAGCGAGGGGATGGGAGACTCTTCGATTGGATTGTATATTTGGGGAAGCAACCGACAGATAAGGTTATTTGCGCCATTGGGGACAGGTAAGGGAGGAAGGGTGAATAGAAATCCGGCGTCAGCAATAGCGTGCTCTTAACAAAAGGCGCCAAGGGGACCACGATGAAACGTCTCATCCGGAAGAGAGAGTACTGCACTTAAAGTGCCCTCCGCAAAACATTCCAGTAGGGATTGGGTTTTCTCTGAAAAACATCCTCCTCTGCAGGGATTTGGACCCTGGCCATCTATATGATTAGCCAATACTGGAGCCACCACACAAAGCCGATCCCCGAGACTCTTCGAATGTCTTTCTAAGCGATTAATGATCAATCAACTTAGAATGGAAAAGAACTGGAAGATATTTATCATTCGCCTGGGGACTTGGCCATAATAGTAAATGATAATTTCAAATACAAATGGTTTGAATGGTAAAAAATAAGCGGCATGATTATCTGAATAAATATTTTGCTCATACAATCCAGAAAAGACAAAGAGATAAAAATCGAATTCCACATCTGAATAAAATATTTGAGTATTTAGAGTTACTAGTGATGTCACAAATTGAGTAATGTATCATAGAATTTGGTCTGTAAAATTTAAAATAATTTAGAGTCAGGTGCATAAAGTTCCACATTTTGACGACTATACTACCAATAATTGGATTCATTTAGAGGCCTAGTAAATAGGGAAGTACCTACGGCAATGAAGGAATTGTTCTTGTAATAATTTAAAATACTCCTTGAGATTACAGAATTAGATGTTCCTCGTCAATTATGATTTTCACAATCAAGTACAGTTTTATTGATCATTAAATAGCAATAAATATATAAATTTCTGTAAATGTTATATGTACCGCACTTGCAGCAAATTTAATGTCGTAAATGTAAATGTCGTTTCTTCATTATACCTACGTAAAAATATTCATTCATTTATTTTAACCATCTTGTTCTTGGACTGATTTTTCAGTCTTTGAGTTCCGGCGATAACTGATTTCTTCGAACATGAATCAGCGATAGTTTGACCCATACTAATTACTAAATCCAATAGCGAATTTAAAGAATATTTCTTGTAGAAAACCAGCAGAATGTTCATGTTGTTTTAAAAATACAATCAAGAGGGTTTTTACACCACGAAGTTGTGGGCGCTATTCCTGCAGTATACCAACTCTTTCCCTTACAATGTTGACGAAACGGTTTCTTGAATTACAGAATGTCACTAATCAATCCGTGGCTATACCGACACATTTTTGCCATCATTTTTTTCGTCATTTTATACACCTTGCAATGCAGGAAGATCTTACTGAGTTCCAGGGATCCTCAACAGGAAGTTTAGAACATTGATAACTATTCCAATGGCCTTTAAAAACAATTCACGGCTTTCACACCGTTCTTATGTGTACTAACTGCTTACGTTTCACATGAGTTTTTTTACATGTTTTTTTCATAGACACCCACTGACCTTGCCACTTAGTTTAATATCTGGAAGATACGGTACTTCCACCCTTTACCTAAGCAACTTTCCTACTCCAAGTATATGGAAGTGCTTATTTTTTTAACTACTCGGGGAATAAACGATAATTTGGTCTGAAATAGATTTCTGTGTAGGGTATATACATTTATTTTGAGCGAGTCTAACGTGCTAAAAATACCTACTTGGCCACCTATCGGACGTTGTATTTAAAACACATTTGGTCTATAATTTCCATTTTGGTTTCGTCAATACTTTGGTCCGGGCTACACTTTGTCTCGTTGTAACCATTTTCTGTTTCATTTTATCAGTTTTCTGGATTACCGTCAAGCCACCATCGAGTACCACAATAGGTTGATGTAAACAAAAGTTTTCGGTTGTATCTGAGAAAAGAATATGTATCATTTAAGTTTTGTTTTGGAGTTCGTATAGATGGATGGGTGGATGATGGTGTTATGTTTAGCTCTTAAGCCAAACACAGGTTTGTAAAAACGTTATCCATCGTTAGGTTCCTTCCCTTTCCTAATTACGGCATCAAAAGATACAGCACTAGGGAAAACCTTGAGAACATACCTCTTTTGAATCAGTTGTCATCCTACGCTTGTCCCAGTATTTCCAAAGAACCCATGAAATGAGCGAAAGGATATCCGTTTTTTGAGCAATAAAATTGCTCATCAAGTTACATGATATCTACGACTTTCACTAAAAATTCGGGCATTATTACGCCTTATAATAATTCCTTCCATCATTCGCTAACTTATGCCCAAGATATAAAAAATCTTCTTCTTGTTCAAATATTTCACCACTTACCCTCATTATCGGTACAATCTTTATTGCCATTCCCCCTAGTAAGACTGCAACTTTGATCTTTAGTGCATGTATCCTGAAACTCATTTTGCTTCACAGAAATTATCCAGGAGCCCCTGTAAACCCAGTGGTCTCTCGTGTTGTAACACGGCATCATCTGCGTACAATCGGGCTCACTATATTTACATCCACAGCCATAACACCGGCATTAATCCGATTAATAATTAGCTGCCACGGTAACATTAAATATTACCGCTTTACGCTTTGTTTTATTTCAAACCGGTCATTCATGACTCCATCAACTCTCTGGCTTGCCTTAATAGTGTTTTACGTCACCTTCATAACATTCAAGAACTGCTCATTGACTCCATAATCATTCAAAATCTTCCGAAGCTTATTTCTCTCTACCCTTTAAAATGCCCTCTCTAAACCCATAAATGCACTTTTTTCAGTCGGACGCCCATACATTACAATAGCACTTGCTATGGTACGAAAAGCTCATCAATATCTCCCCTCCCCGTCATAAAACCAAATTTTACAACTCAGAATCTATCTGTGATAATCATTTACATCTTTTGATTGATATATTAATCAACACTTTCCCCTGAATACTCAATGAACTATTTTTTTATAATTTTTACACTCGGTCTTCTTGCCCTTCCTATCAATAAATGTTATAAAATTCTGTCTCTTAATGGTAAAAATTTCAGCCTCAGCTTCCACCGGCCATCGTGGCTTCGGCCATCTGAGGCTATTCTTTCGCTGTTAGCAGTGAGTTAATAAATGAAGAATATAGAGTATCTAAGCCTATCTGCCTATGCTGTACCCTCGCTACGTGCAGCTCTCCTTGCTGTTTAAGGAATTCCACCGGTCTTTTCCTGCATATTTTAGCCAGTATACCGGCAGATAAACTAAAGCCTAGAAAAATACCCTAGGCTCACTTTCACAATTATTGTCGAGCTATTATATCTTTAAAAAGGGCAACCTGGAGAACCAACATATCGTTGCTCGTGAGCCACCACTAGGAGGTATATGCAGTATACCTACTAACCGAGACGCAAGTAGCTAGTTCCTAAGAAAAAATTTTATCTCAGCCTGTTGGAGTTTAATCTTAGTGGATGAATTTTTTCTCTATGTATTACAAAAACATATATCATAAAATCAGTATCCAGCAGTGGATATTTTTTGGGATTCCTCAAATCCTGAGGACAGCAACGCTGCTCTTCTGAGGGTGACAGCGTCCACGCCCTTTGCTAAAATAAATTTTCAAGACAGTTTTTCTCGCTAAAGAATCTCATCTCCGTCGATTTGCGATTCTGATCTTTGAAATGGCTCCCGGAAGTCACTATTTTATTTATAGCAAGTGCGTAGAAGCTAATTACTTTTTGAAAAGGTTTTATAGCGTCTGGGAGTATGAATACCACCTCATTGAAAAAGCGTCTCTGCTTGCACATGTAAAACGACTTGTGACTTCTTTTTCACTCGTTTTTTTCCCATAAAATAAAATAAAATATAAATTGTAATCGCAGAGTCTCACCGGCTATAATATCATGTGACACAATTTCTTTGCGAAAAAAACATTTTTTTAAGAGTCGGAAACGGAATATTTTGGCTGATTGACATATCCGGCAGCATTCGGAATACGACGCTCAGAGATAATTTGAACCCAACTCTGTAAACGCACAGTTTTATTGCTGTATTTTTATTTAAATGAATCACCGAAACAATAATTCAGCCGCAATAGGAAGAGGGAAACTTCTCACACCATCGGTTACACAATGTAAGACTTGAGGGTTTTCCGGATAATTATTTTGTTGAATTCTTGGACCGCCCACGGGGTTAATGTCTTCATGATGGCCGGCGTTACTTAGATGTAGATGATCCGCAGTCCTTGATTCAATGCCCTTAAGATGAGAAAAATGCCCTCTACCGAAAATTTGGTCTTTACAAAGACATATACGAGGTGGTAAGAATTCCTAATTACGCAAATATCCTATAGAAGTCTAAGCTTCAGCGAATTTTCAACCTCAGTTATGCTTAACTATAATTTTCGTAGAGGTAACAAACACCACGAAGATTATTTTTGTAACCTGTACAAAGTGTCCAACCACAAAATGTCTGATGTTCATTCTCTGAGGTTGTTTGAATTTTTAAATTCACCATTGGTATTGCGATGACTTGACGAAAAATGATGAAGATGATGGACGTAACCCATAGGCTTCTATTTTCATTTTATCTGATTTCTCATGACTCTGACGAGAAATATCGTGGGATTCAATGAAAATGAGCTGCTCGGAAAAATTAAATTTCATATTAATATTTCTTATTCATTTTTTTTATAAATTCAGTTTTTTGTCAATATTATCTCTCAAGAGCAACTGAAATGCTGTAAAATTAACCTGCTTTTGAATGCTTACCGCTATTTTACGTTGATGACGCATAATTAACGCTGGCAGTGGCATGTCATTTATGAAACCTATTCCTATTTATAACATTTGAAACATAGTTTTCGATGGGGATAATGAAGTAAATGAATGGATAAAATAGATAAGAAAAAATACACAGAAGAATAAAAGAGAAGCCATAATAAAAGGAGCGTAGGAAGGAAAACTATAAAGAAAAAAGGAAACAGATGAATTGGAAATGCCCAAAGGAAAATGGGCTTGAGGAGATTATAATTGAGGGAAAAATTGAGTGGAACACCCCAAGAGGAGGGCTAAAGGATATTCACATGGACCACATAAAGATGGATGTGCACAAGAAAAACTACTAGGGTGTAAGGGAACTAGCTTTAGATAGGGAAAGATAAAGGGCTACTGTCAACCAATCGTGATATTGAACAATCAGTCATGAATTTAGACTGACTTTCTTTTAATTCACATCCTCGATTAATTGCGACCATTAATTCAACCTTTTAACCCTCTTTCTAATGGCACTTGGCTCATTCGGATATCTATACTGAAGGAATGATAGCAATTTAATAATGAATCTCTGGTCTGCCCTCCTGGTTACCATTTTACATTTTCTGTCAGCTTGCAGCGGTCTAAAACATAAAAGGTGACTCCTATTTACATTATGTTCATGTCTTGGTTTGGAGCTCTCTGTAACGGGTCTCAAAAGACCTTTGGCGTGCCAAATATCAGCTAAATTTGTGCTAAAATTAATTAATTTTCCTCTTAAAATTTTTCGTCCAACTATTATTTCTTAAATTTTATTTCCTTCTTTCATTTTGTCTTTCAAGGACCATCCAGTTTTTCCATTTGGACTAAGTACTGATTTTATTCACGAAGCCTTGCCTAATGTAGCATTACTTAATGCCATATGATGGAAAATAAATTTTTGATAGCCATTTTGATATAATTATTATTATGGTTGTTATAGCGTTAGGTTTCGGGTATCTTTCGTTAAGACTCATTGTCACAAGAGCAGAATTTTAAGATATCTCAGGGGGAATAAAATACGTTAGCGATATATTTTTCTGGTGAGTGTGATCCCCAGACATCAGTCATCACAAAACGATGTCATTATTTTTCTTATGGGTATACTTCTAAAATCTGTTTGCTAATGTTTTTCTCATAGGAATTCAAGGACCGTGCTAAAATTTACCTGTGAAAGAAGTCGTACGTAATTTTAAACACGGCAAGACTTTTCGCTGTCTTGATCATTGGTCATTTTATATCAGTAAAGGTTTAACTATTAGTGTATGAAAGTAATATGGAGCATAAAACTTTATGAATGGTGTTTATTAATAAATGGATTTTTTTTCGATTACCGTACAAAGGTATCATTGACTTTATTTTTCGACCGTTTTCGAGAAGTACCTTTCGTGAAAGGAATATAAAAGCACTTACTAGCTAAAGCACTTATTTCCTTACTCAAGCTGAGCCTCACGTTATTCTAACGATGTTTCTTGTACAAGGGACCGAAAGTGTATAATTTATTATCCTGTTTCATGTTAGAATTCAAAAATCCTTAACACAACAATGAAAAATATACGTTCTAGGCTGTTTGCTAAAGAAATACTGGAGGATAATTTCTTATAACTATAATATTTTTCGATATATGTACTGTAATTTTAAAATGCTGTATTCCCTTTGTATATGTGCCCATAACCCATTCTGTAAACGATTTTAGCCATAATTCATGTTCACTTTCATGGATGGCAACCTGAAGTTACTCCCCGATATAACCAGAGATATTATGTTGTAAACATTCTCTGTAGGAGTAATTAAACATTATTATTATAAAATGAGCTGGATTGTGTAAATTTAAATTATGAAGGAAGCCTCGATTACTGCAACACACGTGCAGTACTCCAGACCAACTATTGTGGTCATGCTATTCGTCCAGAAAATTTCGGTTCAGCCACAACAAACGAGTCATTTCCCGATCATAGGTTAACAACGTCATTACATACGATAACCATCTTTGAGTATTCTACCTGGTGATTGTTATATTTTTTGGGGACAGCCCTTAACATAAGTTCCTCATCTTTGGGTCATCATTTCATATTCCAGCGCATAACTTGATCTCACCTCTTGTATTTCTTGAGATCCTCATACCCTCTACCTCTCCAAAAGTCGTAAAATATTATCCCACCCCATCTTCTCCCGCGCTGTATATTGCAAAAAAATTTAAGATCGTTTGTCCAGAAGAAGGAGAGGTTAGGAAAACGAAGATGAAATACAGGTTGAGTGGATTATCTCTAAAAGACATGGTCGAGTTGGATTAAATATTAAAGTTTTGCCAAATCTCATTTTTTTATTTTAAAGCTGGTAAAACACAGCCGAGCAGATTCAAGGAGAAATCAAAACTGCGTCATTTACAAACACATGTCTGAGCTAAGACTGAACATATGCAGTATTTCCAGCTACATTGTTGGTTTTAGATGACAAAAGGTGTGGTATTTTTCTCATTTTCTATTTCAAATTTTCCATCTATAAACTTGGGTATTTAGTTTGAAACCATGACTCTATCACTGGCACGTGGCGCATTCTCCATTTCATGTTGGTTACCATTGTCTGAATGGCTTGCTTGGCAGCTCTTTCGGCGTCTCCCAACTTCCCCTCATTGGTCATCAAGAACTGTCTCATCTGTGTGGAAAGAGTAAAAGCTTTTGTGAGATTCTTAAAACAATTCTATAAAAATGTATACTCATAAACAATCAAAATGTTCATGTTTTCATGTGAAACGTATCTCTGGATTGGGTCTAAAAATGTAATGAGACATATATAGAAGGTGTAAAGTACGAGTAATTCATTGAATTTGTCAATGAAATAATATTAATGAGCGGAAATTTTGTAGTCAGTCGTTTTTATTACTTGAAAATAAAACTAGATAATTTGTACCAAATTTTGTGCTTAAAATTTTGAACACGATTTAATTTTGACTTACCAGCCCAATACATTAAATCATTAAAAATCAAATTCTTAATTTTTCTATTTTTATCGAGATTAACAAAATCCAGAAGGGAATATTTCGGGATTTTATATTCGAGGATAGCTTACCATAGTGGCGTGTTTTTCAGACGAGATTCTGGAAGAGATTCCTTTGATGAGTGAACTAATGGATTTTGAGGTGTACCTGAAAGGAGGCAAACATAAAATAAGGTTTATGATCGGGATGGATCTCCTCGTTGTAAGGAAATGTATAGGAGAGAAAAAGAAGGTGTTATCTAGTAAGAATTGACGCGCGTAAGAAAGAAAATGAATGATCCATAAACATTTATTCAATTTTTTTTGAGTTAATATAAAGCCAATATGGGAGTGATTCAAATGTTTTCTTCCCGAGTTTTTCTCACCCTTACTGTCAGTTGATTTTTAAAAAAGACATAAAAATGGATAGTGTGGTTTAAGTCAGTTTTTTGCCATATTTTAGTGATCTATAATAAACAATTCTTTCTTTTTTCTTTTGTATATGAGTGGTTTGAGTCCAACTTCCGTATTATTCTACGAGAAAGCAGTACTTTGGGTTAAATTATTTATGTATTTTACTCTAAGCCTCTTTATTTATCTCAGTCACATTTTTTCTCTCACTATTGTTGATCTCATCGGAATAATGAGTATAAAATCATTTCAGGCTTTATTTTGTGGAACTTCTGTATCTCCATATTGCTATGTAACAGTTTGTAACAATTCCACACTAATCATTTTGTGTCGAAACCATGGTCGGGTGTTAATAAATGTTTAATGTGGAATTTTTACCCACTGTTTCATTGCAATATGGAATAATAAGTGATACAATCTGCTGTATGCGTTAAATATATCCGTCAATATCAGCAACTGAATCCATTGTAATTCTCACTTCGAAATATAAGATAAGGAAAGAGGAATATGTGATAAAGGCATACTTACTTTTCCTTGATTTGATCAAACTTTCCAATGAAGAAATTCAACGCCACTTCCAATCCATGGGTTTTTGAGTAAACGGCAGATAGAGCGCTTGCGCGATCCTGCCGTCTGATGCTCGAATCTTCTGCGATTGTTTCCTCGAGGTACCTGCGACAAAATTTTATAATCTGTCGTCAAAATGGATTTGAAAATTTGACATCTTAATGCAGAAGCATGGAAAGATAAATTTAAAAAGAGATCGATGCACAAATTCTGTATCTAGAGTTATTTTTTCTATATCTATGTATAGTTTCTCAAAGTTTCTTTTTCAGGAAATTTGCTCAATTCGCAGTATTTTTAACTGTCTAAATTTGATGGTAAAGACAGTGTTCCAGACATATTTGCTTTGTTCCATATGGTAAGAGACTAATTTTCACCCTTTTACAGTAAATTATTAAGCGCCTACGTGTAATAATAGAACCGACGAAATAGAAACGGTTTCATGAAAAGCAGGCGCTATACTGAATTAAACTTGAAAACTGTACAAGAAATCCTATGGATAGCGTAATATACATGACTAAGCGGTAAGAGAATATAAGTAACTAATAATAAAAAGAAAATATTAATAGCTAATAAAGACGTAAATGAGGAATTTTGCAAGTATCTGATCGTAAGATTAATTCCAATCATTAAAAAATGAACGATATTTCATGAAAAATAGGGCAGAATACATTTGATTTTATCAATTAAAAATAAAGGAGCCAATGACTGAACCCTCCATCTTTTTCCTTTATGAATAATTTTTTCGTGTGGCAATAATGACTTATGAATGTATAGTCAGAATCATCACTAATACTGAACTCACCTCTCCAGTACGTCCTTGTCCTTAGTGCACCCAAGTGCTCCCATGATCAGAGCCTGTTCGGTGGCCACCGTAGCGGACTTAAACTTTTCCCAAAGGAAATCCCAGTCCTCCACGCCTCCCGAAGCCATGCCGTAACAATAAACGGTCCCTTTCAAACTTGTTGGCAATCTGAAAAGCATTTGACATATAATTTCACTCGATTCTCCTCCTGAATCCTAGAGTTAATCACAAAACATCATTTTTATTAGAGTGTAATTCTTTTGAATAAATTGACAAAAGCCCTACTTTATTGATTAGCTTAGAATCCTTTTAGTGACGCATTGATTCCGTGGAGGTTTTCGAGTTTGACAATATTTGAAATATTTTTATGACTCAGCGTTTCCTTCACGTTACTTAGAGCATTTTTATGAGTAAAATCCTCCCTCCTAAAGAACTCTAAAGCTTTCTCATTGTCTATACTTCAATATCCCCATTCTTTCGAATTGAGAAAGTTTTTATGCCATAAACCCTCAAAATTCCTTAGTCATTGGGAATGAAGTATGTTTAACTAAATCACTGCTAATCCTTACTTGTATTCTGGGTTTAGTTTCCATTCAGCAAACATTTTGGTTGCCTCTTCAATGCATCCCGGATGATGGTATTTGCAAGCAAATGGAAGCAGCATCCCGCGGCTGAGGTGTGTCACATGGTCATCTGCCGGGGAGTCCTTGAACTTTACCGTCTCATATTGCGTCTGCATGAGCTCCAGAACGAGTCTCTGCGGTGAGAAAGACAATAATAAATGAGAAAGGATTCCATGAGTCAGTGGATGTCTAACAAATTAAGACATGGAATAAATTAGAACAATTTTGATCCTTATAATATCCCTTCTGCATTGAGGTAATTCCTTATAGTGTCGACAATTCTCTTATTTAGGAGTTCAGCGAAGTCAGATAGGAATTAATGAACAGTTCTGTCGACAAAAGCGCTACTCTTTTGACGGTGACAGTGCATTCTTTGTCAAAAAGTAAATTTTTCTAAGAGTGAACGAAGCCAAGAAACAGAGATTAAGCTTCCAATAAATCATATGTGAAGTCTGTGACTCCTTTGCCAGCCCTTGAAGTTGCCCCGATACTCTCAGGGTCACCAGTTCACAAAACAATGCTAAACAAAGGTGTCGAGGCCAACTTAGAGCACTTCGTCATGTTTAACTGAAATTTAAGTAGATTTTGGCCATCTTATACGTATGCGCAATTGTTCTTGGTCGTTTGAATGAAATTAATCACCTTTTTCCGCTGACGTTTCTCAGATTTATTTCTGTATTCCCAGCGCTTGAGATTGACAGCAGGCTGCGTATAATATACACATGATAACAAACGCTGTCGGTAAGAGGTGATTGCATTCATTATTACCCAAGACCAATCCTCCAGAATAATTGTATGTGTTACATTTTACCTGAATCGGGAACTGAAAATCATTAAAATATGCTCACAGAACCTCAGTGTATTCGCAAACTACAACTCCCTCCAGATATACAGAATATCATGCATTAAAATTATCAAACCGTTTCAGTAAGAGCATGATAAAAAATGCCAGTATCTCAGCTAATTTGAGAGGTAGGTAAATATTTTTTTACCAGCTAATAACACAAGTGGGACTCGGTTTCACTTCCAATCTCGAGGACTCGGGTTTGAATACCGGCATTAGCGAAGGTTTGCCGGTGTATTCCCGATCTCTATTCGGGATTTTACGTGGAGGGCACTTCGAGGCCAGAGCCTCGTCCGTCGGATGGGACGTTTAATGGCGGACCGCTCGGTGCATTTCTTTAAGTGTATATCAACGCCTGTGTAGGATTTCTATCCATACTTCCTCTTTTTCCCAAATAAGACTTCCCTTGCAAACCTACCTACCTGCCCCTGAAGGCGCGAAGTGGAGGTGTAAAGCTTGTTTTTGATAGGTTTTATAATTTTCTGAACCGTTGCAAGTTGATTCATCATATTTTTCCCAAAATCTCCGAAGGCTTACAAGGCGTGCACAAAGGAATGAAATTTGCCTTGAAGATATCATGTTACTGGACCGGATACAGATTCAAGTCAAGTCAAATGATTATTTCATAGTGTATTTCATCCCTTGGTTATATGCCCCCATGCGAGTGACTTCTCACCAATCAATTGCGCATGCAATGATTGTAAATTACGCATTATGGCCTTGCAGCATCGACTAAGGTAATGAAGAAATATCAAGGCTAGAGAGGGAATATAGGAAGATTAAGATTGTAGCATTGCGTGACGTTGTTCATTCTGTGATAAAGGTTCTTGATAATAAAAAAAATATGGACTTCAAAAGGAAATATTGTCGTCAGTTGTCGATGTTGTTCGCCTGTAGTTTCAGGTCATTGTCGTCTGCCTTCGTAAATTGCTGTGCCAATCAAAACTTAAGTAAAACTCATCATCAGATCATACTTTCGTTCGTGAAATATATTGTGAGGAAAAAATTAATTACCACGTAGTTGTGATACTCTTCGGAGGAAGCCAAGCGAGCATCCAAGAAGGCCAATCCTTGGTAGGCGGAGTACCATGGGATGAAATTCGTTTCCTTGGCCAAATAGCTGATCAAATCGAGGGCAATGTGATAGTGGAGGTGTCCTGCTCGGGCGAGGTTGAGGGCGTCGTCGATGAGTTGCGCCCGGTTGACTGGATGGACTTCATTGAAATCTTCGCCCCGCAGAAAATCGGTAATGAGCCTCCAGTTCTTCGCATCGTAGTTTACCCGATAATAACCTGAAAAAATTGTTTTGAAGCATGAGAGGGGTATTAGATGACGCCCTTTGAATATCACTAACATTCATGTTTAACAAAGTACCTAACTTTGTAAAACTGAACTTCGATTTCTTACGAGAGAGGCGTAGTGTTGACAAGTTGTGTCATCATCGAAAGCTACCATTTTCCGAATGAACATTTAAGTCTTGGTCGATGCTAAAAATCAGTGACAAAATTACGATGGTGGGTACAATTTTTTAAGATAGTGTTGCTCAATCAAGCTTTTGGTTTTGCTCCAATAGAGACATTTTCCTCGGCATGCCATGATCTCACAGTAAAAGTTATTGTTTACTTTCAGCAGAGTTTTATTCACACCGACCAAGGCTACAACATAAGCTATGTCATTTTCAAGGTTGAAACTGTACTCCATTTCCACAAAATATCGCCAGATATGCTAAACTTAATTTTTTTGAAGGGGGGGGGGGTGAAGGTTTGTTTGGAACAGGCTGTCACACGACGGATTAGTCAAGTAACTTGAAAGTGACATACTTTATGTCGAAACCTTGGTCGGAGTGAATAAAATTCTGTGAGAAGTGAACAACAACTTTTATTGCTAGATCATGGCATCTGTACTCCATTTTCACGAAGTATCATCTGATACCGTAAACTTAATTCCTCGGCATCGTTTCTTAAGAAGATCAATCCGCATTGCAAGCAGCAAAACTATAATATTTGAGTCCGAAATAACTTGTAGCGATATTTTAAGTCGTTTAAACTTATCAAATTTAGACTGACTGTAGACTGGAACAATGAAGCTCTCAACACGATGCCATTTTATGAAATATCTTCAAGGGACGAAAGCAATTTATTTGACAAAAATCATATGGCTGAGATTCAGGTCTCCCGTCACACAATCGAGATTTGAAAAACTTGGATTCAAATCGTTCTGGTTGAACTTGTCAACATATTTCTGTAGTGAAGCTTTCGCGGCTCACGATCAGATTACCTGGAAAAAGAGACCTGCTAGGGTCACGAAACGTCGGAAGGACACCGAATTACACGCGGAATATATCCAAATATTCTTAAATCTCCTCGGAATCATCAGATTCAGTAGATTGGATCGGATTTTTAATTTCTGGAGCAAATACTGTGCATTCGGCCTCTCATATTTGAAAGGAAAACCTTATTTATAGTTGTGAAAGAGACTTAGTCACGAGTACCTCACTATTAAAAATAAATAGGGGAAAATGATCATTACCAGATTGCTGTATGTTGAACATGACCCATTGGTCTCCACCGGGCATTCCATTGACCACAACTGTTTTCTCACTCACAGGCATCCATTGTGAAGGCACAGTGTGCGAAAAATTGGCCGAAGACGCTGATGTGAACGTCAGCGGTATCCACCAGCGAAGATCTCCCTTGGTGGCGTCATCCAGGACAAACCTCTCCTGCAATGTGAGTCAGTTATCTTTTAAGCCGTTATCCATCTAAATTCAAATTCCACAGTGTCGTAAGATGATGGCAAATAAGATTGCCTCAAGATCTTCTCCATCACTTCCAATGTGATTGTATTTCACCCATTTACACCCAAACTTTCTGGTGATCTTCGAAATAATTAGTAGGAAGTGTATTGTTTGATAATTTTCAAGAAGACCGCATTTTTAATTTAATTTTATTTTATAATTGGGGTAAGTTAAGTATGACAGTGATAATGATTGCGTAGGTTAACTCAAGGATAAACAAAGAACAAGAAAATACTATTTTACCCTCGAATCTATGCTGACAAGCCTTAAATTTATTCACCCGCAGATATCACAGGAAAAGAGTGTTTAGTGTGCCCCTACCAGGACTCATAGTTGAATCATACTTTGATATCCCCTTATCTTCTTTAAAAAATGATTTCACACTTACAATATAATAGTAACTCTCACCAATAAATGTGGCCATCAACAGAAAACTCGAAAAAAATTGTTACCAGAATAAGTGGGTAATACTAAATATGCCAGTTCAGTTTTTGTATCGATGTGAAATTCTTTGCTTTGAGTAAGAGAACCATTTAGTTACTCATGTTACTCCAACACTACCTTGAGCCATACGATTAATTCTATTATTTTTTGATAAGCGTATCATTACGATGAAATATTTTAGATATTACTTGCACTTTTATGGCTTTTATTCCTTTCCGTCACCTCTCAAACTCCTCTGAATTGTAAATCTCATTTACTTTTTGCTACCAAGAATGTATCAAACTTTCGACGGGGCGGTAACCCCCACATTACTCTCCAAAACGTCCTGTTTTATAACCTCAGGTTGAATATTTCCTCCGTTTGAAAACCGAAGTTGATCAGTTCTCCTTTAGATGACACTCACATCAACTAACACACGGTAAAATTCAATACAACGAACTATAACTTTCAGTTATTACCAAGTTAAAGAAAATGCTGCCTCATCTTGCGGTTGACGTTAACTAAATAGTGATAAATCAGACCTAAGAGACGGGGTGATTAAGCCTCGTATAAAATAAAGCTTATTCGTTATGAAGAACCACAAACCTGTGTCACGTGAGCATGTCCAGCGTCGTAATTTCGTTCGATAGTGATGACTGGATATCCCACTTGCTTTGTCCAAGTCGTCATTATATCGGATACCGTAACACCTTCTGGCAGAGCACCATCAATTTTGGCCTGGGCGTCCAACCCCTGGAATAGTTGTACGTCGCTTCCAGAGTTGAACTTCCTAGGAAAATGACAGATTTTCATTGATCAAAATTATCTAGATGAAAATCAAACAGAGATTAACGGGTCTCATGAGGCTAAGGTGTACGACTAGGGCGAAGTTTTTGTAAACTAAGGGTAAATGTTATTGCGTTTAGTTTCGATTAGCATGGCCCACTTGCACATGTAAAGTAATTAAAGTAAGATGCATTTAGAAACAATTATCATCTTAAATAATTATTGGCATTGTGAACTTGCACAAGTAAAGTTACACCAATTTTGAGACAAGACATTAGTTAAAGAAAAGAAATAATAAAATTAGGTCTGAAAATGGTGAAAAGGGTTTATAGTCCATGCCTTTTCTTGGAAACATCTAAAAAATACAAATAACCGGGGAACTTTCCGGGAAATACCATTAACGAAGTCACCCGCCACTGTAGACAGTGACCACGCGACTGTGGAAATTCTGATTGAAAAAGTAATACCATTGGACTGCGGTGAGAAACCATGGCAGTGATTTTTCCCCTGTAAATGTTGCCACTAAAAATACTCTTTTAATTTTGATTAAAGTTTCAAGTGGGTTATATATATTTAAAGAAAAAAATGCAATCAATATAGAGCTGAGTTTGGTTGCTGGTTTTTGATAACCAGTTAAATTAACTTCTGAATTTAAGTTCTAATAGATAAAGAGCAGAAATGTCATACTCTTTGGTAGTTACCTGGCACGGAGATATCTCTCAAGTCCGCGGTAAAATGTATTGCTGGTGAGTGACTGTGCCATCATTCGAATGACAGATCCAGCTAGAAGACAGGAATACCTTCGTCATTATCATTTATTGAGTGAACTGACGTACTATTGCATGTTCTATTTTTATCATTACTCTTGCTACTATATGCTTATTTTTATTGACTGTGAGGAAAAAATAACTTCAAATAACACTAACAATGAACATTTAAAAGTAGCTTTCTGAACAGCATTGTATTCCTGGAGGTTGTCATCATAGCACAGTCTACATTGAACTCATTCACAGATGAAGAGTTAATTAAGAAAATATTCATCATGGAACCAAGAACTAATTCGCGGACTTTGAACCCTGTACCTTTGCTATAGGAAATTTCGTCGAACACTGATGAAATTTCGTCCGGCGTCTTCAGTTCCGAAGTGATGGGGTGAGTCGATTCGAGGGCGTCGATACCAAAAGCATACTGTAAATGTTGCACCACGAACTGCTCCATCAGCCTCCACGACGGCTCAATCTTTATATAAGTTCAAATATACAAAGTAAAATTATATCAAATTGCTATGAGTATATTTCTTCATTCCTTTTATATTAATTTTTAAACAATAATATATTTCCGCACACATGCTTAACTTTGTCTAGCGAGATATAGTGAAACATTATGGTGAAATTAATTAAAATATCTGTGGTAATGTATCCAGAGCAATATTACATGTATACATAGCGTTTCGACCATAAGGTGTCGACATCAGGTAATTATCCGGGTCTCAAAAACGCGCTGCTCATTGAAATTACTCAATAGACAATACGAGGTTAGATTTACTCAACTTCCCACGCTCAGTTTTATCAGTTACATATTATTGTTCTCTCATTGTTACAATTTACTGTATTATTTGGGTAGTATGATAAGTTTAGTGAAGAGATACTTTGCATAACCTTTGTTTCAGAGGTTATGAATGCTCAGATTTCATTACACGTAGTTCCATCATTTCCGGTCTTTTTGCAGAATTATGAAGTTGACTTGCATTGGTTTTACTCTCGTATATCTTCTGTAAGTTTATCAACTAACTTTGAGCGAAAGATCCTAAATGAAATAATATTACATCAGTATTTGGAGTCAATACTGAGGATCAATTGTTCAACAAAAAATATCGAATAAACTAATGATACACTTGTCGTGGTATACAGTCGCCACGAAAGTTTTTACAGAAACTTTAAGTTACCAGGTTGGCTAATTTTTATCAAAATCGCGGTGATAAAATTATCAATTGGTTTTGTGCTGACTGAACTACTTGAAAATCAGGAACACCCGAGAAAAATACTAAGGGATTATTGATTTGCTGAAGAATGTTATACTTTTTTTCAAGCATTCAAATTTTCCCCGAGCAAACGCAATGCTTGTGGTGTCGTTACCATAGATTATTCCCTCACCAAGTCCGTAGACGCGCATTCAAAGTAAGTGGCGAATCCTTCGTTCAACCAAGTAAATTTCCACCATTCAGGGCTGACGAGGTTGCCGAACCATTGGTGGGCCAACTCGTGAGCGACGACGGTCGCCACCCGCTGCTGGTTGCCCGCCGTCGATGTCCCATTTTCAAACAACAGGGCGGTTTCCCTGTAACAGAAGAGATAACAGTATAAAAAAATGCTCTATTCTAATGATGCACCAACGTCAAAATAATCCTTTTCATTTCCCTTTTTACTTGAGGAATTTTCCATTCCCTAACAATCACCATGCCGCACAGTTAGTTAAAAATGCCGCACAGTTAGTGAACAAAAGCAGAGACCTGCATATTCCTCAGAGCTTGTTCTAGGTGAGCAGAATATCTGTGTTACATTGCCTAGTCTGTGCTGATATATTTCTTAGTTTATTTTAGGTTTAAGTTGGATCCAATTACATTTTAAACGTAATTCAATCATCACTAGAGTGAACCTAAATGTTACCCATAGTTTTCGAAGTTAATGGGCATAATGTACAACGTTACTCAAGCATCTTAGGTAAGTCAGGTTATTGTATGTTTACGAACAAATACAATGAAATTGAATACATTTAGGATAAACTGACAGATTGACTGTCAAAAAATTGCATTAATGGTAAATAGGAGATACCAAAGACAGAATGGTTGAATCATTTCCTACGTCGTTGACTTTTAACGTCCTCATCGGAAAATTTTCTGAGTATTTACATTTTTAACCACCTTAAGAACTTATTAACTATTACCGCAATGCTAAGGCCAATTACGCTCACTTACCCATTATTTTATACCTGAGGACAAAATAATAAGTAGACTACACCATTGTCTTGAATGTCTAAATGCCAAAAATTGGTATATTGGCGTTGTATAGACCGCTGCCGTCAGTAGTTAATGGGCTTAAGTACGATCGGCAGAAAAAAAATTTTCTTTGTCAATATGTTCTCGCAGCCTCAGTGAAAAAATAAACCATATACCATCATTCTATACACTGACCTAAATGTCACCAGTCCCCAGTTCTCCATTGCTCCAGCTTCGAAATCCGGAATTGCAATCATATCCATTTTGGGAAGAGCAAATTGTATGTTGGTGATCTTATGCATTGCGTCCAGGAGTTTTGGCCCAATTTCAACACTATAATCCACTTGGTCGATGGCTTCTTTTCTTGCCCACACCCTAAAATTTCCCTTCTCTGACTGCTTGTACTTGAAATCGGAAACGATGAATGCCACAAGGTACGTCGACATCTTTGGAGTCGGTTTGTAGTGGTCCCAAACATAATCGGGAGGAAGTTCAGGGCTGAAATTGAAGAATAAGTTGTAATAGACGGATGCTAAATGCTAAAGGGTCAAAGTAAACCTTTATTGAAGTATTTTCAGTAAATCATTCTCAATATATGTGCTTAAATACCTAATAGTGGATACTGACTGTAATTCTACCGTCTTATGATCTGGCGATTAATCATATTTTTCTCATTCTCTGAGAAGCAATCATCTATGGTTTCCATGCATAGACGTTTATTTTTGTATTGCAAAGAGGAAAAAATATGATAAAAAGGAGACTAGCCGTAGAATATCATCAATTACCATTGATTGCGAATTATACTTCTCATTTTAGGAACATTAATCGATGTTTTCAAGTTGAATAATTTAACGTTACATCATTGAACACTCTATTTCTTTTTATATGCTCTGTGGAAACCACTTCACCTTCGAAACCAACATAATAAACAACATAAAGGCGTTAAAAATCACTAAATGGACTTCCGAAATTGCTGAAGGAACCTAACAATTCAGAATATTGGCTAATAGCTATCAGTTGTGCGAAAATCTCTTTTAGTGAATTTTACTGGTGACTATTAATTTCATTTAAAATATTTTATAACGGCGCGAGAATTCATTTCCAAATATACAATGAAAAAATGGCTATTACATATTCACTATGGATTAGTTCTAACATTCAAAGCCCTTCAAATTTCAATTCTAAGTATAGTTTTTGATGGGAATATAATATAAAAAGATTTTGTTGTGCTAAATGTTATGCCATAAACATTATAAAAGACTTATAGAAGTCAAAAGATATGTCAGACTACATACTCGCTCTCAGGAGGCCCCATCACGCCCATGTTGCAGATGGTGCTCATTTCTTTATTTCTTGCGAGGCTGATTGTAAATGTAGCCTTCAGATGAGGCTCATCGAAGCAGGGGAAAGCCTCTCTAGCCTTGGTTGCCTCAAAATGCGTGACTGCCATCCACCTGCCGAAGGAATCAAGCGAACGATTTGTCATTACTCAAACGGTAACAATGCCTCAAAAAAACGCCGGTAAAAGAAATAGATGGAATAAAAATATAGCTATCTTACTCAATTTAGAAGGCATCATTCTCGGTTTTTTCTGAGAGAGACACTAATTATCAATCCAAGGTATTCCTCGAAATCAAAGATAGCAGATGGATCAAACAGACCCCATAAACATTTGTCTTAGACGTGACTTCGTGGAGTTTATTCAACTCTGTAAGTGAAAATAACTTTCTTATTCCACATAAATTTTATTTAAGATGACCCGGGTTTCGACGTGGCACGTCATCCTCATTTTCTGTTTCTTTTTAGACTTCGGAATTTCAGGATAATGATGACGCGCAACGTCGAAACCCGGGTCATCTCAAATAAAATTTGTGTGGAATAACAAAGTTACTTTCATTTACAGATCCCATGCATATTCAGATGCATAAATTTTACTGCCATTTGACATATGATGAGGTCCACCGTTTCTTTTATGTACCAACCTTCAAGTTGATACATGGTAGGGTGTGGGAAATACCAACTTAACAAAGAACTACTTCCACCCCTAAAGCTATCCGGGTGTGACTTGGAGGAGTGACTCATTCTGCCTGGACATTTTTATATTTAAGGAAATAAATATAATTTTAAAAAAATGTAGATTCTCTCGATTTAAGAATGCCCTCCTCACCAGGAGAACCCGAGACCGTTCCGTTCGTCTTATGTCTATAGTTTTCAAAGCCACTTGGGAAGAAAATAAATGATATCCCAACCAAATCTATTTTCTGAACAGAAAGCATCAGAAGAGCAGTTTTCTTGTTCGAAAAATAATATTATTTATTTCCCAGATTATTAAATTATTGAACGCACGAAAAATTGCTTGTTGAGGTATTGAATAACCGTAGATAATAATATCTGTTTGTATAATTTATCGTTCAACTATGCAATGCACAAAATTTGAATTCGAAGTAATTTCTCACCGTTTATTTCCTTCTTGATCCATGTAGAAAGCTCTGTAGAATCCGTCCAGTGCCTCATTCAATGTGCCGTCAAATTTCAAAGATACCATGTAGGATTTTCCCGCAATCAAAGGCCTCTTAAGGTGAATTGTGTAAAAGTCGGTTTTTTCCTCCATGGACGATCCCTCAATCGCAACTTCGGCACCGGCTCCATCTTCAAACACTTTCTCCTCGGTGATAGTCAGTCCCTTCACGTGAAGAGTTATTGCGTTTGTTGCTTGCTTCACGCTAATCTTTATCTTCACGTCACCCTTAAACGTGAAATTGCCTTCTTCCATGAAAGGCACGAGGCGTAACACATATGACTCCGGCTTGATTCCCTCCGGGAGTCTATAGGATATCTGTTCGCCGACATCAGAATCTTCAGAATATTGGTCAATGATCCAGTTATCGTCATCTACTCCGGATCTTACTTTTAGGGGCCTTATTCCATTGGAAATCCCAAACAAAGCCAATGAAATCAGAATCAAGAAGTTCATCATAGATCCTGCCATACTGCAAAATCACAAACCTGCATCAAAGATGGCAATGTTAATTAAGATCGAAAATTGTGTTATGAGTGCAGTAGACAGGCATAAAGAGTATGGTAAAAGAGATATTAAAATCATAGCCTACGGAAAACTAGTCATCATGTTGCGTAGAAATAATCTCTTTTTAACGTTGAAACAATATGAGCGGATGCTATGAAATATCTACAAAACAACATCTACAAAAATTTTCTCATGGTACAGTGCGACTTCCACGAAAAAATCATGAAATTGGTCATTTTTGAACGCAAATATCTCAATAACCACACAAATAAGAGACGAGAGAAGTTTTTTTTTACATTTTCTAAATTCAAATTCATTACACTACGTAGTATTGTCAATGAAATTTACATGAACAGCTGGAATTTCTTACAAGAGTTATTTTTTGGTGGTGTGCACACAGCCGCACTTCACCTTTTCTCATTATTAAAAATGTCATTATTGGCCCCCAGTGTATCTGTCCAAGAGTTTTTCTGAAATTATCGTCATATTATACCCATTTATAATGTTGTATTTTAGCTCATGATTATAATTTAGACATGGTTAGATGAACATCGTTTACTAATCTTCAATTTTTAATTGATATTTTTCATCCATTCAAAAAACGCAATTATAATTTTTTTAAAGTTCCTCGAAATAAATTGCCTATTTCAGTAAAATAATGCAGATAATTCATTTTAAATTAACAACAGTAAGTGAATCCAAAATATAATGCAACTTTTGATATAGATAAATAACATTTGAAGTTCCAAAACACATGTAAAATAAACTTTTGCCTCGAAGGAATGACTTAACGTCACAGACTTCGCGATCGAAGAATCCTAAAAAATCATTCCCAATGATTCACTGCGAGAAAATGAATATCAATGATTTCTGCTTAAAATGAGGACACATTTGGAGATTATAGGCTAGAATATAGAGTACAATCAAGCCAAAAGCGAGTGAATTTTGCTTACCAAGAGAAACGCAGTTCATCTGCCACAGGTCGTTCGACTGGCTGAAGTGTTGGTTGCTCTAACAACGGACTGCCCCGTGAAGCCTTTGTTGAGAAGGGGACAGACGCTATTCTTGCGTGCTTCATGACCATCTCGCCCATATTTATACCCGATTCAATCGTCTGACTGTGTCACCCACCCACCCCTTATCTATTATAAACTAAATTTTAACATATCGAATCAAAGAGGGCGTTCACATCGGATACAGGAAGCGCGAGCAGCGATGTGTGTCGGATGACAGCGTGGAAAATTTAGGTTCCCCCGTTTATCCCTCTTTTCGTTTACCTTGGACCATCTTGTCACGTCGATTCAAGCGGCTCGTCTTCAAAGGGGTAACCTCTCGGTAAACGATGGGAAGATTCGTATCATGAAAACGACTGATGGGAGGGGAACATTCGAGTTGACCGAATTTACCCATGTTCTATAACCATTGAAAGCTATTATACCGACTGATCTCCTTCGGAAATCGGATTTTTCTGGTCGTATTAGGTAGTAAAGATTTACTGTTTCGAAGGTCTGGTTTCGAACCCCGGTGGAGGTCGAGATCTTCTTTGGAATGCATATCCCTAATAAGCTGCCATGTGATGAGGAGATTAATTATATGTACGTATTACTTGAACTTCTTCCAGCGGAACACTTAGTAAAAAATTGTATGAACTACATACAGTGACAGTGATATTTGTGAAACAATTACAGAAATTCCGATTATCATCAGAGAAATTGCTATAAACAATGAAATAAATGCCAGAAGTAACTTAAGGGGTCACTTTGTAAGAATACCTTAAGTACATTATGAACAAATTGCTCTGTAAAATTTTCAGACTTGTTTTATTTGCCAAACAAGGTTTCAACGCACTAATATCCTTTTTCACTCTTTGATAATGAAACTAACGTGTTAAAATAGCGGTCTGCGAATAACATAAGTCAGGAAAATTGTAAAAAGTAAGTTGTTCTTCATTGACGCAAAGAAAATATTCCCTAAAATCACTATGAACACATTTACTTCTTCTTATCTTCTTATTAGATCTTCCTAGATCTTTTTAGAAGATAGATTTTTATTCAAATAACTTTGGAACGTGAAGTAATTTTGAAATCTTTCTAGAATCACAAAATCAAGCCTTATAGTATTTTTCTCAGAGATGAAGCGTTGAACTGAGGTCCCCATGGCGACTTTCGTTGAAGAGTGCGCTTATGGCGACGCCGGGTTTCTCTCCACTCTTGCTTCATTCCCAATTATATCACTTTCCGTACCGACTTAATTTACCAGTCCAAAATGGCGCCCACGATCCCAGAAGTTGGTCGCCTTCCTAAATTATAAACTAACCTATTTACTACGTAGGATCTGAGTCTCCCGGCGAATACTTAGGATGAAGAGTTCTTGGGTTTCCAGCCGGGTTATGGTGTTGAACACTGCACCGACGTTTCGATGACGTAGTCTGCCATCGTCTTCAGGGTGAATGATTTACGCCAAAATTGTCACACATTTATGGAGTCACATCTTTAGTCAGGTTTGCTCTGATTGGTCATTTTTTCCCGCCATTTATTTTTGCTGCTTGCGAAAATCATTCACCCTAAAGACGATGACAAACTACGTATCCGAAACGTCGGTGCAGTTCAACACCGGCTGGCAACCCGAAACTCTTCATCCTTACCTATTCACTACTCCGTCTGAAAGTCACACTCGCCTGACTGCACCCTATTACTTCTCCAACGCTAATGCACATTCACGCTCTCCTGTTTTAAATACTCCTAACCAATTAAGTAGGGCGCTGGCTGTTGTTGCCAGTACTAGAAGCTGTAACGTGGGCGTGGCCTGTCGCCACCTTTGTTATCCCCGATTTTCCATTAGCGCTTACTAACTGACACGCTAACTTTTCAGTTATACCATGTTTTCCACCAATGACTTACAATAAATCAGCATGCACTTACTCCTTTCATACGCACTGTCCTTACGTATATTAATTATTTATTTAAGTTAACAATAATAAACATTCCCTGTGACAACTATGGTGAAATAGATGAAAATGAGCACTAAATAACTAATATACATTTCATGAGTAACTTGCCTTAAATTTCAAATACATGATGGATATTCTTGATTTACATCCGCTCATTCGTCCATTTCGTCGTGCTATCCAAAGTAAGTTAATAGCAGGGGTAACCAATATGGACGTTATTTCGGTTGATAGACAACAGTATGATGACGTAATGCCCATCCATCCATCTAATTGCTCCTAACAGTTCTCCTAAAAATTCCTTCGACCAGATTTACCCATGACATTCGCACTCTACCTACTTCCTATCGAACCATTTATTCTGCTACAATATATATGCTTTGTCATTCGATTCTCATCCATTCTCTCGACATTGCCGAACCAGCGTAGCATTCTATTTTATTTGCATACTAGCCGAAGGTGCCCGTTGAAATTCAACGGTTGTGAAAAACATTGATCTTATTATATAAGAAAACCAATAACCCTGAAGAATACAGTAAGCGTGGTCATTTAAGGAGTTCGTAACATATCTTGTACGTTGTGTTCGTTGCAGTAGACACGCTGACCGTTTTTCAGGTGCACGCAGAGATGAGTGACTGCTGGTCCTCTTTCATTCATGGAAAACCAAAAAATGGGCCAAGCAAACTCATTACCACTTAAATACCACCCAGGTTCATAGATTGTCACCTCGTTCCCCGGTTCTCTTGAGCCGTCTTCTGAGTGAATGACGGCTTGATCGCTTCCCTTGTGTGCATACATATATTGGCATTCAATGACGTAATTGAGTTGCGTTATTCAACGTTGATATGCGCGTTGAGTATTTTTATCACGATCGGAGAGTAGGGTACAATCCAGCGGTGGAAAACGTCAAAAGGAGTATTTGCTGCAGCAGCCATGTTTATTTGACCCATGAAACCTACTCACCAGGACGGCGCCTTCGGCGTAAAGGGTAGCCATAATCATTGGTTTTGGTTGCTGAATCAAATATCTATGGTGATTCTTAGAGAAATTGCCAAATTTCATGCACGAATGTCCTTCATTACTATTCGCTGCGTGTAAGTATTCTTCCACATTTAATCGCGTGTATAGTCTATTTAATTACTTTATTTGTATCATTTACTACGTAATGATCTTCCTTATACATTCAGTGCTCCTATGAGGGGTATTATGAGAATAGAAATTGAAGAGTATACTTGTAGTAAGTAAGCATAGAATTTATCGATTATCCCTCGAAGCAATCTATCATGGGGCCCTTGGGACTGCGGGCCCTTCTTTTACAGATTTTCTTTCTACGTGCTATCATGGGCCTGCAGGAAAACATGATATTTAACTGGTAGAGGCACCTAAATCTCTGGTTGCTAAGGAAATATGGTTTTGTTGATTTCAGAAAAAATGTGAGATTTTTCCGCTAAAAACATGACTTTCACCTGAATACGAAACGTAATAAGAAATTGATTGAAAGAATTAGAATTGTGATTTATTCAGCCATCCGATAAAAAAATTTCAGCTCTCTATCTTGAGTGAAAGTACTTTTAAAAAGCAAAAAATAAAACCACTGCACCGAACCCAATGATTAGCATGGACCACCAAAGGGGCAATTGAGGGCTTTTTAATATAGCCTATATATTACCCACAGATATACTTTCTATCTACATGCCAATTCAGCTCAATTTCAGCTCAATCGGTCCAGTAGTTTTTGCGTGATTGAGTAACAAACATACAAACTTTCACATTTATAATATAAATAGGATACCCATTTATGAAACATCAAACCCTCATTCTTTAATCTCCCACTCATTCCTAACGCTATCTATCCCACTTTTGACTGGTAACACTTCTAATGCACTCCATTTCTACTGCATTGAGCCAACGCATGAGTATTGTGGGTTTTAAGCTTTAAGAGTGGGCAATTACTAGTTTATAATTATTCTTTGTCGAAAAGCTTTCGATTTTAATTCTTATTTTTGAACTAATCCGATAAAATATCACTACACACTCTACCGTGGCTATTGTGACCCAGGGAAATCTGTCTACCAGCTGGCTACATAACGTTTCTTCGGCGAACATTGTTCTAATCATCGTCATTCTTGTGCGCTTAAGTGCGCTGATGTGTTACCAACTGCGCTAAATTTAACGTCTAGAATGGAAAGCTTCCTTTGGAGCGTAAACAATGGCACGCAACGTGCTTCTGACACTATCCTGCCCTTGAAAATTCAGTGTTGGCAGCCTTTCCTCTCATGAGCTCTGCTCTCCAGTCTGCTCCTTTGTCAATCGCTTCCACACGGGCGTTCTCCCTTTAAGTCAATCTTCACACATGTGACTGCCACCAAATTTTTCTACCACTGCACTTGACTATAATAACGATAAGTAAAATAAGATAAGATTGGATTAGATATACAGGGCAACAAAACGGTTTCCCGCTTTTGCTTTGGGACTCCTCACGTGACTGCCACGGGCCGTGTATTTTCGTAAACCATTAAGATAGATGAAGAGGGCGCTTGCTATGGTGGCCAATGCTTGAATCTGTAACGTTGGCGTAGTCTGTCCACCATCTCTGTTAACCCCACTTTTCCATTTCCGCTAACGAACTGACGCGTCAATTTTGCAATTTTACGATGTTTTCCATGGATCACTTTCTAGATGTCAGCATGAATTTGCTTCTTCAATATGCATACCTTTAACATATTTTTGACCTATTTAAATGTATAATAATCTGTATTCACGAAGATAATATGGTTAATCGAGTAAAAGCAATAGTATTAAGTTAATTATACATGTTTCAAGAGCTCCTTGGCTTGAATTTCAAACAAATGGTGGATTTCCTTGCTTAATGTCTGCTAATTCACCCATTCCGTCGTGCTATCCAAAGGGAAGTAAGGAAAGAGTAGGGATGTCCAATATGGTTGTTATTTCGATTGTCAGGCTACAGTTCGATGACGTAGTGCCCTCTACATCAACCTCAATGATTTTACTTGAAGGGCTCCTCACACAACACCCTTATAAGGATTCCTCTGAAAAATCATTTCCCCTCTCTGGAGTCTAACCTGGGGATGTGAGGCTGATACTATAGCCACCTACTCCATCCCATTTCCTCTGTCCCTGCCCATCCATATCTGTTTCTGAAACTCAGGATTGACCGCGAGCACCAGGCACTATTATGCTTCAAAATACCAAATTAAGAAAGAAAATACCGTACATTAATAGATTCTGTTTTTTTTCATCACAAATCTGATCGTTGTTCATCTTCATATCACGTTATTTCAAGATATGAGCGAAGTTGATGTTGCTGGTATGAATTCCTCAAATGTTATTCTGCGCCATGATGCCACATGCCAATAATAATAACTGTAGTTTTATTCTTTATTATTGGAAAATTATAAATATGCTTATAGCACTCTACATTAAATGGTATGAATAGTGAGATTAGAAAAATTAACGGGGGTATAATGCAACGTGAACTATACACCAAAAAGAGAGTATTGACAAATGTTTTTCCTAATGTCACTTTTTGCCACACCTGGACGGAAAGAATCGATTCAGATTTGTTTGTTTTACTGCCCAGTTTGAGATTATTTATACCTGACAAGCCATCAGAATCAATCTATTGGTGTGAAATTCTTTAAAGATTACTTCTCATTTAAAACGTTCACCATATGAAAAAGAACCACCACGCAAATGCTTGCAAATAATTTTCTGCGCGGATCATCAACATCCTTAACATTTTCCATGGAGTGAATAAGACGCTTAGTATCCTGAAGTATCAGTTACAAAGATATACGCGATTCATTTTCCTTAACCATTTTAAAACTCGTTTTGTACGGGGCAAGAAATTGCACAATATAAAACTGAATGTTTTTCTCAATTTTGCTTGCAGTAATTATTGAATTAGAGACGGTGCTATTTTGCCATCTCGCGTTTATACATTCGCGCATGTATTCTTGCAGTTCACCGCGACACACAACGAAATTGGAAATGTACGTTCGTGCATACGTGAGATTGCGCATTTACGTGCCCCGTGTAAAACGGGCATAAGATTACGAGGAAAAAAGAATGAGAAAAGTTGAATGGCGCAGGAACATGGACTCTGAGGATAAACGACGAGAACGGATTGCTGGCTTTTGGGATGTGGAAGTAGAGGAATGGAGAAGGTGCGTTGGATGAAAAGAAAGACAAACGAAAAAGTGTGTAAGGCATATTGGACGAGGAAAGCTCAATGCTGGATGGATAAGAGAAGGAGTCAAAGTAGGTGGTTGTAGAGACGATGAGGGGAAAGGGTTGCTTTCGATCGTGATAGAGGGGAGGATGTTGGGCAAGCGGGGCAAGGGGAATAAAGGGCTTTCTGGATGTAATGAAGAGAGGTAGGACGAATATCGAGCTGAATGGAACTGAGTGAAGAATGAAATCGAGTTAGGAGAGAAGGATGTCAGGTGTAAAATATTGATTTAGCTATTCTTACTTCCATCTAAACCTTCCTTTACCGGAAAATCACCTTTTATAATAATAATTTATTTACACACCAATATACACATATGAAACAACATCACTTTTGTTGTTCGATGTTTATATCACATGCGTATGGGGTATTCCCTTATATTCCCCATGCGGGGTCAATGCCGTTACTGGGGCGATGATATGAGTTTGACACGACTTTGGGCAAAACAAAACCTGGTTTTAAACTGAGCGTTGTAGACATTTTTACATTTAGCTGCAGAGTAAAAATAACACGGGAATTTACATTTATCATACATTTCAACTTCCTCGCCAACTAGCCAAAACTTGAGTTGACTCATTCGTAGTCAATGACTGGATAAATATGGTAGCAGAAGAAAACCCGCCTATACAGGTCTATAGAAGGTATATCGGCATATCTATCAGAACCATGCTTGCTCAAGAGCCGGGGCTTTGATTGAAGTGTCAAATAATAATTACTAATCAGCGAATCAGTGAATCAAGGGAATGATCTTTGACGATTATAGGTGATTGTACATACAATGATAATACCTACTTTGATGAATCCTAAAAATTAGAATTTTTAAAATGGTATGATATGGGAACTTTTTTCGAATTAATTCGTTTCAAAAACTAAGAAAATTATAAATATTAACCACCCATGTTGTCGAAAAACCGAGTTCTTTTCGTCGCACCTACACGTTAACTTTTTTATAATCTAGTACGGCGTCCAAACATAAATATACATGTTTAAATTAATGTTTTCTTTCGCCTTTGAATTTCCTTGGAGTTCCTTCTCTTCCCTATCATTCACAGCTCATCTCCATTTATTTTCCTCCCAATCCATGCTACATTACCCATTTTCCTCCGTTCTTAAATGCCTCTTCTCTGTCCTCCTCTCCCTTGAGTTCACTTCTCAGAATACAAAATATAAGGAATTGTTTTTTTTATCTTACTACGGCTGGGAAAACATTACGAAAGAACATAATCGCAGTGTAAATGACAAGCTCCTCTCTCCTTTTCTTAATTATTTATTACGGCAGTGATAAATTGTATTCAGTGTTATCATCATGAATCATCCGATGCCGCTGACCTCAGCCCTCTACTCTTCCATGACACATACTAAATCGTTTGATGTAGGTACCCATAGCTTTTTTCATGTCTCGCTGTATCTAGCGTACGCATACATTCCTCAATTTCCCTCACGGAAACATTCTTTCTACCATCTACTGTACCATTCCTCTGTACCTCAGTGTTTATAAATATACATCATATTTTAAAATGTAGATATCTTTTTCGTGGGTCAAATGGTAATTGCTCATCACCACATAAAGGTAAAAAGAGCACATGAGAGTACAGCTGCATATAATTCATGAGGAAAAGCATAAAGTTTGTCTTTTAATAAGTAATGAGTAGCGGATTTGTTGGATTGACTAGATTTATAAGAGGGGAAGGTCAATTTTGTGCACTCATTGACAAAGAATTGCCCTTAGATTTTTATCTGCTCTAGTGGTTTGGAAAACGTGTGGCAACTTATGTAAGATTTGAGGGGGGGTTTCATGAAACCATACGTTGCCTTATAAAGGGGAGAGAGTGGAGGTAAAAGAGTGTCCAAAATCGCCAGATGGTAATGCGTCAATGGCCCGTAATTGTTTTCCAATTTTCTTTGAATTAAATTTGGTTGGTAAACAATGTATACTTGGCAGGGTGTCTCTCTTCTTTTGGTGTTCCTTTTAGTTCTATATAGAGGTATTGTATGAGATAAAAATATACTCTCCGTGTAATACTAAAACTCACCTTATCTGTATTTTTCAAATATTCATAGCTTGGGGCGCAGGCTCCGAGTCCCTTGACAAATTTCAAGCTATCCGGGACTAGCCACGGAGTTCCACTATTAAGAAGTCACCCGCAATGCACACAAGTGCGAATTTCTACAGAGAAAAAAAAATCATCCGCCTTGACCGGGATCCCGGTCAAGGCGGATGATTTTTTCTCTGTGGAAATTCGCGTCCGAGTCGCTTATTTAGCTTAGTCATTATATCAGCCGTATCGCACTCTTTGATTCTCGTTCCAATCACCAGTTCTGAATTTGTAAATGTCGCTTTACTTGGTATATTTTATTGCACAAACGAATATATGATAATTTTTGGAAGAAAATGAATGTAATTGGAGAAGGTTCTATTACACGTTCAGTCATTCAGAGAATCATACGATTTGCCGCTTTACACGGTACAATTTTCCTCATGAAAGAATTTATACATTCGTTTGTACACGAAAATGTACCGTGAAAAGTGGCATTAAAAGGAAAAATTTTCTTGCTTGTGTCATTTCTTCTGCTAAAGCAGTTTTTTACTGAATTTCCAACTAATTGATCATTTTATAATCAGCTCCCCCACACACTTCCGCTCCAAATCTGAGCAAAAGAGTATACCTGGGCAAATATTTGAGTTACTGAGTTAGAGGTTGAGTGTCTCATGGGAAGTTTTGATGAGTAGAGTTGATCATGAAATCATGCACCCGTTCTTCAATTATTTTCTGGTTAGTTATTGCCCGAAAACAGCCTTTTGAGTCACCTCTTTCTCCACGATTGCTGAGATATGCCCAAAAAATAGTTAGTATATATATATATTTTCCTAAATCCGTGGGCAAATTTGAGGTGTGATATCTTATCCATGTTTGCTTTTATTTCTCGCATCCACTTTGCTATCTCACGATCTTACGTTCATGAACCTAAGCCCCTCTCATCAGCGTCGCCGACTTGTTATCTAAGAGCACTGGCCAAATATCTTGGCGATAAGACTCTTACACTTTTTTACCTGGCGTTTCCTGAATCATTTTTGGTGAGTGGGATAGATTTTTGGCCTACTTCTCCTACAGTAATTAGTGCATGAAAAGTTCTCTAAGTGGCAACGTTAACATATTTTGACATATATAAGACAAATTATTTTGTACCATGGACCTCTATATACCCAGGCGAAAATGATTTAAAAGATAATGAAAGCTTTTACGGAATATTTTTCCTAAGATATTAAAAATGGATTATTTGCCATTAGGTAAGCCAGTTTACTTATAACGTCATGAAGAAGCAATGTCTCTACAGGTGACGGTGCGGCATTAAGATTTAAAAATTGTTCGAGGAGCTTTTTTAAGGAGAGAGTTCGTTGCTTCTTAAGATTATGTAAACTTGTTTCTTTCACTTGGTTAGGTTACGTTTTTTTTAATAATACAATTATTGTTTTTACTGTGTTAATTAAAATTCTTATGTAAATTTAATGAATGATCTTAGCGGTATGAAAGTACTTAGTCAAGCGTGGATTGGGATGGATGGATGGATTGGATATTAGGGGAGTCAACCGACAGCTTAGGTCATGGGGGCAGGTAAGGGAGGAAGGGTGGATAGAAATCTTAAGGAAAGGTGCCAAGGGGATCACAGTTTAATGACTCATCCGACAGACTTGAAGTTCCCTCTACAAGACGCTATACAAGACAAGTACGGATCGGGTTTTCTCTGAAAAACATCCTCCTCAGCAGGGATTCGAACCCTGGCCGTCCGTATGGTTAGCCAGTACTCCAGCCACTACTCCAACCCATATCCATTTATATACTCCAATCCATATTAAAATGTGCACGCAGTGACCCACTATTGCCGGTTAAGCCTCCTGAAAAAAGATTTCATATACCTCTAATCATCCGTAAAAGGAGAGTCGGCAAGGAAATCCCACACAATGGAAACGGACGAGACTGGCCTCAAAAAGGTGCCAATGACGACGAGTGGACTCGCTAGCTAACTTTCCTCTCTCGATCATCCTTGTGCAGGGAGGGATGAAGGTGAGAGCACGACAAGGCTCACAGAATCGATATTCCTTAACGAGACGGGCGTCCGGCACGGTAGGTTCTGCTTAGTCATCAGCTAGGAGGAAGGAGCATCAACACACTTACTGCTACCGTGGAGTGGTTTTTATGTGTTAGCAATTTGGTTGTCTGCAGAGAAAGTTCGAGTTTTTTCAGGAAAAGGAGAGAACTCTATAAAAACGCCAGAATATTTTTTACTTGCGTGTTGTATTAGAGGGAGGTAAGTGGTTTTTGTGTTAGAGGTAAGTAAGTGGTTTTTGAAAATCAGTTAGACGAAAGTATTTTTTGTCACATTTGGTGAAAAATAAATGTGTCGACGTTGAATGATAAAATGATTAATCGTCATCGCTGGAAAATGCTCTAGCTATGGCATTTAAAACACTTCTGCGACAAAGAAACTGCCACGTGTGGAGTGAATATTATGGTGGAATTTTCGGCAACAGCAAACAATAAAGAGTAAATCCCTGCCAGAAAATCATTTCATGACATTTCCCGTAAGTGAAATGTATAGAATTCCTTCTGATTTCTAAAAGAAAAACAGCTAGTTTCAAACTATCAAACTAAATTTAGCAATGTTAGTCCGCAGGTTTCCGCGGCGTTGATCAAATGATTTCAACATTTCTCGGGTTGCATCCGCGTCAGTTGTCATTCAGCACAACAGTTTCGCCAGCTATCCTGCTGGCGTCCTCAGGTGAAGGAACCTTCCTTCCTTCACCGGAGGACGCCAGCAGGATAGCTGGCGAAACTGTTGTGCTGAATGACAACTGACGCGGATGCAACCCGAGAAATGTTGAAATCATTAAATTTAGCAATCTCTAAAACGTAAAATTTACAAAGAGTAGCTTACCGAGCCATCGAAAGTGACACGTAAGTGTCCATCGAGGTCTGGGCCAGCGACGAAGTTGCCTGTAAAATCCAAGAAAGATTCCAGCAGTTACAGAAGAATGAATGAAAGGAGGGAAACTATCCAACGTTTCTGAATATAAAACGATCGGGACGAACATATTGTACATAAACGATGGCTATATATAAACAAAGTTGAGGTATAAAAGAGAAATCAACATTGTATAAACAGCATCGTACAAATTAGCGAGGCAGGAGGATACCTGAGGCCCTTCCTTCGCGTTATCGAAACTGATATCCACAACCCAAACGTCCATTTGATACAAACTGCTAGCAGTCGCAGTTCTTGTGACTCATCCCACAAATGCATTCACCGTAATTTTCAAAGAATCTGCGCTGTTTGAAGAACATCTATCGCAATTTTCATAATCATTTAGCCAGTGACATAATTTCGATAACATGAACGCACACTCAAATAATCCGTAATCACCCCCAAGGTATCTTAACAAATAAAACACCTATCTCACCGTTATAACAGTAGTAGTAGTCTCAACTGACTTTGAGAATGTTTAAAAACATTATTTACCATATAAAATCTTTGATAATACACCACGAAAGGCTCCTCCAGTCGTGCAATACTGTGAGATATGGTGAATTTTCAGTTGAACAAGCGAGTTATTAAAGATAAAATAAAAATCGCGTGAAAATGGGTGAATTTCCCCTCCACTATGTCAGAGGAAAGCCAAATTGGATTGGGTGGCAGGTGCAGTTTTCCAACAGCAATGCTGAGAAAGTGCGACAAATCGGAAAATAATAATAACACCGATAATCCTTTGAACGGATGTTTATATTGAAACAAGGTAACGCATGGCATAACGGCGGAGCTGGCGTTTGCCTCCCAGTGAGCTGGGGAACGAAGGAGGCTGCCTTACGCACCGCGCAGAACATCATGACTGTTGACACGTGAAGATGAAATTGAATGTTGCTCGATAACTATATTTTGTGTTAGTGTTTAATAGCATACCACAGTTACTATCTCCTCCTCTCGCTTCAAATGTCTCATACGATTTGGTTTTCAGTTTGAACTGGTATCTCGTGGTATGTAGGTATTAGTGATATTAATCAGTAGTATTATCCTAACCTGTGTACCACATGATTACATCTTAGTCAAAGTACCACTCTCCCAGTAGCTTTCTTGGCCGTGTGCTGTTCTCCTGAACGCTTTTTGGCCTGCGCCCAGCGGCCGGGGATCATGTGGAGGTAGACATTCACGTTGGATGAGTTCCTGGGCATCCTGCACGCCAACGACATACCTGGTGTGGAATTACCCCGTGCCACACACTCGGGAGGTGGCTTTCACAGTATTTCGTAGACGTTGACGGCTCCGAGGGGTACAGCAAGAGTATGGCCCTCGCATGAACACTCGCGACTTCTCTCCGGATGCAGATACCAGGATGAGTCAGGGGATACAGTTTGGCACAACGCGGGTCTGCGGATTGTATACTTTCACTCAATTGAAACGTTGTGGAAACCCCTGTGCTGCCTTATGCCCCTAAAGATGTCACGCTCTTTGAGGAGAACTGTAACATCTTGAAGAATAATTCAATGTACTCACAAGGAAGTTAAGAGGCGACCACGCTTGATGTCGTGTCCTTCGACCTATTCTCATCCCCCATGGGCGAGACTGAGTTTTCCGCTCGGGCTGAAATGAACGTGGATACAAGGTAGGTAGCTAAACGGACCAAACACCAAGATCCTGTTGTTCATACCATCTTAGTGCTAATCGTGAGTAATTGAGAGCACATTTTAATAACTCCTCCAGTGAGTCGGAAAAAATTCTTGGACCACACTTCACTTAAGTACAGCCATTTAAACGCTGTAAATGACCATACATGTTGTAATAAAAATGGTTTGAGAATTATTTTTAAAAATTTTCGCCTCAATTAAAGCACCGTTATGACTTGGGTTAACGGAGCGGAATTCGCAATTTTAGCAAAAATTGTATGTAAATACGTACATTTATTTGGCATAATACCGTGATATTTACTAGGAACTATTATCATCTCATGGAAAGTGTGTTTTCGCGTTTAGGAGAAAATGTGTACACATGTCATCGAATTACTTCGAAACACACGTTAATCGCCACAAGGCTACGGGTTAAAATAGCATTAAGGTAGTTTGAGAAAGATAGATCCGTAGTCATAATGGAGGCCATATTCGCATTACACGTTTTAATGTTAGCAGCTGTATGATGCATGGATTAAATATTGCATCATTAATTGCATAACATACTTTTATGTGACCAAAATTTAAAGAAATAAAATAAAAATATCTACACAAGTCTTTAATTTGACTGATTTTTTCACGCGGTACGTTTAAAACGCCTAAACCACGGAAGTTTATTTTACGATACTGAAAATATTATTGCGGTAACTACATGGTTTATTTTCAAAAATAGTCTAGAAAACATATAAACTACACATTTCATTTTTTGACGAGATCTAGGTGTTGAAAATTCCCCATTTATAAAATTAGGTCTCTCTGGAGTGCATACGCGTGCCATTTCCCAAGTAAAAGGGGGGCATTTTTCGACCAAAATCTCGGAAAGTAGTTCAGTAAGGGTCGAGCATTTTGGTATCTTTGGACGGCTGAATGAGATATTTTTCTTTAAAATGAGACCAAATTCTATGATTTCTGGGTGATATGATATTTTGCTCAAACTACCTAAAATTGCCAAGAAATCAATTCGGTAATATGGATTTTTTTCGCTTTTATCTATATGTATTGCTAATAAGCACAAGCATCCAAAGTTTAAAACATATCTGTATATAAACTGAAATCACTCTAAACACCCTGAGAAGGTGATCTCCAGACACCACACTCGGGTAAAACGGGAGTTCTCATTCCGGATGATCGGATTTTGCATCATCCGGGTGTTCCCGGAGGAGCTTCGGGTGTATTCCGATCTTCGGGGAATAGGAGGATCCACTTGATACAGAAAGTGTGAGATACTAACTACCAAAGATTATATATTTTGCTATGGAGAATATTGGATGAATCTAATGCTTTTTCCAGCTCGAAGAGCCCTTCGCAGCGCCAGTTCTATCATGTCAATGCCGTTTTCCAACGCCAATTGTGCCAAATATGATATTTCAGTATTGTGCCAATGATAGAACCCGAAAGATGAGTTTGTACCTTTGACTTCCATTTCATTGCCTATAATACTTCGCCTTATTTGAGTTTTTTGGTAAATAAGTCATTTGAGGGTGGCAAGAAAAAATCCTTTCCCTGTTGCACTCATTATCGCTTTTTGCGATTACCTCACATGTTCCTTCAAGTTTATATCAGCATCAAGAAATGAGCGTAAAAGACCTGGATTCACTAACTTAGGAAAAATTAAATATATATACGATTGGCTTAGAGAGGAGGCACGATGAGGTTTAGGGTTTTCTTCCCATAACCCTAGGACCCCGGCAGAAGTTTGCCATTTGTTAAGTCCCGGGAAATCCCGGAGTTATTGATTTTGAGTAAAACCTTAATATATCGGTTATTTTGTGTTAAACTAAAATTTACGTCTTATGCAAGACGAAAAAAATCTCTTCCCTTAAAGACGTTTCTGCCCTCGTCAATGGAATCTGAATGGGGATTCTCTGAGGCGGTGCATTTCTTTGACTAGAATGGGAAAAAGATTGGGTGGTCGATGAATTGACCATAGATTTATTTGAAATCACATTGTAAAGATATCAGTAAACAGTTTTTGGTTGAATTCGTAGATTTATTAAGGTATTTTTATTTTTTCCTTTTAAATTTCTGACGATTCAAAAATATTTTTCATCATGTAATTTATGTATTTTTCAACGAAATGACTTTGTGATTAATGAAAAATTTTGTTTGAATGAAAACTTTTGAATAATTAAGCACACAAAATATATTACATACTTCACTTTGCTCATTTCAGTGATAGCAGAACGCATTGCGAGACAATAAAAATAAGAAATAGTTATTGATTATTTTATTTTTCTCTCCCTCTCTTTTCTCGGTTTGTGTTATATCCTAAGTAAAATAATGCTCATTAAAGGATTTCCCAATACTCCGGGAAGAGGACCACATCTACACCCGGATTTAGTAAAAGACACGGGAAATAAGAAACTTCATTGAGGTCTCATCGTAAGCGTTCGGGTCCTTTCAACTTTCTTGACCTCACTCGCTTCTTCAGGTGTGAGTTAACCTACCAACGCCCGATACTAAAAATTCCGAAATATTTACTTATCACGTGTAACATCGTCTTATCGGCTGGAAGCTGTCAACGGACTCCCATAAAGCGTATCAAGTCAATAATTCCAGATTAATCCAGTGGAAAAAATCAACGGAAAACTCCAAATTTTCCGTCTGGGATGAATTTGGTGTATTTGCTGAGAAAACATTAGCCTCTCCCCGCTGCCCTCTTAGACATTGTCTCTTCCACACGTGTATCTGTTTAGCGCCGGGAACTCGTGGCGCTGTTGACGAATACGTACTTTTACAAATATTTGAAGATGAGTGTAATTCTATTTAACTTGCATACATACAATTCATCTTTATTTTTTTTAAGTGAACTCAAGATAGGTTGAGAAGTCTCGGTTGTTGTAAATTTCCTTTTGTTGGCACAAGGGGCTGTATGAGAAACCATCATATTCTCCGTACAAATTATCAAAGAACTCATTTCATCTCCATTTTTAATTTCAGGCCAAGGGCTGATTAATTGATGCAAAGAAGGACTGATTGTATTAAACGTATGCCATTTACTTACTGTCCATAATACCGATGTTTACTGCACAAAAATGGGAAGAGTAAAATATTATACAACGTAAAAGAGCTGACAAATTTCAAATTATTGTTAACAACATGGGCAAACACAATCAAAAATGGTTCAGTGATAAAGTTACAAACCATAGGCGTCATGATTTTTCGTAGATAAAATCGAAACAAGGGATTTTTAATTTGCTGCATTTTTATATACGAAATTAAAAGGACTAAGAAGGTTAGAGTAGCAGTTAGGGTGAGGTAAATATTCAGGAAATCAATAAGATATAGTTCTGTAACAGTGATGTATTTGTATATTTTTATACAAATAATTTGGACATTCAAACACGAAATAAAGCAGACTCGGCTAACTCGTTATTCTACTCAATACAATATTTTGAGGATCACTATGATGCAATAAGTCAAACCGGAAACAATTGGGTATGTGGGAAATATAAATGTTGGATTTAACCCTTCATCGGTCGCGTCGGGTCAATATGACCCGATGATGTTTTCGCTGAAGATTTTTTATGGAATATGTAATCATATTGCTTTGGTTTTTCGTCTAGCAACCTTTAATGTGTCACTTTATAGATCCTCAAAGTATAATTATTAAAAAAAAAGTTCAACGACTTCGTCTTGGTAAAGATTTTAGCCAGACGAGACCGTGAGTGTAACAAAGTATCCTTGCTAATGGACCCGACGCAACCGTCGGCGTTTCAAATTTGTCGTTATGCCGACCCGAGGCAAACCCCAATTTTGTACCTTGGCTCAAGTCTTTTGCTAAACGAAGTCTCAAATTATCCGTTTAATGTTGATGATTTTGATATTTGGCATGTGTGAGTATACTAGTACATAGTTCATATCTAGAAATACCATAATTTTACAATGTAGAGACGATAGCAAAACTCTTGGGATACATGCGTACAAAAGAATTAGCTGTTAATCACATTATCCTCCGGAAAGATCGTAATTTGATATTTATCCTTCACTTCCCGAAACATTTATGTCGACTTCACTAAACAACTCACTCATTGATGCGCTGACCGGAGAAAAAACTTTCCGCGATGGTTGCACTTTATTACACCACCTAAGTTTTGGATTCCACTCAAATTATCTCCTTTGTTGGGTAGAACTTGACGCTGGAAAATTGTAATTCTCTACGACTTCCCCGGGAAATCATTCCCATTGAATCTGAGGACACGCCACCACGGATGAGACGAGCTAAATCCCTGCACATTAATTATTTACGTCCGGCATTTCTCGGGGTACACCACATTCCCCTAAACATCGTTCATTTCGATTTTTGCAGGAGAAAAGGACTACCAATAAGCAATACCATGATTCCACTCAAATTATCTTTCAACCCGGAAGACGTCCAGTATGAACAGCAGTTTCTACCTTTGCGCCATTCTCCGAAATAGTATTTATCAGAAGTGTTTCTCAAACAGTGATTCCAAACTTCGGTATTCTCCGACCCTAAATTTTAAGTTCACGAGTCACAGAAATACATGAAAAATAAAAAGTGGATGACTGTAATCAATGCAGAGTAGTTTAATTATTTTAAAATTTACTCACCACTTTATACGCCCTGTTATGGTTCAATATTAGCCATTTTTCAATCCGAATCTAATTGCTGCACTGACACTCACTGCACTGCACTCTCTTCGTAAGGGATTCCCAGAGCCAAATAAGCATATTCTAGGGCTTCCACTTTTCATTCCGTTTCCCATTCAAGTATCCCTGCAGTCAACATTCCTCGCCGTTGGTTTTATTATTGCACATGGTAAGCATAGCCGAAGGTCTTTCTCTGCCCCTCTTTCTATTCTGCTACCCTTCCGTTATTAATGTCAGTTGTAAATCAAGCCTAAATAAATGTCCTACGAAAATTCTAACATGACAAAAGAATCTCGGTGGATGCTAAGATCAAGTGCTGTCTTTCGACCCCTGTCCTTTGCAAATAAAATGAGAACGTAGGAGAAAAACTTGATTCAAACCCGGGACATACAGTCACCAAACATCGGAGAGTGGTAACGGAAAACAGCAAGGGAAGGAAGAGAGAAGTTGACCAATCAGAAGCGACCTGAGTTGTCCAAGGAGCGTATACACACCAGGCAAATACACTCGGCACCCAGCTAACTGTGACGGCCTCTTTTCACGGTTAATTTTGTTGTACAAACGATTGTATCATGGATTGTACAAGAAAATGACTGGAATTAGAGCAGGTTCTATTTCTCGCTCAGTAATTCAGACAGTCATACAATTTGCCACTTTACACGGTACAATTTTCCTAATGAAAGAGTTCGTACATTCGTTTATACAATAAAATGTACCGTGTAAAGCGGCCTTAAGAAATGATGAGCCAGTGGGCCATCGAAATGTCGCGGAGAGGAAAGCCCAACCCGGTGCCACAACGCAGACGACTTCATTCTGATCATCCACCGGGAAAGCCAACAGTCCTTCACTAATTACCAGTGTTTTCGTGAAATGACCGTGATTGGTCGCCTACCATCACGCAGCACACTTTTGCGGTTACCTGGGCCTTCAGTCATCCAAATAAATTCATAGCAGCAGTCGCTACGTGAACATTGCGACAGTTAACAAAAACCATTACTGACGCTGGCACATCATCAAGTATCGAGTGCGTTAACCTTGATGAAAGGTAATGTGAATAGATATGAGCAAAAGGATAGGAACGGAGGCACTCACTGAAACGAGGCCTGCCAAAGCCATTAAGAAAAGATAAGTGAAATTTTGGATACGGACTGCGGCCCTGCACAACACAAAAACCGAAAATTCTGGTCTCAAATCTGGACGTGAGAAAGGATGAGACAAGAGCGGAGGCAAAGAAGATGTGGGCTATGAGGAAGGAGAGAGTGTGATACACAAAAGGAGAGGAAATGGAACATAGAGGTGATTGGCATGGTAGGGAAGCAAAAGAAACTGCTGAACGAGATGAGGAGGTATATCAAGTGTCATTCGCCGTCGTCGCCGCAGTCCTTATCCAAAATTTCACTAGAACAAGACTGTGGTTCATACTTTCTGAAATTCGTATTTTTCTCGGGACACTCCCTTAAAATTTTTACTTCTGGAAAGTAAATAAACCTTTTTCTATGTTTTAGTAATCGGATAAAGAGGTGCTTTTTCGCACATGTCATTTGAAATCTCATCATCTTCGTTTTCCGGTCATTTCTGGCTGCAGAGGAACACTTGGCGTTTCTGATTATTTTCTGCTATAACCAATGACTAAACAACATTCGTGGAGCTTCATGTACAATATTTTCCACTTATGCCCTGTTCAGCCCGAGATACGGCCCCGAAGGTGAACGCTACCCAAAGCTAGTTGCTACGCAAGCTGGAGGGCGCGCCACCAACTATGTCTTTCAAGGTAAAGCCCGAATCTACTGTTTCCGAGACGCGATAGTGCTTTTCATTGCTCGTTTAAATTAAATTGATTTTTCTCAAAATTCGTCCGAGAAACTTTATATTTACAAAAAAAACTCCTTTTAACTCTAATTGCCTGCTTTATTGTTTATTTATAGTTTATTTATTTATTGTTTATTTTATCTCTGCCATGAACTATTTGCACCTTTCCGTAGGTCTATTGGAAACTTTCCGCTGGTTTTTTTACCTTAAATTGGGCATTTTTCTCCGCCACTTTTTCATTGAAATGGATCCTATGTTGGATTCATGTACATAGAGAATACATATGAAAGAAATGTAACAGAACTATTGACCCATTTTGGAAAATGTATAGACCTACAATTAATGAAGTCTTACATTTCTTTATAGATCAAGGTGTACCTAGATATCTTGGAATAACAGGAGCTATACTTTGAGGTACTTTCCGGAATATTCAGAGATATACAATTCCAAAGTTTCTTTACTTTATTAGCCTCTACCGGTATGTTATCGCCGAAAAACCGAAGTGCTACATTTTTTGGGCCAAGATACAGCAAATATTTCTAGATTTGTTCTGACCCAAGAAATGTATTATATCACGGATTATATCTCATTCTAAAAAGATTTTTAAAAAGTAACTTTCGTCCAGATCTGAGGCCTGAGGCCAGATCCTCGAGGCCTGAATGGCATTTGGCGCCTCTGCGTGAGCGACCGACGTACGCTCATCATCCACGAATTAGTTTTTTCTCCTGCGTATAGTGATGCAATGCACCGAGAGCGCGTAAATCATATACCCTGAAGCGGTACTCCGCCGAACATATTTAAACCAAGTGCAGCACCAAGGAGTATTGCGCAGCAAGCTCAGGGAACTCTCGGTAATCTTTTCAAGGTGGCTATCCTAATTTTCAAGTGCTACAGTTCCAAAGTTGGAATATCCCACCATTGCGTCCGGCACATTTTATCGAAAAAGCCAGTGTTGCACATCAGGGTTGAAATTTTAGGTTTATTTGAAGTCATATGTTCCGAAACCATTTAAAAAGAACGGGGGTTTCGGCAGCATGTTCTCCATATGTTTCGTCAAAGACACTCCGTAAAATGATTTCCAAGATAAGGCTCAAGATAAAATCAGGATATCCTTTCTATGCCGCTGTTTTATTTTAAAAAATGTACAAGATATTCATTTTCTGTTTGCTGCAGTCGGATTACCGCAGTATGCTTGATGATGAGGTCCATTCCCTCATCAGCCAATGCCCGACAATCTCTTTGCCAAGTATTTTCCGTCCCTTTGTACACTTGCCTCATCCATCTCCATTTCAGGAAATGATGCACTTAGGTAAGCAGAATGGAAAGCCTTCTGACAGTGAAACCTGTATTAAGCGACCACCGACGGTTCCGCTGAAAAATGTCCGTTGAGAGGGGTGGTCGTTCGATAGGGATTCAGTTTTTGGGAGTACATATTCTACAAATGAACCGACGGATGAAATTTCTTCAAGCGACGGTTTTGTTTCAACCTACATAGATGGCGTTTATTTTCTCATAATCTAGTTGCTCTTGGGAAATTTCAATGCATATGCAACGGTTCCACTGAAACATGGTTGTTGAGAGGGGTGGTCGCTTGATAGGAGTGGTCGTTAAAAGGGGTTTAATTGTACATGAATCAAACGTTTGAATCGTTTCATCACGTTGGTCCTCTTTTGCTGCAGCTTTTCTGTTGAACTCTAAATAATACTGGTTTTCTGCCTCTATAAATCCATTGAAATTCAGCAAATTGCAACCTTAATGCATCACTGCATGATTCTCACGCCATGAGGGGGAGGACGCTATCAGCCCATGACTTGTGGAGGGCCTGCTTCAAAAGTAACAGGAATTCCAGAGAAAGCGGCCCAAAGGAAATATTGAACATAGCAGTGGAACCTCTTCACACTTACATAAACCTAGCGATACTCTGGAAACCTTTCGCCCCCCTCAATTGAAGTAAAAAAACTTGCTAGATATGAATTTATGTGATGCAGTTGCAAAGGAAATGGTTTTAAGCATGACTTGTAGGCAGTTATTCCATTTCGGAAGAAGTATCAAAACTTTGATATCGCCCCCCATAAGATTTTAGTAACAAGACCCAGGTGTCTACACTGCAATAGCCTGAAGGTGACATAAAGAAACAAAACCCAGGTCGTGTTAATAATATCTTACAAGTGGAGTTGACAAAGTTACTATACTTTTTCCGAGATGGAAAACTGCCTCAAAGTCGAACCTAAAACAGTTTTCTTTTGCCAATACATCACATAAGCACTAGACAATACTACCATTCTCCTTTGTGTTCTGGGCTACTATGCAGAGTTCCCACACAGAAGTTTTCCCAGCAATAAGGGCTTTACCAACGATAGTTAAATGAAATATTTTTTTCAAATTCAACCCACATTCAAAGCATTTATAAAATATGCACTTTAATTTTGATTTTTCAAGTCTTCTTACATTCAAAGTTGTTAGCACAGTTTTATCTCTATTTGATTGATAGTAAGGAGCCAAAATTTCTTGGCGAGGTCATCTGATCTTGTGAAATGTGTGATGCTCTTACTGTGGTGCATCCCCGAGTATCTAATAATTATTCTTTATCTCTAGATCATTGGCAGATGTTTCCTGTAGCTTCTTAGAGAGATTATTTAACCCTATGAAGGATGTAAATCACAACAGTGCATCCAAGTATAATTATTCCAATTGACTTACCACCTCTGCAAGAGCATGTTTTGTCATATCACTAATCCTATCCATTCAATCATCACTAATCATGAAGAACTGGAAAGAGCCCCACTATTTTTAGCATAATTGATTTTGCAGGCCTAACTTTTTCTTCCTTAAAAAGATGATTCCCATGAGCCGTTGATATTTTGTTTTAATTTTAATATTATTAATCAATAATTAAAAATTTTCACCCATCACTATACTCTGCAACCCTTTTCTCAGGTCAATTACAAAGAAAAATTGATTGAATTTATAAATAAAATAAACATATTTCCACCTTCCTTCCTCTTAGTTTTTTTCCCTCTTGGAAGTTTTTGAACCTCTGACCTTTGAAAAACTTCTTCACAGGATTCCATGGTAGTCCATATCAAGTTAACCACTTTTTAACTTTTTAGAATAATAACATGCTCAAATCAGAATGATGTGCCACTAGGATAAAAACTGTTCAGAAATCTACCAATCAGCTGGTAGAATGCCGATATAAATGAAAATTATGAAAGAGCCCAACCTCTTCACTGATATGAGCCAATCTCTTGATGGGTTGCTTCGGAGTGAATGCCGAGATGGAATTGCCATAGTAGTATAGAAGAGGTTAAGGATGTCTAAAATGGTAGATGCCATCTATGCTGCTGTTTAAGCATTCACGTTATTATAAAAATTATTATAAAATTGTATTCAACTCATACCTACATGTATTTCAACTGACTAGCAGTCATCATCAAGTATGTAGGTCGAACTTGAAGATGATTGATAGTCAGTTGAAACACGTGTAGCATGAGTTGAAAATAAAGTAGACAGTAAAATGTCATTTGTTTATCATTTGAAATTACTGTTCTGCAACATCAAGCCGAAGGAAGTGGAATTTAGTATACATAGTTTCCGATCAATGATTACTACATCACTATTAATCAAGGTTCTAAATATTCACCAATAAATTGAATAATCTTTACAATAAGACAACAATTAGAGCAAAATATAAAGGTTTTATTGCCAGCAACAATTACCACTTGAGGCAGCAGTCACACTGTTGCATTCATTATGAAAAATGTTTCAAAATTGATCAAAAGATACATCAACATTTTCAACAAGTGATTATTATGGTATAGGTAAAAAACAAATACACCTAGCATAATCCTGCATACTTAAGAACATTGAGGCGTACTTCATAACTGTCTAAACAAGCGAATAGATTTTGAAGATTTAAATATCACAGCCTTCTTAAGACTTACCCTTTTGGAATGGGTACAAAGACATGCATGGCCAATATGAGAAGAATTAGATACTATAATTACAACATTGAGAAACAATCCACTGTTTTGGCAACTTGGTTTTACAAGTCAAGACACTTGGTTTCACTAAGTTTTTTCCCAAAATTGAACCTTTATACATAAATTTAGGAAGACAATGGCCTCAACATACAACTTTGATTGAGAGCAAAACCATTTCCTTTAGCGAAGAAATAATATTGAGTAATCTGTCACTCACCATCAAAATCCCACAAAATTAGCAACTTAAAAGAAGACATAACAATATTAAAATTTTACCGTATTTCTACATGGATATAAATAGGGATAAACTATGATCGACTTCAAAGATATTTTTTCTCATTAATCCTTCATGAGAAAGACAACCATCCATGAATAAAGATAAAATTTGGAGAATTCTTCCTATGTCTACATTCACAAAGAGAAGTAATGTGTATTTGTCATTAAAAACAGAATTCCTGCGAAAGTCTTTCGTCTACTAGCAATAGATAAAAAAGTTGCTACATGTTTTCTAACAGATAGCAATTTGCTTACTCTCACAAAAACTTATCAAAATATCATTTTGTCCACTCAGAATTCCCACCTACATTTTCAACTGAATCAAGAGATACATGGCCGAGAAAAATATTGAAGCTTCTCAATATCCGATGGCATGAATGTCCCTTTCTCAGTTATGATACCTGTTATCAATTCAGCTGGCGTAACATCAAAAGCTGGATTCCAGCAGGATATCCCTGAAAATAAAAGAAGCACATCACACATGATCAAGAGTGAAAAAAAACAAAGAATTTTTTTTGACTGGTCAGAGACTGCAAGCTTTCAAATAAAAATTTTTTCTAACAATTTCTGATACACTAAACCCAATTTTTAAGATACAAAATATGCATCTAATATCAGGGTAGAGAGATAATTTTCTAAAAGTTTGGAATATCAACAGCTTCAGTATCTATTCAGTGAACTCATTTATCCAAAATTTAAAAGTAATTTCATGTACAATGAAATGCAAGTAAATATATAACTGTATTATACATAATGGATGCACTGAACACATGTAAATTTTAAGGAATTTCAAGGAAAAATAAGTAGGTATATGTATTTAACTCCCCTTCTCTTATTGATTATTTAACTACCAATAACATCTATCATCTCAGCAGATTTTTCTACTGGACCTCAGGTTTCTCTATATTACTTTTTATCTTTTGTTAAAGGTGTAGAGGATAGTTGACAACTGTTTTTTTTATCTGGTCATGTGGAATACTAATATATCCTTTCAGTGCATGTATAGTATTTGAAAGGGTTGTGCATTAGGTAAAATCAGAGAAGGAAATCAAAATTCAATATAATCTGCACAAAACATTGCATCTCACTCAAGATCAAATCCAATGGAGCTCATCTATCACAAAGAGCAATTTTCTTACTCTCCACTTCAGAAATATTAAAAAATGATGGCAAACACAATTCCCAATCTTCAATCAGTTGGCTAATTCTCAAGATACAGACAAGTAAGCATTGAACCCTGTAAGGACACAATTGCCTTATATATTTGCAATCAACATCAACAACCTTTCCACTGATTGAACAACAACTATTAAGCTCTTGCATCATCTATTCTTCCTATTGTCATGAGGCATTAGAAATGTCACAAACAGATACCCAAACATAGAGATAAAAAAACACATGCATCTATGGGATGCCTTGCTCTAATCAAGAATAAAATGTTGTGGTATATTTCTTCAAAAAATAATCTGCCATGAAATGTAGCTTGTTAATGCACTCGTTATAGATTTGCTCATTTAGCAGACAATTTTTTATTTTTGTGAGAATGGATGAGATTAAAATAATTCTAGAAAATATACCTTTTGGGTCTAGGTAAAAGGTATCATTGCACATTTTCAATATTTGCCAGTATATTATTACATGTTATGGCTGGTTCACCTGTTTATCATGCACAAACTTCACTAATCACCTAGAAAAGACGTGGTAAACCTGATGGACAAATAAATTGCTGCCACTAATTAGCATATAAACCAACATTAACAAGAATTTTAAAGTATTCAATACAGCCTTTATCTTCATTAATATGTATCTTACCTGGAGCAGCAATGCGGAAATCTCCTATGTGAGTCATTTCCCGATCTGGCCTCTCTTCAATGACTATATGGTCCCCACTTGGGATTTTGAAATCAATGGATGTCAACGGAGCAGCAACATAAAATGGTACCCCATGGTGCTTGGCTACAACAGCAATCTATATATCATTTAAACCATGCAAAGTCATTAAGCAAATTTTCAACTACAAGTTTTCAAATCTATTATCTTTCATGTAAATTTGAACCATGTCAAACAGAAGAATTCCTGAACAAGGGGTTGGATACTGATGGTCATTGACAACAGACACAGTGGCTTACTAAATAATTTAAATCAGGGATACAATATAATTACATAAACTGTAGTGCAATGCATCATTCAACTATTGCCCATTAATGCTGATACCTACTTTACCGAAAGATATTCATTTTTACTACACAAAAACTGAGCCACTCACATTTACAATAATGTCAAAAATTCACATGGAAACCTATAAGCACTTCAATCAATAAGGGAATCAAGCCACCTAGGCTCTTCATAACATTTACCAGGTCACTAGCAGGTTAAGTGCAGAAGAAAGACTAACATCAATAACAAATGTGACTATCCGAGATGGAATGGAGGAGTTTTTTCCCACACACACAAATTTTATGAGCACCGAATTTAAAGAGAGAGTGGGAGGATAGTAACTGATCAATAACCATTAAAACATGGATTTTTTATCCATTAATTATCAAAGGCTAGATACCAAACTTAACGCCCTTCATTGAAAGTGAAAAAAACTGATGGGCTATATATCAGTTGGCATTTTTACATGTACATTCATGTATTAAATCCCAAATGAAGTCTTTAATCAGCTTACACCATTCAATTCCCAAATGTATACATGCCACAAGGGGATAAATGAACATTATTTTACTTAAAATATTAAACCTTACAAACATCATGAAAATAGCCAGGCAGTCTTCATACACCCTTCCTGAAGTTTGCTGGCATTGAGAGGGTTAAGTTTATTTGCCCCCATTCAACAGAGTAAAAAGTCATGCACTGTTAAGACAAGCTCACAAGAATTGCCAACATATATGACATGTATTAGGAGAGCCAACAGGCAGCTGATGTCAATTGAATCACTAAAGCCTGGTTTTATCATATCTGGATAAGTACTTTTTGAGTGTGAAAACTGATACAAATACTTTGTTCCATTAGTAAAGCTCAAGTCAACAGCAATTTAATTGCCACACAAAACATTTCACCTGCATGGAAATTGAACCACGGAGTTTGGCATGCCAAATGGATAAGCAGACCACAACACTCCCAAGGCTTTATAATTCCTTAGGCAGTTTCAAGAGGACTAAATGAAACATGAGGCCCAGTTAAGATGAATTACGCGAGTCTGATGTATTAGGCAAATAAGAACTCTCAATTCAAATCAAGAAAATCTAAAGTCTACATCAATCTTGCAATTGACAATAACCAGACATAACTAAGCTCAAACTAAGAATTGGGATGTTAGGTTGGTAAGAGGAGACTCAAATATATGAGAAACTGTGGAAGGGCAGAAAAAATATCATGTCAGCATTAACCAAAATATTAACCCATTAACTTAAGGCACTGAGGGGTTGACAGGTTAATGTTCTACTAGGCAGACTAATGCACATTATGCACCTTAAGGGTCATGACACAAACCCAGGCCTTCCATGTATGAGGCCGAAGCTTAAGCCACAATACCAACTAATTTCTCATTGATACAGGATTCTCTATTTCAACACTCTTCCATCCCCATAATTGGGTCGTCTGCAGTCTTTTCCCTCACAAAAACCGTTGATATTGAAGACTGACGTGGATCAAGGTGCCTTATGGATATGAAACTTGGTCAATGAGGAAAGAAAAAGTGTATAAACTGAAAGCTTTTTATAAGAGGATTGGGCAAAAAATGGAGATAAAGAGCTAAACAGTAAGGAAACCAAATTAGGAAGAGGGTAGGGGAAATGGAAATTATCTGTGGAGACTCAAGTCAGGCAAAAACGTAATTAAAGACTTATCAAGAAGTAAGGGAACATCAAATAGGATGATATGGGTTGAAAGCTAGAGAATCAGTTTCTTGGGTGACAAGAGGAGAATCAAGTGTGACTTAATAGAAGCTGAAATATTACAGAGGGTAAGTGGAGTATGTAGTATGCACTTAGGAAAGTTTAAGGACGACCCCAGAGTGAGAAGTTTGTATTAAGGAACTATCAAATGACCTACCTATCAGCAAACATCAATTAACCATGATGATAAACAATAAACTTATCTTTTCTACACAAATTCTTTGCAGCATTCAATTTTGTCGTTTACAGCAACAATTTCAAAATGATACAGAATCAGCCTACATAAATTGATGTAATGTTTGGAGAGGAACAAGGTATTCTATTCATTACTAGTTTCTGAATTCCTCTGTCATGCCAGAATCTCTCATGCTGAGAATGTTTTGTACGATGGGAATTCCTTCATAAAGAGTAAAATATAGTAAGGTGTTGACGCAGTATAGAGGAGTGAAGACACAAGGGCATTTGAGATGCAAGCGTGGAAGGGCCTGGAGATGATGTGAGGGATAGAATGGAAGTATAGTGACTAAGTGATTTGTAATGCGGGAAAGTGCTCAAGGAGATGAGGAAGCAAGTTCCTTGATGGAGCAGGTAATAAGGAGCGAGGGAATGCTCAAGGCCATGACAGATATGAGAATATTGGGAAAATGAGGAAGGGGAGGAAGGGAAATGGATGCACTGAATGAAGAGATATGGCATAAGCTGAACAGAGAAATTGCTTTAAAAAGCAGTGCCAGAGGTTCAAAAAATATTAAGAACAATGATACTATCTCCATCTAAAACAACTAAGTCTGTAGATCACCTTTAAAAATAATTACTCATCAATAAATATAGATGGGTATCCTTTGATACTGCCATACCTTTTTGATGGCATATAAGAAGTGCCACATTCATATGCAAGTCCAAACATATTCAGGAAAAAAATATTAGAGAGTCAAGCAAAGGATGTATTTCTCAGGAATAAAATTTTGTGAACACACACCAACAAGTTATAACCAATGCTGCATCATATGATTATTGGCTCTGTTAGGAATTTTAACATATTGCTTTTACCTCTATCAACACTTCAGGAGTAAAACAAAAGAGAAATATATAAACCCTGATAATAAAAAAATACAACTACACCTATTAAGTAAATTATTATATGCTGGATAAGGATTGGGATGTTGTGACCCTTTAGAAAAAAAACTATCAATAGTTGTGACCATCAGGGATGACTTAAGACTTCCTTCACATATGAGTGGTGATTTTTTAGCCATAATTTTGAAAAAAAAAGAGCACTAAAGCATTACAATGGTAATTTCCTCTTAAGACTACATTTAACCATGTCAAATTAACCCTTTCAGTCCTGAAGTATTTTAGTAGGGCCCTAGGATTCCCTTTCGCTTCATTCAGAGGTGTCATGTACAATGACTATTGGAATTAACTGTCATACTACCAAGGCTACGGAATCCAAGGGTAAATTATTCTAATAGGGATCACCTGGGCAGAGAGGTTCTTATCTACCTTGGAGATACAGGTCAGGAGCCCACAAAAGACAGCAAGTTTTGGGGTTTTATTTTCCAGATTTAAATAAATGCATCACCTGGTAGGTTCCAATTTTATTTGCCGTATCCCCATTGGCAGCTATCCTGTCGGCTCCCACAACAACAGCTGTTATATGCCTCTTTTTCATTAAAGCTGCCACCATGCTATCACACAAGAGTGTGGCCGGAATCCTCTCTTGTACTAACTCATATGCAGTCAACCGTGCTCCCTGGTTGTAGGGCCTCGTCTCAGTGCAGTAGACCTGGTCTGGGAATTGGATGTACGCAGGTTGGCGCCAGCACCAATTGTATGATGTTCAATACTTGAAGAATAGGAAATTAGTGGTCCTTCTAGGACACACCAAGCCAACTTAAGAAGTATAAAATTATGGACACTCTTTTTGACTGAAAGCAAAAAGAGCTTTCAAGTTCCTCTGCTTGACACTATAGCCTTGAGTTAACATGACTGCTTTCTGAGACTTCATTCACAAGTTAATCAGCAAAAATATAAAGAAAATTATTAGTGACATGACTGTAAGTAATCACAATTATAGGTACAAAGAAAATTTTCAACTAAGGACTGTACACACAAGAAAGTTATAGCTCTTGAAAATGGCCTTGGGTTATATTAGATGCTGCATTTACTCCTTATGTATATTGTTATACGAGGTCTCAAATCTACTCCTTATGTACATGGAATAATTATTGTTACCTATGCAAAAAATATCTCAGAAAATTTTGTATGCTAATAAATAACCATACAACAATATGCTTTAGCCTCCATAGACATCTTTTTTCACAATCTAGCAAGCTCCTCAAAGATATACTCTACATAAAATACAGCTATTAAGGTCAATCAATGTCAAAATTTACAATTTCCATTCCTCTCACCTCATTTTCACCTCAGAAATAGCGTTCAACAAAAATTATTTACCCTAGGCTGAGGAAATTACTTAAGATGAGGATTTTAAAAAATTAGGAAGCTTGCCCAGTGATACAAGGAACACCACGTGAAAAAGAAAAAATAGCCTGGGAAATGAACAGGTGTATTCCAGAAACCTAACAACATACCTAAAATAAGCCCAATAGTGAACATTTTAATTTTAATGTATTTATGATAACATTCAATTTTAAATTTATAGTCAAATTTTATATAAAAAACTGTAGTCAGTGAAGTAATGTCTACCAGGAGAAAAATGTTTGGGGTAGGAATTCTGTATCTAGAGCAATTTTAGACTTTCCTTGTTATGTTCTGGACACTGGATTAGGGTTGTCTAAATTTTGGAAGAAAAACTTAAAGTGAAAAAACACTAATTCTTGGTTAGTAAGCAATACACCTCTTTAATTTTTGGATTTCTATGATCATTTGCAAAAATCTTTCATTTTTTATTACACTTCATGGCCAATTTATACAAATAATATTTGAAACATCAGCAATATAATAATACACAGCCAAATATTTCCCCATCAGTTACAATCACAAGTGATTTTAAGCTAAGTGAATGAAAAATGATAAATCATAGGTATACTTATATTTATATATACAATTCATTTTCCAATCAAACTTTAAGGAGTAAGCACCTCCCTGTATCTCCACTCACTTAAGGAATTAATAATTAGCCTAAGTTATCGTGAAAGATAACATTTCAAATAAAAATTATCTCCATTCAAATGCATCATAAAAATTTCTCTATCAAGATTCACTTAGCTGAACCCTATACAGAATAATCAGAAGGAAGGAAATTTCCCACTGAAGGAAAATTCTTCGCCCTTATACATATAGTAACCTTCTTGCTGGCAAAAAATTCCTGTTGAGTGTGCTTACACTGCCAAGACCGCTAAATGAAGTTTAAAAAAAATCAATACGTACATGGTATTTTCCATTAAGTTTGACTTCCCCAGAAGATGTACATATTATTGAATCTAATGGTGAAAATTAATTTAACAAGATGGCACTATGAAGGGCCTGATTGTTAGCAATTTCATACTACTATATACAACAAAGCCAGCAGAAAATAACATCATACATTCACTGAAGACCACTTAGAGCAAAAGGATAACAATCTAAGTCTGAAAAGTTGCTAAAATTATTATTAAGATGCAGTTGGAGGATATACCAAATAAGCCTGATAAGAAATTAATGTTTAATCACTAAAATCTAAAATCACATTCACTTGGGTGCATATATTACCATTGGATTAGTGCAGATAGTGGCATTCCTACCATATAAGACTTCCAACTTTCACATACATAATTAACATAAGGCATCAAAGACATTATCCACAGTAATGTTGTTAATGTTTTAAAGGTTCATAGCATGCTTGATGCGATTCAAACAATCACATATCATCACCATTGCTCAAGTATCTTGGTTACACAAGAGTGCAGTATGTTAAAAAAGAATCACATCTTATACGTAAGAAAAACTTTATTTTTTATTTGACCAAGGGAAATTGAATGCAATCAAATTCATAAAGAAAGGCTTCTCTCGATTTCATCCGGATGGAATAGAGAAGCTTTCCTTCATGAATTTAAATACATCCAGCCGAGTTAAAGATCAATGAACATGGTCATAGACCTTCCAACCCAGATGGAATCTCAAGAGGCATTCCTTCATTCTATTCACCAGGAGAACCTGAAATCTTTTATTTTAGCATTTAAACTCAATCAGAATGCTTGATGATAAAAAAACACATTTTGAATACTTTTACCAGTTTCAAAGCTAAGCTGTATAATGCTGGCTTATAGTTTAACAACGAAATTTCTAAATAAATCTCAAGGGTGATTTTCTATGACATAAAATATGTTGAAGTAATTATGCTACACAATTTACACTATCGCAGTCGTAAACAGGAGGAAGTTATCACAGTCGTAAAGTTGCAATCGAAGTGGGAAATATAGCCTAAAAATAAACTCATGTCCACACAGAAAGCAGCAGTGCAAGGATGCCAATTGGCTGTAAAGCAATGGCGACCAACAGGAATACTTTTCAAAGGTACTTTTCCCATATATTGAGTGAAGTCACCCCATAAAGCTCAAATCTAAATTTTAACACAAGGGGTTTAGAAATTTGACAATACTAGAGGTTTGAGAGGAAAATGTGCTTCGTCACAATGAAATAAACCCTAAAGCTCATTCCTTCATTCTCTCATCATACAGGCCAATAATAAATATTACTCATTTCATATTTTCATAAATAGAGTATATTTCAATTATACAGCAGGATAGACGAAAATATAAAAAATATAAGCCAAAATTGTGACAAAAATACCCTCTTCAAAATAGAGTATACGGCATCTGCATATTTTCATATCTTTCTACTGTTTAATCATCAACCTGTTCACTGTTTCACTGGTAAGAGTTAGCTGTTGCATTTGGAATCTGTCAACAGTCGATACTTAGAAGTCCTTTCGTAGAGATATACTGTTTCAGACATTTAAAACTCACATTTTATTCCATCATGCATAAGCTTCAATAAAAAGCCATTTGAACACACTATTTTGAATCACTTTTTAAAAGATATGACACTGTAGACTATGTAGCATTCCACTCCATATAAACATTACTCTTCCAACATACTCAATAGAGAGCACCATTATGGTAAAATAGTATTTCAGTCCTTGAGCATAAAAATATAAGTACTAATTAAGACGCACACTTTTTGTAATCCAATCAAACAAAAATTATGAAAAACAGCAATACTTTCGCGAGGCCATAACCCAAAGCGCATTGGTTGGTAGAATGCATAAGTTGGCCAGCATGAAAAATTTATCTACCACCAAATGGTCGACTGATACGTAATATGACCAGAGAGGGTTATCTTGCTTTTTTGAGATACAATGAGTCATGCTCACCTTATCAGTTTAAATTCCCTGTAAGTATAAGAGAATCATAAGCAAATAAGAGCTAGAGATATCTCATTTGAGGCTCCACTGCAAGTGGCAGATCTGTTATCTATTTGCACTCCTTGGCGGAAATGAAGTAGTCAGCCAAGAATATTTGGAGAACATTAGGACACTATGATGAGTTCAACACCTTCCAGGAACACATTTCACCGATTAATCACTTCAAAGCCAATGTGAAGACTCAAATGTACATGTAGGGAATACTTAAGGAGATAACACGGAACTGGCATATTACACTAATTATGTTGAGGCAAATTTCATTGATTCAAATCACACTGTAGCAGACATACAAAGCATGCATTCAGTGAACACTTGATGAACAGTAGGTGTATGACTCATAGTATTTGGTTTCAACCATGATTTACTTTAACTGAACATTATATCCACACTACAACAATACTTCATTTTTACCAGGGCTTAATTGCAATAATAACAAATACATTACTGAGTAAATATATCTTGGGTAAAAGAAATGGCCATACAAAGAATTGCAATAGTGGACTCTTTTCCCACAACCCTTTTTAATTGATTCCTCTCGAGTAAGCAAAAAGACAGACCACACCCTTCCTCAACTCAATGCAGCAGTATCTGATTGTTACAAAATTTCATGAATTGACTCCCATATCAATGGCACCATGACGCAAGTCAGTAAATGACAAAACGTAGGATACACAGGAATTCTTTTTATGTTCCAAACCCATGGCAACCAGCACTGAACACAATATTTTTTTATGTATGGCTGGTATGTGAGCAATAGGATATTCTCGATTTTTACTTAATAGTTCGCCATATGAATGAACATACCGACAACAAACTTTGTCATTGAAAAGCGTGAGGTATATGTAGCATCAAAATTATTAAATTTGAAGACGACAGCAACAACAATCTGCCACCAAAACGAAGGATAAAGCACAAAAAACAAATTTGGTTTAGGGCAGCGAGAAACTTACATAAAGCACCAGAACGTAGAATGTTAACGTTCAGTCATTAGAATTTCAAGAGTAAAGCAATGTGATATCAGCATACGCCATAGTATTTCACTTCCCACTCAAATCAAGTCATAAAACCGACTTCACTGTAATATCACTCACCTATTTTTCCATTAGCATGGAGAGAGCGAATGACACCTAATGCTGTCCCATAGCTAGCAGTGGCCAAAGAGCCTGTGTTACAGTGCGTAAGAATTCGGACGGGTCCATCTGACTTTTTACCACTCAATATCGCCGAAGATCCATTATCCCCAATGGCACGGTTATCAGCAACATCTTTGTCAAGCATTTTCTCTATGGCCTCGATGAACCTAATTAGGACAACACAGTCTCCATTACATCATATAGCTTCATAAATTCCTGAGCTGCAAGCTTAACTGAAATTATCCCTTATACAAACATTTACCTCAATTTCATCGTGTCAACATCGACAGTCTCGTCTTCGTCAAGAGAATTCACAAGACCAATCAAATCGTCAGCAGCAATTTTCATGTTCACGGCAGTGGGTCTGGCCGACACCATATAGTTTAACCTCCCTTCCACTTCTTGCCGTAAAGTTTTCTTGCAGTTATAAGCCTCCTGCTGAAGTTCGACTGCGAGACTTAAACATCCTACAATAGCTATGGCAGGGGCACCACGAACCTACATGAAATAGGCAACAAAACTTAGGAAAATTATTGCCTAATACCGATTTCAAATATGAGTATATATCCGACCTTCAATGCATACATTCCGTCTATATTTTAACTTAAGTCATAATTAACTCACCTGCATTTTGTTTATGGCATGCCAACCATCCTCCACACCCCTTATGCTCACATATTTCGTCTCCGTAGGCAGCAGCAATTGATCAAGCACTTCGAGTTTCCCATTACCATACTTAATGGCTTTCAAAGTCATTTCTTCGACTGTGAAAACCTTATATCTCTCAGGCACCTTTCCAAACAACACCAGACCGGACGGAAGGGACGGAATTACCAAAACAGCACCGCACAGGCTAAGAACTGGTGCTTGTGCTGGACTCTAGTGGCAGAAAATATGCGCGCTAGTTTTAAATGCTCCAATCGAAGCTGTTAGGATTTCCGTAAAAAATGATTTTGAAAGGTAGAATTTGAAAGTTGAGTGACATATATCTCTTTATTCACGTGTGTCAAAAATAGCTCGTATTAAAAATATTATTTATTTTTAAGTCGATTAAAGCCAACATTTTTAACCCAACCTTTCAAAAACTGAATTAGCTTCTGCGACCTTATTACGTGTACTTATGGTTCGAGAATGTTGCGTATAAATGAGGATTGTATATGCGATGGTATAACATAAGGTTACGATATACTTTTGACCGATTTCGAAAATCAAGCGGCACAACACGATTTGGCTTTGTTCGTCTCGGAGAATGCTGTGAATGGGAATTCGAATTGTTGATGGTAGAACATCGGTATCATCATTCGGCACTGCAATAGACTTTGAGAATAATCGGTGGTCTTTGAGATTCATCAGATTTTAGTAATAGTGTTCAACGATTGATTCTCGCACGGTGTCAAAAAAATTGATAAAATGCTCGCTGAATCTTCAACTTGAGGTCAACTACAAAATTGAGACCAAATTGAGGAGGAGTTATTTTGAGTATTAGGTTCCGACATTTCACGGAAAAATAGTAAATATTGCCATAGGGTAACCCGCCTGGTGGTGAATCCTCATCCCAGGGACAGAGAAACTTGTTTCAATGCAGGGGTACGATGGACCAATAATTAATTTGATTTTTTTTCTCTATTTTTGGGTCCTCTCCGCGTGTATTAGCTGGGGTTTACGACAGTTTTTCTGATGCTCCAACCATCGTCTTGAGGACAGAGCCCGAAAATGGGGAAAATATTAAAATATATACGTCGCGGAAAACGAAAAAGCGACAATGATACCTGTTTTTGGACTCCCGGAAATGGTGCCCGCGTGATGGGAAGCTGAGGATGGCGACATTTTACTGCGAGCGCGATAGATCATTTTTATTGTGCCATTGATTGCATACTGAATTTTACCGACTCTACTAATAATTAATGTCCCTCTCATGAGTTCTTAGGTTGTTAGTTTTGTGCAACCTATTTTTTCATATCTCTTTAGGGTTATATAATAATAGAGTACCCACCATAATATTTCATTGCTTCCACGGTAAATGGATGTGTTTATTGCTACTGAGGTCGGCTAGGTTGGATGTAATAACATTGTGGTAGATGAAAAGGTGTAGATACGTGCATTTCATAATGGTCGAATAACTGACTACTGAATGCGAAGTCTATATAAGGATGCATCATGGTAAAATGTTGAATTTATTATGGTTATCTGATATAAAATGATAGATATAAAAAATCCTCTCGAATCTGACAGGCGCAGACTCTTGTCTACTCGACAAACCGACACGCCGAGCCGATGGTTTTCACCGGCGGCGTACTTATCCACCCAAATGTATTTACAAGTATTTCAACATGTGATAGTATAAATTATTCATTTTTTCTCATTATTTTATATATTCAATTGATTATTTCATGTTAAAACTTTAAAAGATTTTATTACATTATTATTAACGTGTGCGAGAAATTTCTTTTAATTTTAAGTATTTAAGCAAATATCGTGTAGTACAACTGAAATCAAACCTAATATTATACCCTTTCATCACTAAATTTCATAAATTCTTTAATAATTAACTTGTTATCTCAAATGCGAGCGAAAAATTTCGTTGTGAACAGTTATGTCCATTTCACAGTTAAAATTCTTTTTATAGTTTTTCAAATATGATGAATTACCGTTCAAACGATTCTGTGTGTATTTTTATCACCTCTTGCATTCATTTATGTGCCAAATTGTAAATTTTGAGAGCGGAGGATTTTATGTAAAAGGTCTCCAGTTGTTTAGATTTTTATTAAAATTTTAAAATATATAGATTAATATCCGAATTAATCAGACGAACAAAATGGCAATATAAAAAATTTAACCCTTGTAATACGAAGAAGACTTCCAGAAAAACACAACAAACTTTTACAAAGCATTTACAAAGAAAGTATTGGGGTACCAACTCCATAATCATCGCTTTGGAAAAAAATGGGAAACTGGAACTTATTAATCAAGAAAATGGCTGAGGATTTGCTAATTATTTCGAAATACTTCCGAACTGCCCAGAACCCAAGGAAAAATTCCCTCCACAAGATCCCAATGAAAACAACCCTAATTCAGATGCATCAGATAAAGAAGAAACCATAAGACAAATTAAAAAGCTCAAAAACATTAAAGTATCAGGTGTAGATGGAATCATAGCAGAACTCGTGATAGCAGCTGGACCAAAAACCATAACAAGAATAACACAAAAAGTACATAAGTTTGGCAAACTGAACAAATCCCTAATGACAGGGAAAATGTCCTTATTCATTCATTTTATTAAAAAAAGGAGAGAGAACAGATGTAAACAACTACAGAGGAATTCCACTACTTCCTGTCACATATAAAATTCTCTCACAATACTTTCTTCTTCACTTACAACTTTAATCCAAAATTGGCGAATATCTAGCAGGCTACAGGCCAGGTAGATCACTCCCGGAACAAATTCTAAATCTAAAACTAACAATTCGGCACCAAAACATGTACAGCAAGAATATTCTCTGCACCTTTGTTGACTTCAAAAAGCCTTTATTCAATTGGTTGCGAATCTCTCGTACAAATTTTGAAAGAACAAGGGCTCGACCCTAAAACACTTGTAACCATTAGAAAGACGCTCACGGACAAACAATGTTAAGTAAAATTCAGGGGCAAAATGTCGGAACCCTTCGAAATTAAAACAGGAGTAAGTCAAAGAGATGAACTCTCAACATTACTCTTAATTTGTGTCCTAGAAAAAGTAATTCGAGAATGGTGAAAAGGCAAATGAAGTCTAAAAATTGGTCAACCAATCAAATTAGGAGTAACAAATTTAACAATTAACTACCTGGCTTTAGCAGAAACCGCCATACCCAGGCGATGTCTTACACTTCTGCAGGGGGTACTCGGCAGGGGCCGATGTCCCACACAGCACAAAGATATCCATTGGATATACAATGAATATCCATGGTGGATATCCATGACATCCATTGGATAGCCATAGATGTCTCATGGATATCCAGTGGATATCCAAATGTCCTCTTTCTAGACATGTCATGGATATACATGTGATATCCATTGGAAATCCATATGACATCCACTGGAAATCCAGTGGATGTGCATTGGAAATCCAGTGGATATGCATTGGAAATCCAGTGGATATGTATTGGAAATCCAGTGCATATTGAAAATCAAAAAACAAAATTTACTGAATAAATTAATAAAAAGGCCATGTTAAAGAGAAGAAGCTTTATGTATTTCCAACTAGTACATGAAAAATATATACACACTCATCATCACTTCACATCACAAGGTCACTTAATGCTGATTGTGGTATTGAATGCTTTATAGCCCACTGAGCAAGCTCTGGTTCAAATTTAAGAGTGGAGTAATGTAGCTGTGATACACTAGCGGCCGAGAAGTCTGCATTTTCGGAAGAACTTTCGGTCACATCATTGTTCTTACAACTAAAACTTGCTCCAGGGAGGTTTTCATTGCATCCTCTATTACTGCACTCATGAGTACGGCCACATTTACACTAGCACCACAATTATCAATGTCTACACCTGGGGTGTTCTCAACATAACTATTTTCTGAATGATTTGCTTGAAGATCATGTGAAGTTCGTATCCTTGATGATGGGACGTCCCATCATCAAGGATACGACATTTGGATTTTCCATGTTCTTGTTCGTGATTCCCTCTTCCTCCCCAGCATACGCCCTCTCCCAGGATTTCCCAAGCCTTTACGGTTTTTGTTTCCCCCCCTCCCTTCCCCGCAGCAGCGGTGAACGATCAATCTACAGACATCCGACTTAAACCTTTTGGACTTTCCATGTTCTTGTTTGTGATTTTCCCTTACCTCCCCAGCACACACCCCTTTCCCAGGGTTTCTCCGAGCATCAACGGTTTCTGTTTTCCAGCCCCACGCCCTTCTGAAACTACTTTGTTTGACCCATATCTCTTCCGTCACCCATATTTTTCATGAATATATTTTATACCCAAATCTTGAATAGTATGATGATGATGATGACGTAATATTGGGACTAGTCGAGTTAAATCTTTCATTAGTGGAACTGCAAGTGTTTTCTCTGTAATTATGGAACTTTTCCACCACATCTCATCTGAATCTGTATTTTATATATTTGACGATCTCGTAGTCGAAAATTATCGGAAGGGCATTTAATTAGAGCAGAAAAAATAGCAACGACCTAAGTAAACAAATCACCGTATGTTTAGTGCTATTTTAAATTAAAACAGAAAAGTCTAAGTCAAAATGAAATTAATTATGTGGTTCATTTATGTTTCCATTGACAATGCAGTACCACAAATGTCAAAATAAGTTAGATCATAATGCCTTCCGTCTTCTATACTTCAGCGATTGCTCGAAAAGTACGGGAGTATCTAAAGCGCACCAACCCCTTTTTTGGCCACCCATAATATGGTCACCACGTTGTTTTATCGAAAGGCACCCCGTAGAAAAAAACAGGGCTTTAAAATGAAACAGGGACCAATGAGTATTTTCGTACCGGAACAAAACTATAAGCTTTCTTTTTCAATGTAACTTCGTTTCAGATTGAAACACTAAGTCCGGCTTGGCTTTATTTTCGTTTCGGAATGTAAGTAGAAATTGAACCAAATATGACATTCCGGAACTGTTCCTTCTCTCGAATAGTTTCAGTTTAAGTGAGTGGGAGCTATGATAGATTTATGATACTCTTATGATAGACCGTCGACAATAAAACGATTTGTCTCCATGAAGACCATAGCGAAAGTGTCTATATTTGTCCTTTCTAGTGCACGCAAACACCACCACCAGATTTTCGACGGGCCAATCATCTTTGGCAGCAGACATGCGCCTGCTCCCTTCTTGTTGGGAATGCCCGGTGCCAGGGAAATCCGGAGGAAAAGGCGCCTACCTTGAACCACTGCATCGCTCCCCCTCTGTCAATAACGCGCCCTAGGGAGCAAAACTGCCCCTTTAGAGGGGCATTTTCAGTGGTCATCGACCTCCGGGACGATGTGGACAGAATCTTTCTATAACTCCTTAGGTAATATAAAAGACAAAGAACAAGAGGGGACATTATTGCTTGAGAGTCATGCATGGAATCTGATGGACACATTAGTTCTTCTCCTTGGGTGCCGCATGTCGGATAAACTTGTCACTTTAAATTATCAGGGCCTCTTCCTTCTCCCTTTGTACTTCTAAAGAGACCTCCACCTCTCCAATCGTTCAAACAACAATCGTACCCAATGTCTCTTTGCATCGGGGCCGAGACAACTTTTCTCCCTCTCATATTGCCTCAAAGACGTTTATTTAGTAACCGCTCCTCCAATCACGCCTTTTATCTTTTTAATTAAGATCCATTACCTGTACTTCAGCACTCGCTTCATCCGCAGAGGAAAAATCATAAGGCACCCCTTTTATTACCCATTAAGCCCGCCAAACCCAAGCCGGGAAATCCCAGTCGTTGGTGGGGAAGGGGGTGGGGTGAGGAGGGGACGCTACAGTAAAATATTCCGAAGAACAGGCTGCGGTTATTAATCGGAATATAAAACTGCAAAAATACGTTTCATATAATTCGTTACGTGAATTGATGTACATATTTTAGTGAATATCGAAAGACTTAAATTTTAAGAGCGGTAAAAGAAAGAGTAGGTACATATTTTTCTTGTTTCAAGATCTGCAGTAGAAGAGAATATTCATATCACCACTTGGATCCCCCTAGCCTAACCATTCATTACAGCCTTTCCGGAGACACTTAAAATAGCTTGCCCATTTCATGGTTTTTTCAGAATTTTTATAGGTCTTAGACGAAAAGAAAAGTAACGGCACAGCGATACAACACTATACCTATGCGTTAACCAGGCTTTTAATTTAACCAAATTTAGGTGATTGAGGTTTATCTTAATGTTATTTTAGTGCTTGTTTACGCGAGGAATCGGAATCGATTCAGATACTATTTGCATTATGAAGAATGGCATTTCATGGAAGATTACAAGTCATCTATGCCGAAGGAAAAAAAAACCTCGTATGCAATTTCATGATGCCGATTCCTTCTCCCATCTCCATGCGAAGTGGCGAATGCACTCGCCATCCTCATATATACACTATGATTGCACTTTTGATTTACTTCCTTGAACTTCGATTTTCCTACGATCAAAATGCAATGGGGTTATTGTTTCATACACGACTAGTGTTTTTGTATTGAACGTAGCTAATATTCGAGCCTCCACAGCATGTATTTAAACCAAATGGCTAAACTCCCGTTGTCTGACACATTTGCATTGCATTGAATGGTAGGAAGATATGAAGCCTATGAAGGGAAAAAGGAAGAAATAGAAGTCTTTGAGATGGAACTATGGAGGGAGAACAGAAAAAGCGCAATAGACGGAAAGACTAACGAGAAGTGTCTTAGGTAGGTGAGGGAGGAAGGAAAATCTAGATATCACACGTCCTAAATACGCTTAGTAGATATAAATAAATGGAGTATAAGGATATCCGTTACCTTGTTCGATTATGCGGCCTGTTATATCATTATTTGAATCTCCTATTTCACAATGTTGATGAGGACGGCATCAAGGGGAAAACTGAAGATAACGCACTCATGGGCTTGAACAGAGTAAAATCCATTCCGAGGAAGCGTGGACGTGTGGTTGCTGGCTCGAAACAAAATGGTAACTTTGTTAATTCCTATCGCACAGATTTAATAAAAAGACTTTTTTCAACAGCATATCAAATATGATCTGAGGAGCTGATCTCTTTTTGCACTAGTTATTAAGTTTTTCACTGTTTTGAGGAGTCCAAAATAATAAGTGAATATAAGTATTGTTCCGAAGCATCGGGGGCAATGGTCGGTAAATAACCACCTATGACGGCGCCGCGCCGCCGACACGGAAGACCGGCGGCATGCCGTACATAATCCTTCTGCGGCGGCGGCGTCACTAAAACCATCGGCGGCGGCGGTGCACAGGTCTACCTCCAGAAGTTGCCTCTTCCCAACCACGTTACCAAATACTTCCTCGTATACCGCCTCCGTCCACGCACCTTCTCCATCCTCCACCACACCTCAAACGCCTGGAGCATTATTTGTCTTTATTCCTCAAATTCCACGTTTCTGCAACATACAACTTTACCCTCCACGTGAACATATTCTCCACTCCACCATCTCATTGCCTACCCAAAGTCTCCGTGGTCGACTACCTTCTTCAGCAGAATGTATCTTTCGCCAGTGCTATTCTCCTTCAAACTTCTTTGCCTCTAAGCTGAGTTTCCTCTACTTAAATAATTAAATTGCCCCAATTGCTCTAGTTTGTGCCCTCCTACTTTCGAGACCAGATTTATGTTCTTTGTATTTCAACTGTTGACGGCTCTACTTGGTGGAGTAACATATCGTGGGAGAATTTAAAACACTTAGTAATATTCCACAACGATTTATTTTCCCCAACCGGTTTCAACGCTAACGCATCATTATGTTCTTTGCTTTTATTTCTATTATTCTATTCTCTGGACCTGCTTTGTGTTCTTTGTTAATAACGTTATTTTTCTGGTATCTTAGGGATATGTTTAATGACTGACTTATTAAGGGCTATTTATGTATGATAGTTGTAGCTACTGTCCATCTCTAACTTCTCTTTAGCATTTCACCCCCTTTTCTCCTTCTCAGAGAGGTCGGTTTCAGGCTCCATTACCAGTTAAATGAAATGCAACGTTCGATTTTCTCAAAAAAGTGATTTACGAATAGTTCTGATCCAACATGGACCGGGAACCTTAAAGCGTCGCTCTCTAAAATTTGGTTTCTGTCTTTCATTGATCTAATATCTTAAAGACACTTCGAAAAATATAAATCGTAGGAATTTTGAACTAATTTTTGGTGGTTAATGGTCTATGAGTTATAAATTCCAATGCTCAGTAATTTTATTCCGCTGCACAGATGTAATCGATTTTATCTGTCGATGTTGTTGAGTTGCATGTCTTAGAATCAATTGTTTGACTGTGTAATTGACCAAATTAGCTTGATGTTTCAGGTTTTAAAGCGAGAAATTACCCATCTTTCAAGTAGCCGAATTAGTTAATAAAGCTTACCGTTGGTGTTGGCCTTTACTATTTTCAAAAACAGCGCGCTTTCTCTAACTTTCTCTGGTCCGCAAAACAATGAAAATCACCAATGGAACCTGTGGTTATTATTGTACCCTCGGAAAGAGAGAATTTTAGGCGATACATGTTAGAATACTCACAGCCCAACACCTAACCCACTCGATTGATGGTTAATTGCCTTCCAATTGAGAATTTGGAAAACATATATAATATCAGGGATAATTCAGAGGAAGATTTTTCGTGTTTCAACGAAAAAGAAATATGTACCAACCCGGATATCGATGGCAATTATGCGTAGAGGTCATCGCATCTCATCGGCATCAGGCCTTTTCAATGCCTTCGAAGGCATTGACCGCGTGTTCTCCCCTCGATGTGTGTTGCCTGGCACTGGGGTGGCTGTAGAATCATGAGAATTCAGTGGCTGTCATCGTCAGAGAGTAAGTTATTCTAACATCAGTATTTGAAAATACACGCTCTTCTCATTGGATTCGTAGTAAAGATTATATTGTACCACGATGCATATTAGGTATTAAATATTAATATGTATCACGATTCGTAATATTTCAATAACTTAGATGAGCTGAAAGTATGAAAGTAGTATGAGCTGAAAATATTTAGCTGCCGTGATTAATCTAACTATCTGTTCTTGACTATGACATTTTTGTTCTTTATAGAGTTAAAATTGAACAAATTAAGGATTTACATGACACAGATATTTTTTTAAATCAGGTTTACGTTGTTTTTGTACAAATTTTCTAGATCCTATGTCTCTACTGTAGGTATCCCTATTTGTCAACTTGACACATAATTTATAGTGTACCTTGGTGTGTGTTATTGCACTCATTAGAACTCCTATCTGCATTGAGAATTATATGTTTGAGACATTACATTTTTATGGGCTTATATTTCTCTTATTTGGGCTCCCATTGCTATGGCTTGAACTATCAACCTTTATTTTGTGTTTTCTTTTGGGAATGGTGCTAAGCACTTCACCATTATCAAAAATATTTTTTCATTATGTATTTATGGTTTTGTGGGAGAAGGCGCAGGAATTGAAACAGCGTGCGTACCGTGAGCTTCTTTATTCTAAGTTTACACAATGCTTGCCGATGACGGTGTGTTTATCCTGTTTGTAGTGTGGCCATTATAAAGGCCTTGTGAACCTTCTGGAACCGAGGTCTCGAAGGTTCTTTTCCTTCCTCTACGCCCAGCCTAGGCGAGACAGGAAGCAAGGCCGAGCCGGTCTCCTTCGATGGTGGCGTCTAATGGCGCTACAGTTTTTGAAAATATTCAATAACCACTTGGTTTATATGCAAACAATTCTATAGGCAGCAAAATGTTAAACTCCTTCAGTTATTTAAGGAAAAGTGTTGATGATTATAAAATTTGTGAAGTGGGCCTTAACTCAAAATTCAATGTAATTCCCATTTCATCACTTTCCCAAAACATGATTAATTACTGAATATATTCCAAGTCTTTACTCAATGCAAATATTTTCATGGTTGCCAAAAGATATTAGCTATGAATGACATGAGAACAAAAATACACCACTGTTGGAATATTATGTACATTTATATTGGTGTCTATCGTTTCCATGGATGTTATTTGGTTGTTGACTGTTTGTTGTATCTGTTGTATGGTCAACAGTAATAGGTATCGTTTAAAAGTAATAAATCTTATTTAAAAGATAAAAAAGGAGTATTTCTCAATGTGGTAGCGGAGTTCCGTGGTTGACGTACAAAAAAAAAGTATTGAAGAAAATAATAGAGTTCCAGAAAATCACGGATATTACAATTCCAACTTTTGACGGTGAAGATTATGGAAACTGGAAGAAACGTATTCTTATGTACCTGAAAATGAAGAAGTGTGATATCACGATTTCTCGAGTAAAGAAGAGGAAGATAGTGAAGACTGGGAAGAGAAAAATTTAAGGGCCATAGATTACAAATATAGCACTATTATGAGCAAGCAATTAAAGGCTGAGAAATTGGTAAATGTACAACAAGAGAAGGAGAGGGTTGGAGGTATCATCGGTGTTTGTTAGGTAGGGTGAAAAGGTAGTAGTGAGTGATAATTACAATTTGGTATACACTGTAAATGAAGTCGTAAAAGTAGTTGCAGTCATGGAGTAGTCAATGATGAGGAGATAAGTTAATTTAATTATACAACAAATTTACACCCACAAATTTAATTATAATTCATACCTCAAATTATGGTGGGAGGGATATAGATGGTATATATGACTATCTAGAGCAGGGGTGGCCAACTAAAATGATCTTGTGGGCCACTTTGGAAATGCATCATAACTCCGCAGGTCGCATATAAAATTATATATCCCCATATTAGATTTACACCTACTATAGACATTTTTTTGGAGTGAAAAATTGAAACATAATGAGTTATTATTGCCGTGTTAAAGTTATTGTATTAAAGTGTGATGAATCTTGCGGGCTGGAAAAATGTTCAAGGCGGGCATACGGCCTGCGGGCCGCGGGTGGGCCACCCCTGATCTAGAGAATAATTTAGTTGTTTACCAGGGGGTAAGAAATTAATTGTGATAGTAGATTTTAACTAGGTGTTTTGTGAAGGAAGAGATGGTTGAGTGGTAGACAATCTTGGGCCGGAAAAGAGAAAAGGTTTCATTGAGAAAAATGAGCAGTTCGTGGGAGAAATAATACAGGGATGGCAAGTTTCAAACCTAGGTAATATTTGGATGAGGTATCCTTGTAAAAGCCTAGGAGACACCCAGAGCACCAGTTTCATTGAAATATGATTAGAGGCAGAATCAGGATGTTTGTGATTAGTTAAACTTGCATTTAAATTTTATTTTCAATTATTCATTGTATTAACCCTTCGCATACTGGCTGCTGCCACATGGTAGTGGCACATGGCATTAGTTGGTGGCTGAATGCAACATTTAGTGTTGGCCATTCAGGTGAATCATTTTTTTATTACAGAAAGAGATCATCAGGAGCTCTCTTCTGCATGCATTCATCCTAGTTGATGACTTATTTTTTCAGGCATTCCACTCCGGAGCTTCAGATTCATAGTAATGGTTGCCATTATTGGTCTCCTTAAGCCTCACTCAGTCTGGTGCCAAATTCTGTGGGCATGCTTTTGATTGAAAACCATGGGAAATATGTTTCCAAGTGCTGGAGAGCATGTGACAATCCTCTCTATTGAAAGTTTTTGAAATATTTCTTATTGCAGTATCTCAGTAATGATTCTTGGGAAGTATCATCTTGACAATGCATCATTCGGTGCATATGGGTTAAAAAGGACCTCCTGATTCTCAACAGAGAGTATAATGACCCTATCAGGATATGCCATGACTCCCTGTACAACAGACATGACTGACAAGATTGCCTGAGATCTTAAGAATCACAGCATGGTGACAAAATACTTCTGCATCACCAAGGCAGCAGATCTGCACTAGTTAAAGTCTGATTGCCCTACTGCATTATAATGAAGTATTTATGAGATTAATAAGAATGTAGCCTGGCATACATTGAATCATGCATATACATAATGGATTGTTGACTCGTCGCCAAAACTGCTGCCTTGAATTCCGTAAACAAACAACTTTTTCGATTGAGTCGCCGTCTAGTGATGGCAGTTCAAATGTAAATACAGTCTACAGATCATAAATTATCATGTCTTATCCATTTTTACTTAAAAGTAATCATAATTCAGTGGGTAAAGATGTAGTACTACATGCTACAGCTGTAAATCCTGCTGCTCCACTTAACAGTAAAAGATCCATACAGCAGAGAAAAGGCTCACAATGGAATTTTCATATGCCTCTTACACACTTCCTGTGATAGATATTTATTCTCTAGCATTTACAAAGTACATAACTGCTAGGTCTCAAAAATAGTCATCTATTATTCACAGCATCAAGTAGGTCATATCTCTTCAATCATTATTGAATATTCACCACAGTCTCACAATAACAACAATCAACAATGGCCATCTACAAGTCGACTGAAAAGAATTTTTTTCAAGTAGTGCCAATTACTGTGTGAACTAAATGTGGAAATTTAGGCAACACATAGCTTAGGCAACAATTCCAAACATTTGAATCTGTTATGTATATTCATGGATTGAATAACCATTCAGAGCTCTTGAATGCTGCCTTCAGGAACATTAAATAGCTGTAAACAATAGACAGAATGGGGCTTTGGCAACCACAGAACACACCTGAAGGGTGTTGAAACACAATATCAATTCAGAAGAGGTGAAATTTTTTGCAATGGAAAGGTGCTATTTCCCAAGAATCATTTGAGGTGATAGAGATAAAATATATCCCAAAATATATCCATAGAGAACATAGTTAAATGCTATTAAATACTTAAAAATGTTTTTTTTTTGGGTACCTAACAAAATGAAGCCCCATAGACTGGCACCAGTCTGAATGATGCCTAGTTAATGAGACTGAAAATTGAGTCTAATACTTGAGACCTGAAGAAGCATACTGGACTGCCTGTGAAACTTGCTGTTCACCAGGATGAATAGAGGTGGAAGAGAAATTGGAAGAATTTTCTCATTCATCCCACAACGTGGAAGCCTTCTTTCCAGAATCATAAGCATGTTCTTGGCCCACAGTGAGTGCCTTGTCTTTAGAGTGGGATATTTTGTGACAGTTTTTATTGATTAGTTATTAATTTTTTTAATTTGGTGAAACTTAAAATATAAATTATAATTTATTAATATTAAAATAATCAAGAAACATGACACCCATGATTCTCACCCTCAGTAGGTACTGGCAGTGAAAGGGTCAATAACAGTTAAACTCGAGCAATTTGGGTCTTTATTTATGTAGTTGTCTACTTTAAAAGAACAGTATTCCATAGGTTGGTTAGATATCTGAAGGTAGAACTAGTCATGTCTGCAAATGATCCTCCAAAATCAGTATTATTATTACTAGAGGTTATCTACTGATTTAGTTGTATTTAGGCAGAAGAATGAGTATCTCCACTAACCTTTTGCTGCTGAAGGTCCTTTCATTATTTCATCCATCAGCTCAGATAACCTTGTGCCTGTCTTTATCCCATTCATTAAACCTCTTCTCTTCCTCCCTTTTCTCAACAAATCCAACATTCTCCTCCATGTCTTGGTCTTCAGTATAGCTTTCATCCTGCTATACCCATCCCGTCTGTGTACTCTGCTTCTTCCTCTTCTCCTCCTGAAGTCTTGTCTCCTCACCCAACATACCAAGCACTTCCTCATTTGTCTTTCTTTCTGTCCATCACACCTTATCCATTTTCCTCTCTACCCACATCTCTAATGCCTGTTGATTATTCTCCCTACATATTTATAAAAGGTTCTTGTCATCAGTTCACAATATTTGTGAATGATTTTTATACTGGCACAGTTATACCTTGAGGCTCTTTGTATTAGGTTACTTTGTGTGTACCATCCCATTTTTATGTTATTTTGGTAGAATCTGTTAACATTGTAATGATAACACTTGACTTTGTTTTTCCATATATTGTTACTTGAAATGACCCGGGTTTTGACGTTCAACGTCATCTTCAGGTAATGTCTCAACAAATCCATCACATATATATATATATATATATATATATATATATACAAATCAACTCAGGTGGGGGCGGTGATGTTGGAGGGGTGAGGATGGAAGGTGGAAGTATATTTGGGAGAGGGCCAGAGGTTAAGTTAGGAAGGGGGGTAGGGGAGGAACCCCATTGGACGAAGGAAAGGGTAGAGGAGAGAAGGGAACCCTATTGGATACACTTACTTGGGTAATTGAGGGTAGGAATATCCCCTACCCCCCCTTCCTAACTTAACCTCTGGCCCTCTCCCAAATATACTTCCACCTTCCATCCTCACCCCTCCCACATCATCGCCCCCACCTGAGTTGATTTGTATATATATATATATGTGATGGAATTGTAGAGACATTACCTGAAGATGACGTTGAACGTCGAAGCCCGGGTCGTTTCAAGTTAAAATATGTGGAAAAACAAAGTCAAGTATTATTTGTTATGTATGTTACAAAGTCAAGTATCATTACACTGTAGATTTCTAGTGATATTTGAGTTATTTCGGGATTAAAATCAAAAGAAACTTCATGGCTAAGTTACCTTCATATATAAGCAGCTACATATGTTAAGAGGTCATAAAAAGCACGAAATCTTTTGGAATATAATAGTAAAATGTAAGTTTGTACAAAATTAAGGAAGAATGAAAAGATGCAAAAGGCCTAAAAATGTTGCCATAATAAAATCAAAGTGTAAGCTTAACCCTTTTACATCCGAGCCTCATGACTAGAGATGGATAAATTACCATAATTTTCATTTGAGGTAAATTACTGGCATGCATAATGGTAATTTTTGAAAATTGCCATAATTCTCCAGTAATTTTTAATTTTATACAATTAAAACCTAATCGAGGATTTCATAGGAAATAGAAAATAGTATGAGCAAGGGGTGAACGGCATAAATACGTACGATACGGCATGATCATGTTATCTACCTGCTCTGCTTCTTAATCTCCTGAAGAAGTCTCCTCTCTTCAATTCCTGTGCCAAGCACTCCCTTGTTCTTCTCTCCATCCATTGTGCTTTATACATTTGCTGTGCCCCCATATCCCCGTACGATACGGCATAAACGACGTAAATGATTACCATTACTACATAAATGTATTAGAAATAGAGAAAATTTAAGAACAAATATGACAACCCATAGGCAATTCAGCATTCTTTTTTTGGTATAAGAAATTTTTACTCAAATGCTTGCCCCACAAATGAGTTGTATGTGCCTTTATTTAAAATTAAGATTGTATTGAAAATATATGGACTTGGCAATAAATTATGTTAACTATTTATCGGTAAGAAAAATATCTGAGATGGATATACATAGATATTACCAAAAATATGCTAATTTTCAGGGGCTGTGGTAAATTATGAAAATTATATAGGTAATTTACGATACCTACCCAAGGAGAACACAACGTCAGGTTGAGCTCATTATGACTTCATGATGACCTCTGAAATGTCATGCTGAATTTGTGACCTCGAAATGACCTAATGTTGAGTTTTAGGTTCCTTTGACCTCAACTTGAGGTCGCAGTGACTGAAATTTTGCAATAACCATTTCCTGCTTAATAGTAATTTGACCTCCCCATATTAAATTGAATGTGAATATTCTCCATTTTATTCACTGCTGCATTATTTTTCCGCTCTGATGAGTGTTGTGCGCATTGTAAAGAGATAGGTACTTCAAGACAAAAGTTTTACATTTCGTGGTCCCCGTGACACTACTCTAGTTTTCAGATTAACTATCTTTTAGAAATTAAAATTCGCTGATAACGTTAAGCTCCCTTTCTAAATTAAAATTTAATTTTTTTTCGATTTTTAAAATAAGAATAAAGATGTATTGTTGCCCGTTGTGATTGGTTGTGATCTCACATGAGCGGTGTTCATTGTGTTCATGAAAGCCTTGTTGGAGACTGAGAATTAGGTTATTTTAGTTCCCAGGGCCATCATGAAACTTATTATCGCCCTTCCCGACCACTGGCAGCCCTCTTCTATACCTCATTTTAAAGGTAAGAAATCCGCATTTGTTATTATACCACTTTTATCAACTATTTCATGACAATGTTCTCAGTTTCCCTTCAAATGTCTCCATTTTTCTTTTATATTATCCGTGGCCATGTGATTATTTCATCTGCTTTCTGGAGAAGTGTGTGCGTGCTCAGTGTGTGGTTGGTGCCACAACAGAATTTCCAAATGACATTTATCTGGACTGGCAAGGATGGCAAGTCATCCTGTAAGTATATATGTTACTGCTCGATTGTAGAATGTGTTTCATTGATGTTCAATGCCATGAATTCATGAAGTACTAATGTTGACTCTTGGATGTCATGGTTAGCAACCAGATTAACGTGATCTATAATTGAATGTACTCAACAATGCATCATACCACAGTAACTCGTAAATGTAAGTGTATGTAAAATTATGCTGTCTATAAAATTTTACTTCATGCAACTTTCAGCTTTAAATGCAGAAGAAATCCCAGCTTTCCATTTACAAAATAGGAGGATGTTAAATATGAAATTAACTCTTCAATTACAGAGTATAGTTAAAGCTCATATAACCTCCAAATGTCAAGATTAGTACTTCATGAATTCGTGGCATATCGAACATCAATGAAACAGACTACAATTGAACAGTAATATATATACTTACAGGACGACTTGCCATCCTTGCCAATCTGCATAAATGTCGAACGGAAATTCAGTCATTGCACCAACCACACACTTCTCCAGCAGGCAGAAGAAATAATTACACGGCCTCGGATAATATAAAAGAAAAACGGTGACATTTGAAGGGAAACTGTGAGAACATTGTCGAGAAATATGCTAAAAAAGTGGTATAATAACAAATACGAGTTCCTTACCTTTAATATGATGTATAGAAGCCGTGGGCTGTTGGTGGTCAGGAAGGGCGATAATAAATGATGATGATATGAAATAAATAAATAAATAAATATGATTTAGGTGATGATGTATACAAGTGGTATCTTGAATTGTAAAATAATTCTCTTGGCATTTAATTGCCCTCCAAATCCAAATTTAGAGGTGGATATATATTCTACAATCCAGTTTTTGGTCAAATGAGTTAGAAATGACTAAAAATGAGGTCATTGCATGTGACCATTTTGAGGTCATGATGAGTTTTAGAAGGTGACCCCCAAGTGAGGTCATTTTGAGCTCATCGTAAGTTTTGTGTTCTTGGGTAATTACTGGGGTAAATTTCAGAATGGCCCATCATTACTTATGAAGGAAATGCTTTGCCTAATAAGAGAAGCATTAGAATTCTCTATTACCATATAGAGGTCTTATGAGATGACAAATCTCACTAGTATGCTCTTCATTCATCTGGGTACCCAAGTCAGCTGGAAGTTGTTCCTTTTCCTCAGCCATGGGGCTGCACCCTCTTACCCAAGATCTGTCTCTGTCGCTGCTTGAGTCCACAGTCAACTGCTTGCATTTTCTATGGTTTTTTAAACATAAATGTGCTGAATTCTCATAAAATTTGGACTATGAAACAAATTCCTTGTATTTTACAGGGTTAGAGAGTAAAAGTTGTATTTGGTGATGGAATGTATTTTTGGTATTACAGTAGACTCTCTACTTAAGTAGAGAGTACTTAGTAGAGTATATTTCCTGTGTCTAATGTATCTATTTAAAGCCATCAATTTTCAGTGGTGGAAAATGAATGAGAGAATACTTACTCATAGATTTGATGGCACTTCTATAGTCAGTATTTCTTGAAAAACTATAATGCTTGCAATTTATCACATTCTGACCATTTAACAATTTTCAGCAGCTCAACTTCAAGTTTTTTTGATAAAAACACTGGAAAATCCTTTTGCTGCGATCTAGTCATATTTATGGATATTTACAATGAAATGTATGGATTTAATTACAATGTAAGTTATTTTCTACCAGTTTCACCAAGAAATATACATTAAAATCTACATGATCCACTAATTTTAATAATCAGTACATATTTACAATTTGTTATAATAAATAATTCACCTTTCACTTTTTGTATAAAAATATGTTGAAGAAAACAAATTGCAACACACACGTAGATAGTAAAATTTTCTAAAAGAGTATCACATCCACAACTTTAAAACATTTATCAATATGTATTATAAATCTCTATCCATGCATACATATATGTATGTACTTATTTTGAAAAAGTATTCATTCTACATTTTGGTGAGATAGGTACCTACTTATTTATATTATGACTATGAACAATTGGGATTCCAAATCATATAAATTTTCTTGGGACATAAAAGTTCCATTTCTATATGTTTAACCTTTGAACTCAATTACCTACAAAAAGTAACCAAATGAACTATAGGGAGGTATATTGATTAATGTTTAAGCAGATGTAGTGGTGGATTGAGATGGTGAGGGTGGCCAATCTCCCTGAAATACCAGGCATAATAGTGTTGGCGATAAGTTATTCTATACCCCCGGCACCCTGGAAAGTAGGAATCAGTCAAAAGATGACAATGACCTTGATCAGCCTGTGAGCAGATGGTGACTCATTGATGACTGATGAACTGTTTGAAGTGACAAATAAATATACCTATACTAACTTCACATACCCCTCAGGTTTTTGTAATTTTACGTGGACATTTCTACTTTATCTAGCTTGTATGGTAGGTATTGAAATATTTTGTTAATTGTGTTAATGATTTTTAAATGAAGGATTTTGAGGAGCAGTACCCTACTGAAGTCTACCTACATTTTCATTCCTTTTTTAAAACCTAAATTATATGTTAAAGATACTATGATAGCAAAGCTGTGGACTCACTATATCTATGAAAATGAGGGTGACAGGCTCAGAAAAAGAGAAAGAGAAAGTTTTTGTTTGCCTTTCCTGTGACTTCCACGATAAGTTTTCGATAGAAATGGTAAACCATGGATCTGGACATCCAGGGTAATCTGATATATATAATGAATTGATGGGATCCTCTGGTTTTCTGGGTTTTCTACTGCATATTTCCATCATGTGGTCTGTATTTGCATGTGTGAAATGTATTGTGTGAAATGAAATAGTTTTGTGAAAATCTGTTGGTTGGATGGTCCTCCCTCAAACTCAGCCCCATGTAAACCCACATTATAACTTGATAAGTACCTAATGAATTATTGCTGCATCAAATCTCCAACGAAAACTGAATTTTCAATTTAAAGATATAATTGTTGCCAGTCAGGCAAAATAAGCTATCATTTTTGCCAAGGAAGGATTGCTTGATTATGCCTCTAATTCATCACTTTCACTTTAGGAAGGGTTATCAGATGTTCGTAAAAAGTGGAGTTATTTTGAATTATGGCTCATAGAATGCGTTCTGAGTAAGATAATTACACTCAAAATTTTGTGCGATGTAGTGTTGGTAAAACGTTTGCCAACTTTATCGTATTCAACATTTGATTATGCAAATTATAAGAATCAAAAAAACATCTTTTTCACTATTATGAAATTGAAATTGGTGATGTCCTGAGTTTTTATCTTACCCTTTTATAGAAGTTATAGCATAATAGAAGTTATTAAATTTCCAATTTGGTATTTCTGCTATATTTAAGCGAGCAGTTTGCATTGAATTAGGATATTTATGATCTGAAAATTGGCTGATTGCTCCATCTAACCATTAGAGCTCAGTAAAATTTCTCTGCAGAAATTCTTGAGCAACAACCTCAAATGAATGCACTAAAGGATTAGACCAAGAGAAATTTAACTGTCAGGAGCTAAAACTTCCGGTCATTAGGAAAATTTTACAAGTTTCTCCTAGATAGTCTATGACGCATAAAAAACTGAGAACATGTCAGCAAATACGAGATTGGTTGCCAGCATAGAAATGGTTAAAAAACATTCTACATTGAAAAAGTACTCAGAAAATCTTTTTTAAATTTATTTTTTTTTGCAACATTTGATGGAGATTTGCTATAAAAATGTTAAATAGAAGCTTCTCTTACACGTATATTATTTATTTAACTTAAAATCCATGAAGTGTTTAAAATGACTGATTGCTGAATTCTTAGACGTTTTCTTAAATTGTGCCTATTTATTTTTTATTTATGAGAATTAACTTAAGATGAATCCACTTTTCCAAGAGAAATTCACGTAAATATACCCACAGTGGATTTGAACTTATAGTTAGAGCCATAAGACCATTTTGGAATGAGAGTAAAATATTTGATGATCACATTATCATATAACTCCTTCTGATGAACAGGGATTTGATTATTTCATTATCATGCTCCATTACTTATTCACGTAATTCCTCTTTGATGATGAAATGCCCCCCCTCTTTCCTCCTGTCATAACGAGCATCTCATTGAAATGTTTCCACACCTTCAGTTGTATATCCTTGAAAAACTGAGTTTGGTTCAATTTCGATTGGACAGACAATGCTGAAAATCTGACCTTTAGATCTTCGAAGGTATGTAGGGAGTCCACATGTATATAGTGTTATACAAATTTGTTTGCTTCCGTCATACTATTATATGTTAAACATTGAGATGAAAACATATTATTAGTGCTAGAACAATCTTATTGTTAAAATATAGATATTGGTGAGATAGGATCACATCAGTTGAGGTACTTTATGTATGTACAGATAACTTTTTAGAAGCAATTAAGCACAATGATGGTGACATTATTTTTAACCTATTGTAGCTGATGCCTGTTGATCTGGGTAAGAATATTCTGCACATAGAGATATATTATGGAATTAAGTAGCCTAAATATAGAGTTTTTTGAGACTTGATGAGGAAAATGGCATTATTAGACCAATAACCAAACTTCTTTACATTGTTAGCGACATTTTCTTTTCGAGTAAAAAGGTATGATAGCTGGCTGGGCATCATCAGGTTGGATGTTTTTAGACGGACGGAAGTATCCATATTTCTTGCCTAAAAAGTTGAAGTTCGATCCCTCAAGAAGTTCCGATTTGTGCGTAAGTTTCACTTAAACGAATCTGAGGAAGAATGACTGTGTGTTCTCATTGGTTGAAAATAAATGTATCATGAGTTACCAAATTTGCATTTTACCTATGTAAATTTTAGGAATAATGTTTAATGCTGTTATGAAAACATATCATAGAGCAGAACCAGCTAATGAATCAAAACCTTAAGTTTTTCCTTTTATTTTAACTAAAAAAATGGATGAATTCAAACTATTTACCATTCTCTTTTGATTCGTATGAATCAAATTTAATGAGAAATGGTATGAAGCCTTAATTTACCATGCAAGTGTATGCCAGCTCCATGGCTGAGTTTAATAATGAAAAGGAACTTTCTTGACTAATTTCAATTATTTATCATTTTGATTCTTTAAAGATATGATGTTCAGTGGGCTTGATATCCATTTATTTTTGTTTACTGAGCAGTAGTGAATGACTCCACGCTTAAATTCACAGCTCATGAATGGTGTAATCCTGTCCATATACAACTTATATAAGCACAATGATGTCAGTGTGATTTGGTATTGTTCCAAATTTATTGGAATTGAGTCTCAGATATGCTTTTCCTCCTGTGCCTATGTGTGGGTCTTTAAGTATGGAACTGACACATGAAAGTCTGTGCCTGACACCAATTTGACTTAACTGTATTACTTGCATCTGCACTGCACATTTGGTTAAGCAAGCATATAGTATGACCAGTAGAATGCATTGAACGTAGCAAAAGCCAATGGGAAGCAAAATCGTGACCATTCATCAATTTTACGAGCCAAGATTTTTGTGTAAATTGGCATTTCTCGGTACTGTGATATCTGAGGGAGCCTTGTATCGTAGCAGGGCACTGCACTGACCACTCCCACAATGCCTGATGTACCCATTGAGGCTGGGTCTGAGCCGACACGTCTCATCTGTCATGGAAGAGAAATTAGAAATTAATTAATACATGTAATGCTGTGATTATGGTTTAGTATGTGGAACTATTTCTGGTACCATCAACTGATTATGGGATAATGACATTTATCTACCCTGATGCACTAATGTGCTTTGGGGTTCATTTGTGCATCAATAAACCTTTTAGAAGTAATTTAGATAATTATCAGTATTCCATGTAATAATAGCATATGTAAGTCGTGCTTCTCTCTTCTTTTCATTTTTTGTTTAATTTTCTTGCTTGAAATTCTTAGCTTATGTAAGCAATGCAGGCATCTATAACCACATATTTACTCTCTGCATTTTGTGTTGGAATGTGATGCCTTACTTGTGTCTCTTAAAATATTTGAGTTTAAATTATATAAGTTTCCATGTCATGTCTTGAAGCCCAAGCAACCAACAATACTGGGCTCTTGTGGCTACATTTGCTGTGGCCAGCCAGTGTTTCCCCATATTTACCTGATAGGTGTTCTAGTTAATTGTTATGTTGGCTACCCTCTATATATGGACCATTATTGAATGAATAATGTAAAATGTATGTAATTGCAGATGCATTATCTGGGTTCTGGGCCTGGGAGAAGGGAGGGGGGGGCAAACCGGGGGTCTGAGGGGAATGCCCCCCCAGCCCAAGGGGGGTTCGGGGAATAATTTCGAGTTTATCTAGTTTAAGTTTCGACCCAATTGGGTGGGGGGGGCTATAGCCCTCTTAGCCCCACCCCCATTAGATTCGCCCCTGAATGGAATCACTTTTCTATTGAATGATGCTAAAGGAAACATCTTTTGATAAATATCTGGAAGCTAATTATTTCATGGATGTTTACTTCCTAGTGAAATATGTATTATTGCTCCAGTGATTCTGAAATGCTGGTTAATATCTGTGTTTTGCTTTTAAATTAGAGCATATGTATGAGCCCATTACTAGTAGCTAAAAATTATGAGGCAGCGATTAAAGATGTAATTTTAATGATGCAATGCAATTAATGTCTGGCTGCTTACACCACATGTAGTTAACAGTTGTAAATTCCAGCGATTAATGATGCAATTTTGATTAGGCAACACATTTTTTGCAGTCTGCCTTCTGGTAGTGACATATTGGACATAGCACTCGTCAAAGCTGTTCCTGTTTCCAATTTAAGCCCTATTCTTTAAATTATGCAGTAAAATATGGCAAAGTGTCGATATATTGTGCTCTACAAGACAATAGCACTCAGAATGAAGCATGAACTTATAACTTTGACTGTGACATGACATAGTCATGGGCGATTTAAGTTACCAGAGAAATTGCTGAAGCTCCACTCTCTGACGCCTTGTCCTGAGAGCAAGAAGTTGGTGTTCCATCAGGATAAGGTACCTTAGTAGGAGGACTGGAACCTCCATTTAGTGGGACTGGTGCCACTAATCCTCCGACGCCTGTAGCTGCTGCTGCTGTTGCTGCAGAGGCTGCCTTGAAGTTAATGTCTGGCTGCTTACGCCACATGTAGTTAACAATTGTAAATTCCAGGAGGGCACAGAATACAAAAGCTGTCAAAAGAAAGTAGGGGGAAATGAAGAATTGGCATTGTGACATGAAAAATGTGAAAGATATTTCCTATTTGATGATAAGGGAATGACTTGAAAGTCCAATGAAATCTCAATAAATTTTCCATTACTTTCCAAAATGTGAGAAATGCCATTATTTCACAGTCAGGAGTTATTCTTCTATCAGTTTCACTCATACTTGACTGGGTGTCAATGAGGAGTTAAGGACTCTCCGGGTAACCTATCCTCATTGTTACCATTTGCAAAAGGTGTACCTCAAAGATCGGCACTCAGTCCCTTGTTATTTGCTATTTTCATATTAGATCTCCCAAAAGCAATAAAAAAATTGCAAATACATGTTTTGTGTGGAAGAATTACAAATTTATATTCATTGTCCTCTGCAAGACTTTACTGAAGGAATCGCAAAAAAAACAAGTGCAGTGAAAAATTGGACCAAAGAACTCTTTAACCCTTAGCAATGAGAAAACCAAATAAATTATTATTGCCAGAGCTATACTGACTAATAAAATAAATCTGGGTAATATTCCCAAAGTCATCATCCACAACCTCAATGTACCCTATTTCAACACTTCGAAATTTGGGAATATTAATAAACACTCTCCTGGCTCAATCTCACGTTTTTTTTTACTGCTGAAGTCAATGTTAGATTTGGACCAATTATTGTGATTAGAGATTGATTTTATAAGAAGATAAACTTGCTTATTTTACTCATATAGTGTAATCAATACTTAAGCTTGCACTCACCTGCACAGGTTCCCATCCAAACATCAATGGCTTTCACATAGCTCACTTGAGGTAGTCCACTCTGGATTCCTGTTGAGAGAGCAGTTGTTTTAATATGACAATGGCCTATAAGTACTGTGAAATGACATGAAAAGCTGCCACAGGGAAAACATTTAATGCCTTTGAATCTCTTGGCAAAGAGTTTGTAATGAATGAATGAAAATGAAGAATGATAAGTGAACGACAGTAATTGTAACCAATGATTTGAAGTTTATTAGGATTGGATTGATAATGAGCCAGTTCTTTCATGAAGAGATGATAAGAGGCAACATTTATTTTGAGGAGTGAGGTGGTAGTTTGTTTTTACTTCCTCATTTCCACGTGAGTGTAATGTTGCTATAGTGACTGCTGCTCATCTTCAAAAACTTTCCACCATGCAAATGATCTGGTGACCTTATGTTGTTTAGCTTGCTTGGGAAAATATTTTTGGCAGTGTGTGATTGTAACTGAACAAGTCAGTTGCATGTTTAGTCCATGAAGTCTTTCGTGTGGCCTACCATTCCTAGCTGCTTGCTGCGAATTAAGCCATTGAGATACGGGAGGAGGAGGAACTAGACCTGAAGATTGGGAGGAGACAGCCAAGAGGGTTGTGACTCCTAAAGTGGTGCGTCCGGGAACTGAGTCCACGTCCATCCAGAAGGAAACCCAAGAGATGACCACGATGAGAATTGTGGGGAGGTAGCTCTGCACCAGGTGGAATCCAACAGACCTGCTCAGATAGAATTCTGCCACCAAACAGCTGTAGTTTCCTGTAAAGTAGGAAGTCATTGGCATTATCTTGCATTTTATCAATGGGGCCTTCTGGCACAGTAGGATCATTTGTCTCATCTCTCAATCAAAGAATAGGGTCAATATTTAAACATGGTATATACATCTTTAAGGTCTTCATCATTGCCAAAAATTAAGGCTAATTAATGAGTGATTACCATTGCCTTGGGAAAAAGTTCACTTGGAGTGGTAATCAAATCACGGACATTTTAACTTTCTGGGCTACCAAGCAGACTACCTCAGTATTCAGCATAGAATGGTGGTCTGCTCATTGGTCCAGCAAGTTCATGGTCTTGCCCATTAGGAATATCCTTGTTGAATCTAGTGTGAAACAACTAAACTGAATCAAAGGGATTCAACTGGCTTGAACTACTTTGTAGCTACATAAGAACCACCTTTATGTGGGAGTATATGCTATGACCAAGAAACTTTTTTAGACTGCTAGTGTTTTCATTGCCATGGTTGCATTCTTGCAACCTTTTGAAGCACCTATCAGCTTTTTGACCATGAAACACTTTAAAGTTAAAGTATTCTGTTTTTTTTTTCATTTGATACCTTAAAGATTCATTCATCAGCAAGAGAGGAGCATTGGTTCAAATATTTGTTTACAAAGTTAATTGAAATCATACTGGAATAAGAAAATGGTAAAAATGATGCATCACTTTTCAATTCTGTCTTTTCTCAAGAATGTGTACTGTAGAAATCTGGTAATCATGGTATGGGATGTCATGTGTTTTATTTGGTGGTTTGCCTTGCTGACAGTGTCATTTTTTACAGCAAAATGTGACTTTTTTTCTCGAAAAGTGATCTCACTCCACTTAGCTCAGCTAAACTGGCATGTTTCAAACCTAGATAAAGGATGTTTCTTCAAGTTCATTCCAGTTTCTGTGTATTATACTTTTAGCATAATCATGAGGATGTAACGATGTGATTCAATTTTTTAATCTTGCTGATAAAATCCAGTTTTCGTTGGAGGTAACTTGATTCAACTGGAATTTTTCCTTTGAGGGTGGACTTAGTCACAGAAATTTTTAATTAGAATGTTTATTGTACTCATTACTATTAAGCCTAGTTTTATAGTACCTGGTTAACAATAACTACTGGGTGGAATAGCTTTTGCATATATTTTATGTTGATTGAAAGTTTGGGATTTATGAATTATGTATATTAGACTCTCAATTGGTTGAGATAAGCATTAACAATGGAAATACATATTTATGTTGGCTTCCTTACTGTGAAATGATTTAACCAGCAATTATAAAACTGGTCTTGGGAGTATCAAGAAAAGGGTAGAGTGAGCCATAGTTTGCTTCCAATGGCCATCACGTATAATTGAGGATAAGCATCCAAAAGTTGTCATAGTCTGTGGAGTATTTTTAGAATTTTAGGGGTGCTTACACCAAAAAGGAATACACCTCGCAGTTACCCTATAACAAGCCTAAATGTTGAAACAATAATGCTTTTTGATCATATATAAATGTTACCTATCTGGAAGGATTCCTGGCAGTCAGAGGCCACTATGTCCACTATTTCAAACTGTGGCATTCTCAATCCTTTCCCCATCATCACTGGGTTTGTGAGTTTCCACTCCAGTCGCAGCTCCTCTGTTGTCTTGGAGACTGAAAAAGATGCCATTTGTGAGTTAAACATGATTAGATGAATGAAGAGGCAAAAATGATTGCCTACAGGTTGATCTAATATGAATTTTTTTCTTTGTGCATCGGCTAGTTTGTTGCAATAATTTATTTTTAGCTGTGAAAAACAGAGTTGTTTAGATTTATAAGAGAAATTCATTGTCATATTTGGCTATGATTCAATACATCATTTTATAAATCAATGTGTTTCAAAATGGTGACATAAGTTAGTTCTAAAAGTCAGTTCAAATGCAAGGATCATTCAAATCATTGTCAATTTTTTCTTGAATTTTCCAAGATGATTGCAATGTTATAAAACAGAAATGAGGATTTCATGACTGATCCATGGATGAGTTAAAAATCCCCGGACTATTACAAAAATGGCCGACTACTAATTACTCCATAAAGTTTAACTTCAAATGTTTCGAATTATCTGTGGAATTATACGTCTATATCTTCTTTATCTACATATATATTTACATTTCCGTGGAAGACATCCTCCTGGGCCTTTGTCAATGACATTACTTAAAAATCATAATATCTAACAATTTTAAGTTTTATAGATCCTAGATAATAATTCATGGAAAGAAGGAAAAATGGATGAGGAGAGGGGTCTTTAGGTAACCTTGAAGAAAAACCCTGTTGTGAAGTTACCATCAATTAGTCCACCAATGCATTGGTACTGGAAGAACAAAAAGCACCAAAACAGATTAAATTTAGGGAAAATTTTTTTCAATATCCTTATAAGTGTGTATGTGTATGTTGGTATAAATAAGGCACCTTATGGATTGGGAGAATGGAGCATTGGAACAGCTGGCTAGAATAGACTAGAAGGTTTTGAAACCTGGTGCTGGAGGAGGATGCTGAAGATAAAATGGATGGACAAAATAAGAAATGTGGAAGTTACTGAGGAGTAGAAGAGGAAGGGACCATATGGAACACTATGTAGAAAAGAAGAACCAGATGGGTTGGACACACTCTGAGACACAATGGGTTTGTAAAGAACATAATCGAAGGACAAATTAGAGTGAAAAGTCCCCAGAGGAAGATTCAGGTTCAGTTCATGGACCAAATAAAGAGGAAAGTACATAGGAAGAGATACCAGAAAGTAAGGGAATTGGCATTAGATGGGGAAGGGTGGAGGGCTGCAGTCAACCAATCTTAGGATTGAGAGACCAATGATGAACCTTATAAGTCAGTCAGATGAACCTTATAAGTAAATAAACAGTCAAAGTTACACACTTTGACCGGAGGAATTAGTGCTTTTTGTAGTCAGCCGTGTACCGGGAGTGATAAACCCTCGGAAGGGACTCGAACACATCACCTCAAGGACAGAATTCGAGGCCTTTTTTTCTCCTTCGCCTCCGAAGCCGGCGAAATTCATTAATTTTATGAGGAGACGTTAGATCCCCTCCCCTCTCTAACCATTCCATTCATTCTCTTTAAGACGACTTTCCCGCCATTCCGTTTTATCCGATGAAATTTTCGCTCGCGATACCGCTCTAGGGTTATTACAAAGGCCATTGATTCCAGTCCGCCCCGACGCTCGCTCAACTAACGCCGTAAGTTGCCCTAATTCCATCGCACACTCTCCGGCCGCCCCCCATTTAAACCCTCGTCGTCGGTGTGTGTGTTATAGAGTCGGCGGTGGGGCTAAACCGTTTTGCTCAAGTTTTCCTCCGGCTGCACACCCCCTAATCATCCCCGCCGTCCCTTCTTGCCTCCCATCCCATCCAGACGAGTATTTTGCGTGCAAAGTGGTGCCGATAAGGGAGTTTCGGCCAGGGGTATTCCTCTCCCTTCTCCGGTACGCTCGAAACCCCTTCCAGGAATTCCCCTATCCACTGCTGCTACGAAGGGGTCTTTCACTCGGTTGCGGTGTTACTTACCGCCCGTGGGCAAAGTCAATATTTGTCATCGCATTAAAAGGAGCTCTCGTGAGCTCGTGATGTAAACTCGATTGGCTCTCCTTCTTCCTCTCCCTCCAGTCTTTTAATTCCCTTCATATCCCTTCCTTCCCTCTCCCTTTTTTACTCCTGCCTCACATTTCTTTCTCCTTCCAGAGCTCCCCCTCCTGATAGTCTCCACATTCCTCTTCTTCCTACCGTTTTCTTTCCGGGAAGACTCAATTCGTCGCCTTTTGGCATCCCTTGGAGGAAGGCCTGTAATCTTCCATCGTCACCGAAATCCCCTTTTTCTTCTCTGGTGTTAGTTTCCTCGGGCCGCTCTGCAGCATTCTTTGATTACCCCGGCCTCGGCGGAGTCAAATCCTCGCATGCTAATGCCGGAGTCTCGGATTCAATTCCCGCCTGGGTGGAATTTTCTCTTTCCAGAGCATGGGGGATATAGAGGGTGTGGCAAAATTGAAGTTCTCACGGTGTAGAAATGCGCGTTTGCTCATGTCCTCGCGTTGTTGGTACTACCCCGAGAGACATTTCTTTCTTCCGTTCTCGGACAAATTTCCTTATTAGTTTCTTTCTCTTCCCTCTTGGTCTTATGTGTTCATTCATTGCACCCGTGTTTTTTGACTTCAATATCATTTCCTCCTCTTTTCCTAATCTTATTGGTATTATATCCATTCCGAGAAGATTTGCGCACAAATATTTTTCGCTATCTCATCCTTGTACCTAAGATGATACTTTAATTAGCCGAGAGGCATTTTTTTCCCATCAAATGCTATCTTTGTTTGGTTTATGCGTGATCTCATTTCCGTCTTCCTTACTCCAACTTTGGTTCCTTTTTTGCCAAATAGGCAAGATAAAAAACATCTACCATTTTTTCCCTAAAAATAGGTGAACATTTACATAAGAAACGTGGTGCTGTGTGAGTCGGAAACTTGGTCATTGGGGAGAGAGACTGGTGGTTTTTGAGGTGCGTTTGGAGAAGAATGGAGGAGATGAGATGGGTCGCTAAAAAGGCAAACAAGAAGGTATTTGATATAGTGGGAGAAAAAAGGAAGTTAATGGCGCATATTTGTAAAATGAAGAAAATATGAATGTAGGACGTGTTGTGCGATAAGAAGCATGTCGAAGAGGTTGGTCGAGGTGGCGAACGCTGGGGAAAATGAAGGAGGAGGATAGGAATTTTGAACGACTCAAGGAGAGGCAGAGGGTATGGGATGCTTAGAGAAACCATATGGCGAGCAAGTAGTATGAGGGAAGATGGAAAGATGTTACTGAAGCTGGGAAGCTAGGGAAAGACCTCTTCAAAATCCTACCTATTATCTTTTGGAATACCTTATGATGGTCTATGTAATGGCTATGATACCGTTACCATTTTAGTGATATCTTGTTCAACAATTGCTATTATATTCATTGTTATCTTTAATTTTTCGAATTTGGACGTTGGGAATGTTATAATTTCTTGTTTGGTTTGTTGAATATGAAAGGAGGTGACCGGTAAATGAGGTATTTTGCGCCTTTTAGGATGCGTGAGTAGGTTTTCTAATATATCGAAGGGTGGAATGAAACCCAGCGTCGACATCAGTCTGCTGTTTTTAGTAACGGGTACCAAGGGAACCACAATTTAACCTCCTAGCAGACAGACGGAAAACTTAACTTGCATTTCCACTCACAAAGCACACAAGCAGGGATCGGGGTTATATCGAAATATTCTCTGCCACAACTGGGATTCTAACCAGGGCCCTCGGAATGGGAAGCCGGCATTCCATCCACTACACTTACTCGATCCCCGTGATAGTTCCGTCACGGTCTTCATTATTTTCATCCCTCTTCGTCCCTTGCGACCTTTTGTCAAGCGGTTGGCACCGAATTTAATGGGATGATGAATTCGGTGGCTTCTAGAGGAGGGGGGGTGCTCTCTCGAATGCGTTTGAATCGCTAATGCCCACGGGGATATCTCGAGTATTTTCGAGCGACCTTAATGGATTTTCGATTCGAATTCTACCGCTCTGCACGGCGGGAGCGCAATATTCATTAGCTTCGGAGCGGCATCGAAGATGTATTTCGCGGCTCCGTTAGCTACTCTCGAGAAATGCAGCGCCGGGATCGTACTACATAAGGGAACTTAATGAAGTGTTGCCTCAACGGATTCTAACTTTGTTGGCTGTTTTTCGAGCGAAGCCTTTGCCTTTGAGGGAAAGATAAATTGTTTTCCAAGGTTGCGCTGGTTGGTCATGGATTCATGCATTCTCCAATGCGAGGAAAATGAGGAATGTGAAACCTCTCGATGAAAGACTTTTAAAAAAATTTTCCTGGCCGCAGAAAAGGCAAAACTTCCAGTTATTTGCTTTGGACCAGTAATTTTCTTCGCAAAATAGTAACAAGTAGGAGGCTAAGCCATTTCTCACGCCCGAAACTTACTAAGAAAAAATTTAAGTTTTCATTCGAAAATCGTCTCGTTACTAAGACGCGAATGAATGTCACAAAATCTGTCACTGCTTACCAAAGGCAATTTACTTTATATTTTAGATGCGCTTTTGATCTTGCTTCGGGTGAATTGAAAAAATATTGAAATGTCTTCCAAAATGGAAAAACTATATTCGTGATGCGTGAAAAAAGGTGTTTGTTTTTTTATGGAAAAAGGATTTCCTCGACAGCAAGATAATATCTTGAACCAGAAAGTCTGTTACTTAGTTGGAGATGATGGATGTGAAGGCATCGACTTCTGCTTGAACTGAATTATGTGAAAATGTATTGCTCTGGAAAGTAGGTATGTAGGATGCACAGCGAGAGGAATCAGAGGAGTAATAGAATAGTATAGAGTTATGATGAAAGAACGCTTGATAATTTTAGGAATCAATTTCTCTCAAGAGACCTTACCGTACCGGGATTGGGTTTTCAAAGGTGAAGATAAATTGGTACGCATCGGAAAAGAATCAGACTTTTGGCCTTCGTATTGAGTAAAGAAGGCATTTTAGTATGTAAGTGATTGAACCAATTTAGGAGGATATGTTATGCTTTAAAGGCTTCTAAATTGTCCCACAGACGATAAAATTATAATTTTTTGGGCATGAAATAAATTTTCTGATACTCCAAGTTCATTATAAACATTGAAATTTGTGTAAGTGTAAATATGTTTGTCATTTATACTAGGATATTTTATTATTCGTGATATAAAATTGTTATAAAAGGTATTTTATGTGCATATCGAAAGCTTTACCACTGATTAGCCTGGAAAAGGTAAGGAAGGGTTAGCAGTTTCACCATAACATTACCTTTTTGGCGCCCTACGTATAGATACAACGTAGATATAGAACCAACGTATAGATGCTAGATATATGGAAGGATTTCTTTTTTTCATAACTGGTGACCATCCTGTGGTCAAAGATATAGAAGAATCACCTCTTTTATTTGTTATATTTTGGCACCTAACGTGGGGCTCAATAAATATCTATTTTATTACATTTTGGCGCCCAATGTGGGAACAAAAATATATTGAAGGATATAAATATTACATAATGGCGCCCAACGTGGGGAAAATATGTAGTGAAATCCTTAAATAAGGTTATATTTTTACTCCCAACGTGTGGCCAAATACAGATCATTTCTTATTTTACAACATATTATCATGCCGTGACAATGTCTCCTCATACAGAATATTTTTTTATATCGCGGGCGGTTGGTTTACTTTAAATTAGTTCGTACTGCATCCATTATATTTCGAGCGTCAATACGTGAGGAGAATTTTCTTAATAGTATAAGTGCAACTACTTACAGCTGGCGACTTCCATGGTACAAATTTGGCTGTCAAGGGGAAACTTAGCCAAATCCATCATGCAGGAGAATGTGAGTTTTAGCCTGGAAGATAGAAATATCGTTAATTTGAAACAGCTGTGAAAATGGTCAATGGATATTTGTACTTAACTCATGAAATTTTTACATTTACGTAGCAAATACTTTCTTTGAGGAATTTTACGACTTTGACCTAATACTTTGCGTCTTTCTCCTTGCATAAACCAATTAGTATTTGACCATCTTACATTCATTAGTTGCAGCATATTCCAGAAATCAGCCAGAAAACAATGTTTGAGTTCGCTTGTTGAATGCGATTTGGCGTAGACCAAATGCGAGTGAGCCTCAGAAAAGAAGGCCATTACAAGCTCCGTTATTTTGGGATAACTCCGCTATATTTAGATTAGAATGGTAGATTTTCAAGGAAACAGCAGAGAGTTGATTTTGCCGTGGAAAAGTTGAATGGAATAAATGAAGCTTCTGGGAGAAAACTGAGTGTTATCATCAATCATCGAGGGAAGCAAAGCCATCTTAAATAACAGCTGCATTCGAAGATATCCATTAGCTCTATTCATTCTGTAGTATATATGATATCGGGTCACCATTAGTAAAAGTGACAAATGAAGGGGTGACTAAGCTTGTCGATTTAAAGGGGATGAGTGTACTGTCGTCAAAACATCTAGGGGTTAGAAAGTCGACTCACAGTCATTTCGGTCCATTTCCTTGCAGTAAAAAGTTCTGAAGCTCTGAAGTGGAATTCGATTTATTCATGATGTTAAAGAGACGTAGCGTGCTCTAGAATTTAAATAACGAATGTGAGTCCTTGATGTAGGGTGAGAGGGATGTAACTTTTCTAAAAATTAACTGAATTTAATCTCGTTAAAAAAACATATTTCCAAAGATGGAAAAATATTAATCATTTAGCCACATTCATTTTCCAGGTGCTATTAAGCACCAGTATGAGACCTGACTATGACAAAGCACATAGGGATATTCTGCCGCAATTTTCTCTCCATAAGGATCTTCTTATGCTCTCGTTTGCTCTCATCGAACATAACTTCATGCTCCTTTGTAGCTTTCTCTAATTAATAATATGTAAAAATTGAGAAGCACTTATCGAGTTTAAGCAGACCTATAATTACGTATTTTTACGGCCTTGATCCGCAAAATTTTTGGAAAAAATACCAAAGCACGCGAGTGTTGCAAAATGAATCACAGCCCCAGCCCTGCAAGTTTGGAAGTAAGGAAGCCATTCATTAAAATTCATTGATAATCAATGACAATAAAATAACAAAAGAAAGATGAATCATAAATCACTATTCTAGGACTAACTACTTTCTTACTTCCGTATAATTGCTTAAGCCGGCGATTGGTTCTTGATAGTTTTCTCTGTTATCAGGAGAAATGGTTTTAGGTTAGACGATGCGGCATAACTAAGAATCCTAGGTCTTATACTGGTATGAAATAATGAAATACTTGCTCTTACCGAAGGTAGCCTTTGACCTTTTCAGATTGGCAGACTCTTTATTCCATTTATAGCTTGAGGAAAACCTCGGGGCATTTTCTTAGAGCAAATATCATGACCTTTGAGCACGTAGCCGTCGGATAATATTTCATTGAGCTTTGATATTGATGGAGATACTTAGACTATGGTAAAACGGCATAATGAATCAGAGTGATTCAAGGTGAAAATTGCATCTAGGCGTATTCATGACCGTCCGCATGAGGATATTTAACGTAGTTTATGGTCGAGTAATGGCGCCTTGATCCTATTCGACTGCATTCTTTATGACGGCTATGCGAAGAGTTCAGCAGCGTCGCAGGATAATGATTGGGTGAGGACTACTATGTATTCGTGACCTGCATCGAACACGGCTAAGCTTCGCCCTTCAAGGACTAGGATCTTGAAAGATGACTAGTGTGGGTACCTTTACCTCAGAAAAGGATGGAGTTGTTCCGAAAATTGATAGCTGTCTGTAGTATCGTTGTTGTGGGTCTAACGTTTATTTTGAGTGGAATATTTGTACCCTCGCGATACTCATTAAAGTCAACGACCGATGCACAGCGAGTCATTTTAGGACAGGAAGTAATTTTTTTTTAAAAAAAAGGTCACTGCGGATGAATGAGCATAAGCTGTATGTCTTCGGGCAGTTAAAATACTGTGCGTCTTTAAGATAGAGTTATTTAAACTGAATTGATATTACGTGTAACGTAAAGCGGAGGGATACGTTGCCGATCGTCAATTGTTGCACTCGTCCGTCTTGGAATTTTGCAGCGCTACTTGACAACTATTCATGTAGACATCAAGTAGGTTGTAAAATGGAGGTATCGGTCCGCTTTTATGTAGAACCCAAGCCCGCCATTTCGGGCGGCACAGTTAAGGTCTCACTCAGGCTGACTATTTCGGTGGTCGCGTTGGATTTTCGTCTGTTCTAACTGAAAATACCACTGTGAAACTATGTTTTGTAACTGGAAAGCCACGCTAACTTGGCAAAAAATCCTTACCACGCACTGCTGTTTTTGCTTTGCCCATAAGCGTTCACTGTCATGCTTCTTCCATTTCATATTAATCTACTGAGGATATATAACCGATTTGCGTTATCGCCTCCGTAGGCGTCTCCCATTGACTCGGCTAATGTGCGACCGGGAAATTTCACTATTCTCCGTCAAATGCATTATTTTTCCTGAAACTGCCAAGTTCAATCTTTATTAAACTTTACACGATGAGCCCTCAATTTTTGCCCTTGCACGTGCGATGTGCCTTTCATTCCAACTCCATGGAGAATCATACTATTTGAGAAGAAGATTTGTTCACCTCAAAATTTGATGGGGTAGTGTTTAGGGCATACGTCTATTATCAAATTTTGCGAGCGAAGTAGTGGTTTAGAAGGCAATTATCCGTTTCATTGACTTACCGCTATTATAGAGGTCGGGAAAAATTGGAACCTGAGTGGTAGACTTAGGTTTACATAGTACCAACAGTAAATATACAGTGCTTTTTCTTCACAACCTATCGCCATTCTCCTGTTTCTTTTACGTGTTTTCAAGTAAAAAATACCTTCCATTGCCGACGGAAATCTAATTTCTTACTCCACCATGCCCATGGTGTTAAGAGTAGCTCGTAATAGTAATTGATCTGAAGTCAACAGTTTAGATATGTTACTTTTATTAGCATTTCCGTGATTGTCATGAATTTTGGATCTTCAATTCTTAATTGATAAATGTGTGGCATGAAATAATTTTTTAATTTCAGTTTGCTTCTGTTCTGAAGGATGAGAAATGAAGTTGGATACCTGAGCATGTACAGGATTCCTCCGTCCGGGTTGATTCTCACCAGGACGTTTGGAACGGTGACGTATTGGAATTCTGCGTTCTTGGCGTTTGGGAAGTAGACCTCTGGCTTCCAGATGGCCTTGACCAAGTTGGGATCGTTCAAATCCAGCGCCTCCGTGATCTCGGCGTGCTTCAGCCTCTCATCCTGCCACTTCTGTCTCAGGTACAAGTCTACTTCATAGTCCTGAAAAGTAATTTTTCCTTTAATGCATAGGAGTAATGGAATACGTGTAATACATGAAGAGAGCGTGGTGACTAGTGTTTCCAGAAGTTCTTATGTACCGTAATAAAAAAATCCTTGGGAGAATTTTCTGAGCACATAAACTTAGTATTTCATCATTTTCATCTTTAAGGAAGATAAACGCTGGCAACATTTTCACACTTTCATTATACTCTGAGCTAGGTTTCGGCCCTTCATGCCAACATCAAGGAATAGATTATGGTATGGTACAGGGTATAGATGACGTGTCAAAATCTTGGCCGATTTTCAATAGCTTTTTGGAAATTATTCTCGTGAGTCTGTTTTTCGAAGATGGATATTCAATTTATCCTTAAAATTATAGCAATTCTCGTTCAAATTATATCGTTTGTTTAGTTGCTTAAAATATGAAGAATAATAAGTATATCATGTAAAGAGCGGAGAAGATATTATTTTAGTAATTAAATTTCATGTTGTTATTTTCTCTGGAGTAATTTGTATGACTGAATTTTGAGATAACTCGAAGTTAAAACAGATGTCGAGTATAGTATCGTTTTTTTCTGGGTATCCATGTGAATAGTTACCCGTATGTTGTATTATGTCCGTTTTCATCCAATAGTCAACGTAATAAGATGTATTTTTTACACGTGAAAAGTGTTCAATTGGGTTGAGTGTAATTTGTTTTGGCATATAAGCCCTTTTACGGAAATACTTTCAACATGAATGCATCCGTTTTTCCCACTGGTTGATGGGGACTCGGGCTGAGCTGCCATAAAACATTCTCCTTTCAGTTTGTTTTTGCGTATATAATTTACGGCTTTGTGCTTACTAAAATGAGACGTAATGTGAAGTTTCTTCTTTAACGCCTTTCCTGGAAAACATGATTTACGAGCCTCGAAAATTGTGCGTCAACCATGCAAAAATGTTTTATGTCCCTCCGGGTCGCGTGCAAATTAGGCCTCAAGTCTTACACAGCTTCCCTGTCTCCCCCCTTTGAATCAGTTAATTGATCCTAGGCCCTTTCATCCCCCTGCTTAGATTGAGTCTTAACGGGGTAAATGTTCCGTGAAAACTGGTCCGTTGTCGAGGGTAACAAAAAAACTCGGAATTGCGCTTTCTCTTATCTTCATTATTTTAGGGTCTTCCCATTATATTTCGCAGCCCATAATCGATGAGGCATGCTGAATGTTGCGATACCCTCCCGTTCCCAGCAAAATTTGTTGACTGGCGATGCTTTTAAGGGTGCTGCTCATTCAAGTATGAGTGAATGCACCGGAAAGGTTTACGCGGGCGGGGGTTCTATGGAAGGAGTTCCTTTTTTCGCCCAGCGCCTAGCGCGTTTGGCGATAGTTCGAACCCAAAGTACGGAAAACCTTGACTTGAATGGATACAAGAGGCATCCAAGGAGTTTGAAATATAGCAGAGAGGGCGCTGCTGGTCCATTGCGTCGAACTGGATCTTGGCAGGAGCTGGAGTGCTTAAGAAAGGGAGTTTAAGAGTATGTCGGCGCTCCGCCACAGTGTGAAATAACCACAAGACATCGTGGCAGCTTGTGGATATTTCACACTGCTCACCATACTTAACATGTCTTATTAAAGTTTGAATATAATTAAGTCATTTCGGTAAAATCGTCATTTTCTCTGTTCAGAAATGAGTCCTTGTCATTGTATTCTATTATACGATATTCAGCAATACTAGTAATCTTATGTAAGACTGCAATTGATGTAAAATTTCCAGAAATGAAGTAATTTACCATTGGAAAGTCTGTTTTACTGCACTTTAATTGTTGACAATTATTTTAGGGCGAAATATAAGAACTATAGACATTGCCAACATGACATGAAACTCAGAAGAAAAAATATTATGAACTGCCAAACTTTAATAATATGTATGGCGAAAGAAGACTGTGTGCTGTGGTGCCAAGTCTATTAATATTTGGTAGGAATATCTGGCACAGGTTAATGGTGTGAGTGATTTGAAAAGAAAAGCAAAGAAGTCTTTGTTAATAGTGGATTTTTGATCCAACAGGATTTGAAATATCGTATTTATGTCTTCATTTATAGAGTCGGTCTGTTTTCTTATTGTGTCCACCAAGATACATGACATGTGCATAAGCACGTCCTGACGACCAATTTTTGCTCAGGAGGACTTAAAATGTAATTATTTTCTTAAAATTTTTGTATGTTAAGTAAAAGTATTAAAAGTAAAAAAGATACGTTATGACTCGATTAAGGCGATCAGGGTTGTTGCCAGGAACATGTTCGAGGTCGCCACTGATCCCTAGCGAGCCCATACTAGGTGCTTTTTCGGGTCGATTGTTACTCGGAATTAAAGTGTACCTGATAAAAATGACAAAAATTTATTTTATAATTGATCGATAATTAACGAGAGATCATCAACTGTTATTTTTGTTGCAGAGTTGTGAAAAAAACCGTTGCCGTTCATGATTTTTTTTAGCTGCTCAGCGTGATCAATGGGCACTTGTTGATATAGGGCATTCATGTTCGGATTTATCGATAAATTTTTATCAAATGGTAATATTTTTTATTAGTATTAACTTCATTGAATCCAATTATTTGTAGTCCTTGAACACGACAGGTTCTATAAGTTGAAGCCGGCTGAAGGAAATGATCGATTCAGGTGCGTATTTCTCGTGGTGTATTTCAGGTTCTTTCACGTTTTGAACTTAAACGAATGCCATATGTGAATCATCGGTGGTTCTGTAAGGATGGAACGCAGCCGTCATACTCAGTTTTGCTCAATTCACCAGTATCGGTCAGACTAAGCCCTTGCTCAATCGTCATTAGTCTGCTTTTATAAAAGTCGATCTCTTCTCGACTGCGTGGCAATCATGACTCTGAATGCCAATCTGAGAAATTCCGATCTTATATCCTTCATTATTGAATTTCATTCCATAATCGAAAACTCGGAATATTTTGAGAATTACCGCATAGTGCACGCGAAAAATGCTTTGTTTGTCCGTGCATTAGGGACGATGAGCTCCTCTGGTCATAACACTAAGGCACACACACAACACATGGCAGGGGATGAATTTTCGCGAAATATCGACCCTTAAACTGATGTAAATAATTTCGTGTATTTATTGTAATGTACAAAAGTAAATAGTTTTCAGGTAAATTTTAATTGGTATTGCCAGTTACTACGCATAATGGTCATCCTCAGGAAATGCCTTAGCATTGAAATCGTTTGTACCCAATATAAAACTTTCGAGAACATTAGATATTGTTGTGCGTTATAATCATAATACTTTTTTTGTTATTTTATTTCTTTTATTCTTTCGCGTGAATACATTTGGTTTACCTTATACGTTTGTAATTTACGCCTTCCCTCGCAGATAAATATAGATAGAAATAATTAAAAAAATAGGAATTTCACCGTCTTACACTCTCATAATTTATATTAGACTTTGTGAAGAAACGTTCAACTCACGTTTTGCTATGTATATATTATGTGTTTATTATAAATTGTGTTTTAAGGCCAACGCCTCGTAGTCTGGGACAGCGACGCGGCACTAACTTGAATATCTTTGAAAATCAGTGTTTGAAATTTATTTGCACCAGGCCTTCGGGACTGACCCTGAATGGAGAGAAAAACTGAATCGGCTTGCTAAACTCAAATAATCGTCAATATATTGATTTATGATTCCTTGTCCTACCATAATTATGAAGGGTTGATATAAATTAGATAAATCGGATTTTTTTGTTATTTTTCCCGCATGACCTATAAAAACTAAGGCTGATGGGTAAAAAACACATGTTTGAATTCAGCGTAAAATTCCTCTTTGGATCAGTTTTCTTCTTTTATACGACAGAAAAAATGTTTCGTTTTGTAAACCAGTGTTACCATTAAATCCAAGGTGGAGTTTTGCTTGGTTGTTGCCGATTTCATCAATTTCAAATTCTTCAATGCGAACCGCGTTGCCGTAGATGTGCTTTCCTCTTCGTAGTATCTGATGCGTCCCCTCTTTAAAGTCGATTCCCGGGATCGTATGCTGGTCCCATCTCCTTGACCCATTTCGCCTCCCACCGTGTGGTACTCCCTCTGTCGATTCGTCGCACTCTTCTCGGAACAATCCCAACGTATCCAAGTACTTCCATCCCTCTCCCAATCTCCTCTCCTGGCAATTCTTCCGAAGCTTATCTCGGCAAGAGATCGGCGGAATAGCGCCCGCGTTGAGTGTCCTCATCTCCCTTACGCTCCCGCCAATGTCTTCTCGCTCAAGAATAATGTTTTCGCTCCTCCCAACCCTTCGGCTCTGTCTCTCTCCCTCTCAACACTCTAACGTAGAAAGAAGCCATACTTTCACGTATAGTGGTAGTGAAACATGGTGGCAATTGTGGATAAGACTCTTAAAGCGGAAAAATTCCATTTACTCGAACTAGCTACGCTCGAGGGAGAGGGAGGTTTAAGAGTGCAACTGCCGTGAACAACTCATCCGTTGAGGAATTGAGCATCGTCAACCTTTAGCCGAACGGTATCGCAGGTTCATTGTGTGATGATGCCGTTCTGTATCGCTTCGCTCGAAACTCACCCCTGTGTAGTAACAGAGAAACATCATGATAACTATGTTGACGGAGCTTTTTTTTTTTGCTTGCCGGACGATTCTATTGGCCCGAACGTCCCCGGAATCCCGATAGGCTGCTGAGCCTGTCATCAGGTTTTCCAGGGACCGGACCAACAGAACTTGACACACATCCATGCCCTGGGTGGTGAAAAACCCACCCAGGCGGGACTCAAACCCGCGACCCTCGGTTTAGCAGGCGAGGACTTTACCCCGCCGCCACCGGGGCCAACTGTGGAGAAATCAATTCCCTATGTTTTTGCTAACACATATTTGTTGATAAATGTACGAAAAAGATATTGCAGTCAGTTCTCAAATTATTAAGCCACTTGCACTATTAATTTAACACACCTTAATCTAGTAAATAAGTGAATTAAGAATTGAGATTAAGAAATTAATAATGCGGAGGTGTTACCTTTTTTAAGAGCGCTCAAATAAACATATGGTTGCCATGTTTTCGGAAAGAAATTTTAGAGTTCAGCTTCACTTTCTTCGTCTTAGCTGTTGTATAATAATATTCAGTTCTACGTGTTTTTAGCAGTAATTTGAAAATTAAGTTATACGAATTACCAAACTCTGATACGTCAACAGCTACAGAAACAATACGTCAACAGCTACTGAATTGGTATTGTTTGTATCGAGAAAAATTTTTCTTAAAAAATCTGTCCCCCTTAACCCAGTCGTAAATGGTTTGAATGTGTTTCACCCGCGATGAGCATGAGTCTAAGGTGTGATGTTATTAACCTTACTTTCTCTCTCTATTTCGCCTTATTTTATCTACCGATGTGCCGGTCGTTACCTCACTCTACTCTTCATTCTTTTCCTCCATCATCGGCATGATACCAGGCTAGCTCACTACTTCCCTCGGCGTGACTTAATATCACTACATCCTATTACCAAAGCTAGAATTTTCAATGAATTCCAGCCTAGCAGTTGAATCAAGCATTCCATTAATTAATCATGAATTTCAGACTTTGCTGGTTATGATTCTCTTACAACACGTTAAATTTATTGAAACAAATTTTCCGATGGAGTGTAAATAACTGTTTTTACATCGCATCGTAGGTGTCGCGATTTTTACTGTCTATTTACAATAAACTATCATAAGTGTCACCGTCGAGTATACATTTATGTATTTATTTGTTCAATATCAGTAACCTCCGTGAGAAATAATCGTTAAGTTAGTTGGTGTATCTAAATGAACGAAAATGCAATGCCACAAAATTTTTCTGTCATTTTTGTCGGCACAGACATTGGTATTTTAGTGCCTGACTATGGATATGAATTGTCAATCTCTTTTTCTAACGTTATCAACTAATAAAGCTGCTCCATACGTGATATCGCCCCTTCTGCTCTTCTGGGTTTTGGCTTAGTATAGACTTCTTGAAGTTGGCTCAGCATAGCTCGAAGAAGTTAAGATGTAATATGGAGTGTCACATTTTTATATTAACATTACTACTTTAAAAAATAGTACCCCCTCTCTAGAATTTTCCACTGTTCCACTGTTCTACTTTTTATCACTATTTTTCAAAATTTAAACATGAAACTACGTGGGTTTGGCGTCAAAAATAGGTTAACAGTGAGAAAAAAATGACATTTCTCTGTTATTCGCTAATACCGTTTTTGTGAAATATTGACTTACATGTGTAGCGAGTCACAGGAAATCTAAATGATATTGTAAGATAATATATTTAGCCTATCCTAAGTTTTCCCAAACCCAGATTTCAACGCGTATTCGTCATTTTCAAGGTAAAGAAACCACAAATGCACTTATATGTATGTCTCTGTCAAAGGGAAGAGGGTGGAAAGGGGAGTTGTGGTTAGGCAATGGAGAAACCTGGTTAAAAATGTCCGGGAGGAATTGGGGTGAGAGGAGAGGGAAGTGGGGTGGAGGAGGTTACGTGAGAACATAAAATACCTCCACGGGAATGGGAGAGCTTTTGAAAAACCGATAAACAAGTAGAAAATAACTGAAGCGCAACATTTGTGGTTTCTTCGACGGGGAGAATGACGGTTATCTGCTGCAACCAGAGTCGGTATATTAAAAAAAGTGTGGATCAATGTGAGAGATAGTTTTTTTTCTTTTTTTACGAATATAGCATTTTTCCTCAAAGTAAAGCTGTTTGAATCTTGGCTAGCTACTGAAATTCTCCAATGTAAAATGCATGAATACATGATTAGAGATAGTGCAGATTTTTGCTTCCTAGTATGGATTAAATATGTATTTTAATAGCTACATTCTTAGTCTTAAACTTAAAACTCTCAATAGAAAGCTGATATATCTCATCAAGGGAAGCAGTGTGTTATATGCCACGTGAAAGAAAAGGCATTATTCCTCATTTGTTTTTCTCACGCATTCACGAGTGAACATCTTGACGATGTGTTAAAATATGTAAGCAGTTAACTCAGAACTGTAGGTATTTCAGGTAGCCACAACTAAATGCTGTTAAATGTGTAAAAAGTTATCATTTCACCGACGAGATTAGGTTTTTTCCCCGCGTCTCAACGTGTATTTCATTTATAGTGATAATCTTGTATTGATTCAGGTTACCTCTGCGGTTTTTGGTGATTGAAGATTCATCGGTGAAAATAAGGAAATCCGGGCTTGATTGTGTTCTTGTAATAATGGAATTAGAGCACTTTATATTTTCCGTTTAGTCATTCACGCATTCGCCCAAGTGTTCATATCATTTTCCGCTTTAGGTGATACAATTTTCTATACATATAAGAGTTCATGCAAGTGTTTGTAGCAATAGATTTACTGTATAAACTTGGAAATAAGTTTAACTGTAGAAATAAATTTACTGTCTACTGTCTTTAACGAATTACTAGTGCTCATGAGACATGAAATCGTGAGGGAAGACGGTTTAGATTAGGGATTAGGGACGCTATATATCGTGGAAATTGGTGGGTTTTTCACGTAGCTGTTACTAAGTGATGTTAAAAAAGTTAAAATAATTATCATTTAACCGACGAAAATCTTTTTTTCCCGTGTCTCAATGCATATTTCACTCATGACGGTAATTCCGTGTTATTTCAGGCAAGCTCTTCTTGGTTTTTGGTGACTGAAAATTCATTAGTGAAAATAAGGAAATCCGAGCGTGATTGTGTTCTTGTGGTAATGAAATTAGAACAGGTTATATTTTCCGTTTAGTCATTCACGCATTCGGCCAAGTGTTTATATAATTAGTCACTTTGGGGGATGCAATTTACTATTTATAAGAGTTCATGCAAGGGTTTTTAGAAATAAAAGTACTGTCTAAATTAGCCTTTGAGGTCTTTACGTTGACGTCGAGTCACGCTAAGTGACACCGTGTTGCTCTGAGCGATTGCATGGAGTGCGGATGGAGGTAAGGAGTTGAGTGAATCGAGGCGTGCGGTAGGGGGCGCAACCCACGCTTATCATTTGCAGGAATTGGGGCGTGCTGCCGTTTGTTCGCGTGGAACTCTATTCCTGGATGAAATTAACTCGCTGGGAAATTAAGATCGCAGGGCGAAGAATATTTTAGCGAGGTATGTCCAAAAAGTTTCAAATTAATGGAATTCACCAAAAATATGTGTGCTACAGAAAAAATAATAAGGTACTGGTAATTAAAGTGAAGCTCCCTGTAAATCTACAGAATCGAGAAAACTTATTTGAGACTGCTTTCTCCTCGAAAATTAGGTAATGCTCTTTAATTCTATGCAGGTACTTATTTATTTTTTTCGACATAATTTTTCCTGAATTATTTCGTGGCGCGTAAAAACATTTGGGTAATTTTGCAAAATCAAGACTTGGGTTCCTTATGTTTTTTAGGCTCTATAATTTTGCTTGATATGAGGAAGTAGCTTCTTTGGCCCAGTTATGATCCTCCCATAAACCTAATTATAGAGCCATAAGTTGCTCTCTTGCTTTAAATGTATATTGGAATCCTGTTATTGTTTATACTTAAAGTTTTTTATGCTTGCATTAAAGAATCCCAGGCAATTGTTTAAAAAAAGCCGCGTTTACACAGAAGTTCCCTTGCGAAATATCCCAATGTGACAGAATTATAATTATAGCTACCACGCCACTGGTTTTAGGAAATCATTCATTTTTCTGAAGCACAAATTTACTCAGAACTTTTTGCTTTCTTAAGGTTGTTCCAACTAATTCATATCGTAACTGCAAATAATAAAACGTGTTCACTGCTTGGTAAGAGCAAAAAAACTTCACCCTTATCACAATGTATTCTTTGCAAATTGAACTTCATATATAGGGTGAGACACATGTACACAATTTTAATCATGCGGAGTTAATAGAAAAATAGTGAATTGGATAAGTGACTTTCTCAGTGATCGAAAACAAAAAGTAGTTATTGATGGTTTTAGCTCTGATGTGGTCGGTCTCATCCGGTGTTCCTCAAGGAAGTGTGATCGGCCCTCTTTTATTCATTATTTATATTGATGACCTAAGTTCTTGAGTTTGTTGTAACTAAAGATTATTTGCAGACGATACAGTTATATACCGTGAAATGAGCGAAGACGCGGACTTTGAAGCTCTGTCATCTGACTTTAACAACGTTCATTTGTGGTGCCAGGAGTTGGAATTAAATATCAGCAAATGCAGCACAGTTCACTTCCTGCGAAAGTCATAACAAAAATGCCATACCTATACTGTCGGTGGGGTAAATATAAATCTTCAGATACAGTAAAATATCTTGGAATTACCTTAACATCTGGTATATCGTGGGGATTACACCCACAGAACATATGATGCGCAGCATTAAAGAAACTAGGTTTTATTATACGTATAATAGAAAGGTCCTCGGATGAAAAAGTCAAAGAGAAATGCTACTTCGTTCTGGTTAGACCACACCTCGAATAGCGAGCATTTGTGACCCTGGTCAAATAGATTTAACCAAAAAAATTAATAAAATACTAATAGAAGCAGTGCGCTTCGTTAAAAACTGCTACGAGCGTATATATAGCGTCTCACAACTATTAGAGAGATTAAAGTGGATACCCCTAGAGACTCGGCGGCTACACGCTAGGCTTAGGTTGCTTGATAAATAAGAAAATGATATTTTTCAGAGCAACATAGAGAATATTATCATGACTCCTTACTACATCTCTAGGTTTGACAGATGCGAAAAAATAGGAGAGATAGGACTGCCGAACAGATAAGTACAAAATCTCGTTCTTTTCGTGAACAATAAGCGACCACAATAAAAATTGGGCTCCACTAAATGCACTCATATAATACATGTCACCATTTCTTCTCCAAAAAACTTGCTTCTGTACACGGCTGGAGACCTAACACTTCCTGCCACATGCCCATACGGCGGCTCGCGGGATATTATGTAGATGTAGAGATGTGCAAAAATGGGTGAAAAATATTTGAAAATACCATTATAATTCTAATATATTACCATTTACGCAAAAGTCTGTCATTTAGAAGGAAATTCTTTCAGATAATAGAAGTGAGATAAAATTCAGTCGACTCCTGAGTTTTAGTTCAGTCATTCTTTGGTTGTGCAATCCTAAGATTGGTTCACGGCTGACATCCACCCTTCCCTATCTATTGCTAGTTCCTTTACCTTCTGGTAAATCTTCCTATGAGTTTCCTTCTTTATTTGGTCCATGAACTTATTCCTAGGTCTTCCTATGTGGACTTTTCCCTCTACTTTAGCTTCAATAACAATCTTCAGAAACTAATAGTGCCTCAGAGTGTGACCAATCCATCTCGTTCTTCTTTTCTGTATTGTGTTTCATATAGTCCTTTCCTTTTCTACATCTGTTAACTTACTCATTTCTTATATTGTCCATCCTTCCGTCCGTCCGTCCACTTTATCTTCAGCATTCTCCTCCAGCACCAGGTTTTGAAGGCTTCGAGTCTGTTCTGGTCAGCTTTTTCCAATGGTCCATGTTTCCCAACCATAGAGTGCCACGCCCCACACGATTGTTTCCACATATTGTTTCCTAGTTTGCTTTCCTATCCTCTATTAGCGCAGCAGTTTTTTTATACTATGAATGCCTACTTAGATTGGGCTACTCTTCGCTTTATGTCCGTTGTACTTCTTCCATCCCACGTTAAGATCCTTCCGATATATGTGAAGGAATCCACTTACTCTAATTTCTCTCCTCTAAGGTTTACTCCTACGTTCAGCATTTCTCTTCTGCTTACTAGGATTTTAGTCTTCGTCTTCTTCATTTTCATCTTGTATTCTTGGAGGACTTGGTCAATTGCGTTCAGTGACCTTTGAAGATCATCGCGAAATCCCCGATATCATCTGCGTAGGGGAGCATATTTATATCTAATCCGTTTACCTTTATTCCACTCAATCCAGTTTCTTGTTCTTCTCTTATGGCATCCTCCAAAGTTTTAGTTTTTTGGAAATAATTACTGGTTCTGAGGTCAGAATGCATTTGATGGCCTTGCAGTCGCTCAAAGAGCTATAAAAAGTTTGTTAAAAATATAATGACCCATTTTTCTGATCAATTTGTACCTTTATTTTGTTCTCAATTAGCAAGTTTATTCATCACTTAAAGAAATATTTTTAAACCATACGAACGAAATGGTAGACTCCAGTTTTTGTATTGATTCACGTGGTCGTGATGGGACATATTTGTAAGAACACCACTCATGTAAAATTGAATTTAAACAGGGCAGTACTCCTTGGATGTTAAACTTTGACAGATTAGTAAATATGTTTTGTCTTTTGGGACACTGGGACACCCTATCCAATTCCAGTTCTGTCCTGGCCGACCCAGTACATCCACCTTATTGATGTACTGTGTGCGAAATCCAGAGTTCTGGGATTTCCATGATCTGGGATTGTAATCGGCTTGAGAACCGAAGTAAGTTCTCCCCTGATTGAATTGGAGAATGAGATTGCAGCGCTTTCTCCGGTTGCCTCCGGTACTACTAGTGTGGGTTTATGGTAGATATTTATCATTCCATTTGTATTTTTATAAACTGCTTAATATCTTAAAAGCAATGAAATCTACTTTCAGACAAAATAAAACATGCGCGCCTTACTATTCAGGTGTAAAAATGTACACCCTCTGGTCCCACCATGTTGAAACCCTCTGCGTCAGTCAGGAGTTGTCGGAGGCTTCAATTGAAAGCGTGGTGCTTACTTGCTCCGATAACCTCCGCACCCTATCCAATATTAGTTCTAACTGGTCATCATCCGATTCCCACTGAACTCCCGAGAGGAATTTCTGTACCGACGCTTCCTCAAACACTTTGAAATTCGGTAGGGATTTACAGGGTCTCAATATTTAATAAGGTACTATGTGTAATACGTACAATTCGTCGAAACACTCGTGTTCTTACTCGCAGCCCCGCTGCCATCTTGGATAAAGACACTTGGAAACACTCATGTGTTTACATTAGACACAATGTAAAGCATGAGTTCCACTACTGTAGATAACTCTTTAATTTACACTCTATGACATTCTAAAATGATCGGACCGAATTTCTATCCTTAGGACATTGGATCAGCACTCAGATTAAATAAGGGAATGGATGGCACCATATGGTATGGTATCGCCAGAATCCTCTGGATTGAATTCTCCACATTACTCCTTCATCCACAGTAATTATATGGTAATCTAGAGGACTCTGTGGTATCGCATGCGGGAATATTGAGGCCCTAAAAATGCTCATTCGGCCATGTTGAATGGATCAGTTATGCAGTTTTTACAAATCGCAGGTGTTGGTGGAAGCATTGCAGTGGTATGAAATGATTTATGTTGAAAAGCGAAAAATGGTTATATTATATGAAAGAACCACGCTATTCATAAAATTTAGGTATAAGTTTCCCTCGAAATCTTTTTTGTGGATCATTCTTGACAAAAACAGGATTCACTTTTCGTGCGCGCCTTCTGCTCTCGCCTCTAATTTGTGGACTCCATGCTTGGCTTTTGATCTTGCGTACGGAAAAAAAATGATCGTGGTCGAACGAGACGACGCGAGCAGACGTGATTGCGAAAATTTTCTTGGATCTCAAATTAGAATAGTTTGGCTTGGAAACGATTCTTTCTCCTTGACTGCGTGAGGAGGAGAGAGGGAATGGGGAAAAAATAGGGTGCGGGAGATGTGGACGAAGGAATGGGAGATCGGCCCCGCATTCGGCGAGGGGTTATTTTGACGGCGCGGTCCACGGGGGACTGCGGTTCGCTCGCACGGACAAAAGAACCGCGATCCCGCCGAGAGGATTTCGTTCGTTTCCTCCCTCCGCCTCCTCCTCCGGCAGGTGAGTGGGTCTTTTTTGGCGAATCCCCAGCGGAAGGTATTCTCTCTTCGACAACACGGCCAATTCCTCCCTATTCTCCAACCTCCCCCGTGACCTGTAAAAACCGTACGAACAAACCTTCGGAATGGGTTGAGGAATTAAAATGCCATCTGTGCGTATTTTCCGCTTGTTTAATGTGGCTGAAGCGGTAATCGTGGGTCATTGGATGCACATTAGAGTGGCACTTATTGTTCAGTCTTGAGTTATGTTTTTCACCCCTTAAAATGATCGTTGTGGAGTGTTTACTAACGTAATTTAATTTCGTCACACTTATCTATCGGGAATCCGTGCTTCAGGGGCCCTAAATACTTCAAAATTAAATATGCGTTTTGCGGGCGGAAAAAGCTCCTAGGGACTTGGAGGCTACACGCTTGGCTTGGCTTGCTTGAGAAATTCAGAACTGGTGTTTTTCAGGCCGACACAGAGAATATTATCTTGACGCTTTACTACATCTCTCAGACTCTACCCTCTCTGTACCGGCGCATGGTGCGTCGACCCTCCTCATGCGTTCTGACGAATGAAAGTCTACGAATTATATCTTAAACTCTATATTATTTGAAATAATTTGAGAAATTTTGGCTAATAATTAGACGTACTCAACTATGATAAGCAAATAATTCGCATAATTTAATAATTTTAATGCTCATTTTGGTAATTTTTAGAAAATCAAAATCCTGGGAACATTTCATTAAAAACTCAGTCGGCTACTATGAGCACTTTGTCGCATACTGAAATATGGTATTCAAAGATCCTTTCCAGTAACGTAGTAACCTAGTTACTAACCCAGTATGGTACTATCGCTACCATCGTAATGTTGTATATAATTTTCGGTAGCTTCTGCCCTAAAATCAATGAAGCAACGCTTGACAACGCAGCCAATGGATTCATTTGACGAGAATTCATATGTCATGCATTAATATTGCTAATTCAATAAATACCGATTAAAGCAATAAAGAAAAAGCCCTTGTTATTACATTACATAAGTAATAAATATATATTTATTCCATAACTTATGAAAATCTTCGTTGGTATTTTACTTAGAAATATGTTATTAATCGTATTTTAATGGATAGTTCCTAGAATTACACACTTTCTGCTATTTATATTTTTAACTCTACATATGCCAAATGTAAATTAATATCTCCGCATTAGGAGTAAAGATGCAATCAATGCCATGGGAACGTCTACGAAATATTTAGTTTCTTTGTTTATCCTGTTTTACATGATATCTCAAAACATGCTTCTTTATTACGAAAAAAGCGGAGGTAATCTTCTTCATCTGTTTCATAAATGGATATGAAACAGCATAATTGACAAGGGACGAACAAGAAAAAATGCCAATATCGGGGAATTAAAAGTTATATTTATTCTACAGTACTCTAATTTTTAACATTATATGGCATTGCCATCAAAATACTGATTAAGCTTCTATAAACGTTAATTGCTATTAGAATAATTGTTATTAGAATTTAATTAGTTAATATATAGAAAAATTTGGAATTACATGCTTGCCATAAATTTTATTTTTGTTACAAATGGTAATGCACGCCAAACTTGCACAGATCCTTAATAAAACTAGTAAAATCATTTTGTCACACAGCAGCTTCACCGTATCAAACTTAAAATAAATCCATCCAATCACACCAAATGAAGGTATCAGTTATATTCAAACATACACAGGTCTTTCTTGCGGTAATCACCATTCTGTCAGTATAAAACACTCAAAAGGAAAATGTTAGCCATTATTTTATGGCTAATAACTGTCATTTACGCAGAAACTGTGATATTTCTCACATTCACAGACTTATCATCATTTTGTAAACGAAAGATGAAAATACACCATACACAAATCCATTGTTTAGGGTCAAGTATTACCCGCCTAAGTAAAACCAATATCTTACGTTAGACATCTGCTTTTGCTATTACCAACATGGTTCTTGTAAAAAATATATAAATTAGTATGCTACTACAAATATTGCCATGAAAGAGGAAAAAGAGCTCGGAAGATGAAGAGCAAGTCGTTCTCCGATACGTCGGCATTCGTGGACCTACTTACCCGAGAAACATTTATTCATTACTCCAAACACCCTCACACCTTGGAAGATAACACCGATATCTGTTTTTTTAACCGTCACGAGTACGTTGGTTGAAAACCTACAAACAGTTTTTTCATCTGGTTGCAATACACAAATATGTTTAAGATAAAAAATAACTATTATATCCAACAATGTTCTTGGAATTATCCCCCATTTTAGCCTAACTTACACGGGAAATTTTATTGAGTTAATATCAGTATTATTCTACAAATTGATAGTATGAGGAATATATAGAAACAATAATGCTGATGGTAAAAATATTGAAGGAGATGAAGGCATTTAAATTTTTATTGAAGGTCTTTCAATGCATCGAATAGATGTCAATAGTAGTATTGTTTGTTGTTACGTGTCAATACGAGATTATTTATCTCGCAAATGAAAGTTTACGAATTCTATTCTAATATAATTCTCGACAACAGTATTGAGAGACTCACTTCCACACAAGGTAGTGGTAACATACCTTTAGGAAAACGCTAAATAAGGTGGTATTTTATCACGTACTACATTTGAATCTGATGAATCAACCATACGGTCTTTTTCATGTGTGAATCTCATTGATTCGCGTGCACTTTCGAACTTCAAAGTGCCGAATCTCACCAGGTTTTTATACTTAGCCTCCACTATCAGAGAGATAAAATGTTCCAATCGGTTTTTCGGGCCAATTATGACAGCACCGATTCTTTTTGGCTTCGGTTCCGGTTCTAAGCTCAAGAACCAGTGGATCCAAGAACTGAAAATCCGAACCGACCCAGTTTTTTTAAAATCTTTTACTCGGCTTGACATCTTGAAATTTGTTAGCAACCAATACAATTTGCATATAATCCTAGCACTGATGCAATATATGTATTTTACATTTTTTTCTTAATTTAAATATATGCATTTAGTGATACTTTTTGGTGAAATTTGTTGAAATGTTGGCAGAAATATTTTCTAATGTTTTTCTATTAATATTTAACTCCTCAGGACATCTTTATATTTGTTTACGACCATTTGAGCGTTTAAATCCAGGAAAGAATTTCCTAAAGGAAAAACTATATACGGCTATATTTATAGATTCCTTAGTGAGCTACTATCGGCTTAGTAGCGCACTAACTAGTCGCCAACTAACAAAATCGTATTCATGGACAACTACTAAGCTCAGCAGCGCCAAGTGAGCCACAATTTCAGTAGCCGATTCTTAAACAATCTCTTGCCTTGTTTAGAGGAGCTACTAAATATTGCGGTTTTTCACAAGTGGTTCACCTCGGGTGAAAACCTGAAGCCATAACGGAGACGTAAGGCGAAAATATCAAAAATCCTGGCGGAATTGCTTTTCTCAAGTCTGGCAGATGCGACGCGTAGTACTGTTGCTGGTTCAAACTACCCTGCGAGCCGCCACATGGGCGTGTGGCAGGAGGTGTTAGGACACCAGCCGTATAAATATGTAAGAGATAAGGTTTTGGGAGGTAAAATGGTGAAGTATATAATAGATGTGTATTTAGTGGAGCTGTTTTTATTGTGGTCGTTTATTGTGCGCGGAAAGAACGAGGTTTTGTATCGATTTGTTCGGCAATGTATCTCTCTTATTTTGTCGCTTCTATTAGACCTAGATATGTAGTGAGGTGATATTCTCTGTGTCACTCTGAAACTCATCAGTCCTAAATTTCTCAAGGAAACTGAGCTTAGCGAGTAGCCTCCGAGTCTCTAGGGACTCCCACCTTAATCCCTATAATAGTTGTGATTCACTATATGCTCGCTCGTAGCGGTTTTAAACGAAGTTTTAAGGAAATATCCTCTCCCTATCTTCCGGAATTGGACAATGGGAGAGCTTTTTGTAATAACTACAACCATAGAGTAAGCAGTATAGTCTAGGCTACTACTCATCACCATTTCTCAAAAGAAACGGCGATTGGGGTATCGGGTAACTGAAGAAAATTCTACCTAAAATGTCTAGCGGAATGTGGTAAGTTTGGGGACTGACTTTGTGTCGGAAAAGGGCTCTGTGTGATCTAGCTGAGGGATAAAGCTCTGCCGGCGAGAATACGTACAAGAAAACGAGTAACTCTACGAGAATATATTTTTTACGCTCGTATTATCGTCCTGCTTTTAATTAAAACTGCCATAGAAATCGCGTTTCTTGTACATGGCCCGGGAATGCCGTTCGCTACCACGTGGAGCTCAAGAGAACTTTTTCATTATTTCGTTTCAGAATGGAATTCCCTCTTATTTGCACACACCCGTGCATATAAAATCCTCACACCAAGCCGTCACCGTTTTCCTTCTGAAAGAAGCGTTTCCTTGACATGTTGCCGTCATTGTCGTCGCTTACCCTTTTATTTATTCGCGTCCTATATTTTTTCGCGCTGACAACACGGAAGCAACAGCCAACCTAGACCTTTTGTACCTTTAACTATTTTCTCACTGTTATTGAAAATGAAATAGGTATTTTTTTTACTTTTTGAGTTTTTTGTGAACTCCCCCGGGAACGGTCGCTCGGGGTGAACTTATTGTAACTCCTTGGCTTCTTTGAAATCCGATGGAAAATGGAGAAGGAGTTTGATGCATGTGGGGAGAAGAGAAGTGGCTGGATAAAAATTGGGCGCGGAGGGTAAGAAAAAATACCGTGAGGTTGGAGTTAGTTTACGCTCGAAACTCCTTAATATAATTTTTCCATTGAGCGGATGTTTTTTAAAACGAATAGTGATGCAAATATTGTTATATAAGACATTTTTGTTGGTGATGTGTATGTTTAAAGATTTAAAATTGTTTTCGAGAAGAAAAACTTAATTTCGCCAATCTAAGTGTTCCTTCAACTCGGTAATAATAGAGATGTATACAATCCCGCATTGGTTTAAAAAATGTTATTGAATTCTTTCTCAATTATTCTTCCTTTGATGATATAGAGTTACTAACTTTAGGTTAGTAACCTAAAGGTTACTAACCTAAAGTTAACTTTTCCGGGCCGTTTCCGTAGGTTTCCGTAACTGTCTTAAGTTTTACCGTGCTTCCTTTATTTGTATTTGGTCCCATAGAGTCGTTTCATGGTTTAGAACAGGGGTGGCCAACCCGCGGCCCGCCTTGAACATTTTTCCGGCCCGCGAGATTCATCACACTTTAATACAATAACTTTAACACTATAATAATAACTCATTATGTTTCAATTTTTCACTCCAAAATAATGTCTATAGTGGGTCTAAATCTAATATGGGGATATATAATTTTTATGCGGCCCGCGGAGTTATGATGCATTTCCTAAGTGGCCCGCAAGATCATTTTGGTTGGCCAACCCTATCTTAGAATATCCATTCCAGTTGCAGCCAAATGATGGCGAAGAGTTTGAGATATGAGGACGAGTGAAGCGTATTTAGGCGTGTGGGAGGAGGGTAGGCGTGAGGATAAGGGTGTGCGAGGAGGATGTCCGGCTAGCATTGAATGCTTGGAATATCGGCACGTGTATCCTTGAGGTAGGAAACACGTGCCGTGCGCATTTTTCAGGACTTTTAAAAGAAGAGAGCATTTATATTGCTTCCATTCTTGAAAAACTTTGTCGTATACTAGCCATTTCAGTTACTGAAAAGTAAGGCATGTCTTGATGAAAGCAGTACGGACCGAAACAGGATTATATTCCAACATTGATTCTTCAGACGTTTAATTCTATTGTGAACTGAGTTAATAAATAGATTGAGTTAAAGGGGCAGTTCTACTCCTGAAATACAATACCCTATGCCTGCCTGTCTAGTATCTATGAGGTGTGGCGCAGTTCGGAGAAAGTGGTACTGACTGAATGCAGGATAATTCCTGCCATGGTTATGCCATGCCATGCTGGAGAATATGTTTTTAACTATAATAGTGGATGAGAAATGAGGCGTAAGAGAGTTTGGTTACAGAAGGATACTGAAAGCAATAAGTCAACAGCCGAAGTGGGAGCATGTCGAAGCTTTTTATTCCTCCCTCAATGTATCGTGTTGCCGCGGAACCCATCAATATTTGTGCCACGGACTTAGAGTGAGCGGGTTTAGTGAGCGAAACGTAAACGAATTGGATTGCTTGGTACTAGAAATTATTTCATCAGTCGTGCAAAATATAACCCTGCCTATGTTTGGATCTTTCAGCTTTCTCTGTTACAACGAAACAAATGAAAAAAGGTCAAAGAGAAAACTAAAAAACTCAGTTTCGTTTCGTTGGGAGATTTATATTTTTCTCATCCATGTCACGCCCTTTTTATATCTGTTGCCCTCTTAGTTCCCTTGGTTTAAGTAAAAGCATTAATAGACTGAATTGCATGGAAATGAATCGAATTTTTTTGTAAATAAACGAAAGTTTTTTGAATTGGTGAACCAGATGTCAAAATATCTTTCCAATGGTTTGGAAATCGATCATTCATACATCCACAGTGTATATAATTTATGTTTAGTGCTGCGTATTTTCATTTTATAATTTGTGTGAATTCTCTCCGTATTCTCATGCTTGTATTATTTTAGAATAGATAAGTTTTGTTTATCTTACCAATTTGTTTTTGACTCGAATTGTTTTCGATCTTTTATGCTAGCTGAAATGATTCCAGATATTTTATCTCTTCCTTATTTATTTGTGTTCCTAGAGCAGGTATGAGCTCCAAATAAAGCGAGCAAAATGCTTTTGTGTAGAGTTAAAATCCCATTTGAGTTGAATACCATTCATTTTTGTCCTCTAATATGTGATATATATCTCGTCTGTGCATTCAAATACATTGTCATGCTTGCTTACATATTTTTATCAAAAGCGAGCTAACATTTTATAAACACGTGTATAGTCGTCCTTCATTATAAAATAATGGAAAATCCCTTCATAAAGTTGCAAAAGAATTCATGAAAGGACTGGTTTTCAAATCTCATCATGCTATCGTGAAATTGCAAAGGCTGGAAATATCCCCAAGAGAGCTTTGCAATTCAGAAAAATGAAAATAGAGTTCTTTTTATGGTACTTTTACCAGCTTATTTTTCCATAGCCCATCCACGAATATCCTATTTGTTGTCAACTGTTACTGAAGCTCGTGAAATATTATTCCCCACGGGAGTTACCTTAATTTTCTGTCATGACCTATTTTAAATCAAAATAAAGAGAAATGCAGCTCGGTTCTGTGCAAATCCTGGACTAAAAAATTAAGCTCTGAAACTGGGAATGCGTGGTATTTACAATATTCAAGGATAGAAATATAGTATACATTTATAATGTGAATTCTAGAATTTTGTTGTTTCCTAATTAACTATAACTATTAATCAACCGTACTGATAAACTTGTCAAGAAAATGTGAGTTCGCATTTGAAAATACTGGATGAGAAAAGTGAAACATACTATGAATTGCAAATGGTAGAATAATTCAATTTTCCGTTATACGAAATGATATAACTACAATGGTGATTTACCGTATTCCATCAATGGAAAAATTGTTGGTGTAAGAAATCCGTCACTAGTCTAAAGCACTGAAATTTCTACTCCTCTGAGATATAATGGGTTATTTACCCCAACTGTAACGAAGAAGTCGTAAAGAATAGAATTAAAGAAGGAAAATCACACTCTGCTCCTACAAATATCGTCGTTTAAAGAAGCAAAAGGATATCTATAGTACTAAGAATGACATTATTGTTGCGAGGTTCACAAATTAGTTACCAAATTATTCAGCACAAAACCACAATGCATGGAGAAATTTCCTCAATGGACCTGCGAGGAAGTCCGTCAAGTACCATTCTGTTGCTGGGAGTTACGTACGTGAGACTTGCAGGTCCATAAGGACACGCTTAAATGAGCCAGAGAGAACTTGCAGAAAGAAAGAAATTTAGTTTTTTGGCCATTTATGATCATGCCAAAAGGGAACCTGGCTATAAAATTGACGTTGACGTGGTCAAATAGATCGCCAATGGAATATGTTAATTCTCAAGGCCGATCAATGACTCTGTTTTAGATTATCAAAGCAAAAAGTAATTTCTGCATGGATTCAGCTCAATCCATCTTCAGAATTCATCTGAAGATGGATTCAGCTTAGCTGGCCTATGAAAGAAGGTTAGGCCGGGTGAGGAGAATAAATAAGAGAGGACACCGGAAGGAGTGGGAAGCGAAGGATCAGCGAGGTCAAAACGCAGACCAAGGACTTAGACCCGAATTCGTCTGATGGGATTCGAGCAAAACTGTTTTCTTGACAAAACTCACTCGGTGGAGAATGGAGGAACAAAAGCCAGAAAAACATTGATTGTACAGCAAATGATGTATTCTTGAACTGCCGAATTTAGTGGAAGAAGCCAATTGATACAGTGAAACAAGTGTAACGGCAGGAAACAGAGGCTTAGACTGGAGTAGGAGGAGAGTTAGGATGAAAGATTTTCAACCTAAAATTTGGATCAAAGTGAAGGATAGAAAATTTGTCAGGATATTTACAAGTCAACCCGTAGATAAAATGAAGATCAATTCATGATCAATAGCTTCCTGTGTTTTTTTTTATTTTGGCTGTCCACTTTGGTGACATTATTTTAGTGCTGTAGAAGTACATGTCTTTTTTCCCGAAACTGGCGCGGAACTATCTCCATCAATGGACTACCAGGACGGGGAAGCAACGAATATCCGATATCATCAACTACGAAGACCCCGCAAAAGTCTTTGCGAGAAAATGTCAGTTGAGTTTATTTTTCTCTCGTTTCGGCAACGATACCTCTCTTGACACATCAACATCACTCAGTGAATACCTTTTGTCGGCCTATCGACCTAACTCGTGCAGTCTTGCTATTTTGACATCATTATTTTTTCCATCGCCGAGAAAGTTATTATGCGGTGAGGAATGAAAGAATATAGTTGGTAGTGGGCATCCAGAGAAAGCAGAAAAGGTGGATATAGAAGGTGTTTAGAGGTGAGAACATGTTGAGGGGAGAACTCTTTGCCAGCGCGGAAGAAATTTTGGACGACCAATTAGAGGCAGAGAGCTTGATGGACTTAATTGCAAACATATTTTCGGAGGAAAAGAGAAAAATTGACGCAGAAATAATGTACTTAAAGATGGGACTTTGGAATAAACATAAATGAGCTGTTAGTATACCCACACAATGACGATGAATTAAGTTAAGTGACGGTCATCGTTTCAAGTATTCTGTTTTTTTTTCTTTGCTTCTTTTTTTCCACTTCCCAACCCGTCAATCACCTGTCAGAATCAGAGATTTTGCTCGAAATCGTTTTCACCTCTCTAAGTTTTAGTTCCGCACGTTATCTGAAACTTGATTCCACTTGGCCCTCATTTGGATTTCTGCCCGATCTTCCGCTCAGAAATGTCTATTTTCTGGGAATTTGTCCTATTTTTCGTTTTTTTTTCGAATATAGTAAACGGTAAAAAGGGTACGGTTTTGGAGGTTTATTTATGTCTTCTGTATTACTCTTTCTTGATTTCAATGAAAGTTTTACTGAGAAACTCAATCTATCACCTAACCTAGAAAAGAGTCAAAAGTATATATTTTGGGATTGTATCAAATTTACCAGTTCAGCAGGCGTCATTCCCATTCTCAATATATTTCCTGGCCATTGGCAACGCTGCAACTCCTCCTGTGGTTTTTTGCCACTCCTCACATAGCTGTTGAACTTATGCAATCACGATTCTTTTGTTATCTCCTATCTTATTTACTGATTATAGACCTATTAACTTTGTATTCACTCTGTTTTTTTGGAGTGTGTGTGTCATTATTCGACTTATGGTCATTCTCTAAGCACGTCCACTATCGGGGTTAGTAAGTAAGCAAAACTATTGGGGTTATTATAATGGTGATACACCATTTCCTCCCTCACAATAAGTATTTCTCGTGGTATTGTTTAAACAAATCCAGTATCAAGAGCAGTAACGAAATTGACTGTAATTATACTGAATTCAGCCTCTTCAGCATATGATTTCTTAACAAAATGAGAGGAGATATTTATCTTCAGCCTTAAAAATGTAACACTGTATATTAATTGCCAAATTTTGAAGAATTTACGAAGAAATTTGAGTAAGGTAGTTTGAGCGAGATAGTTCCCAAGTCATATTGGAGGCCATATTCGAATCATACGTTTTATTTCGCCAGCTGTAGAAAGCATGAATAAAATAGTGCATTATGTATATTGCAATAATATACTTGTATATGACTGAAATTCTAGTTAATCAAATAAAAATATCCGCATAAGTCTTTGAATTGACTCATTTTTTTTCTCGCGGGTACGTTCAAAACTCATTCACAACGGAAGGTTTTTTTTGCGATTCTGAAAAAAATGGCTGCAGTGACAATATGATTTATTTTCAAAAACAGTCGAGAAAAAATACAAACTACACCTGGTTATTTTTTGACGAGATTAAAGTGGTAGAAACGTCTCATTTTTAAAAAATAAGATCTCTCTAGAGAGTGTATTCTACTATTTCCCATGTAAAAGGGCTGGTACTATTCGTGAAAAATCTCGGAATGTAGTTTGATAAGGGGCTGTTATTTTGGAGTCTTTGGAAGGGTGAGATATTTTTTCTTTGAAATGAGACCAAATTCATTGATTTATGTAGGTGAAATGATATTTCGATCAAACTACCTCAACAAAGTGTACCGCGGACGTTTTCCCTGTCAACGTTGCAACATTAATCACAGTATGACGGCTTTATGCTCCGGCAAAAACAGGAAGTTTGATATTTAACCTTATTTACTCGTGTAACATTATCGATGACCTATGATGAAACAAATATATTCGTTGCCTCAATAATAAGTGCATTTTATGCAAGTCTTTAGAATACATCATTCGGGCGGAAATTGAAATAAAAATTTACGTGAAGAGATTCCATCGCCAAACCATTAAGTGTATTTCAGCATGAGAATCCATCATTTTAAAACGAATATGCATTCGTTAAATGACTTGTAAAAGTAAAAGTAACCTACTAATTTTATAAGGTAATTTGAGCGTAATATCATTTCACCCAGAAATCAACGTATTTGATCTCATGTCAAAGAAAAACATCTCACATTTCCAAAAAAAAATACCAAAATATCAGCCCCTTACCGAACAAGTTTCCGAGATTTTTGACGAAAAATACCAGCTCTTTTACATGGGAAAATGGTATGTTTATGCACTACATAGAGACCATATTTCAAAAATGAGGAATTTATAATACCTAGACCTCGTCAAAAACTAACAGTTTAGTTGTTTTACTTTGTTAATTAGTAGTTTTGTATGTTTCCTTTGCTTTTTTGTGTATAAATCACAATGTCACCGCAGTAATTTTTCAGAACCATAAACAGTGCTTCCATTGTGAGGGAGTTTTAGGTGTACTACGCAAAAAAAATGTACTAAAGACTTGCAGGTATTTTTATTAAATTACCTGGAAATTCAGCCATATGAAATATATTATTTCACAATACATATTACCATGATACTTCATGTTTCCTACAGCTGCTGAAATTTTAACGTAAAATTCGACTATGGTCTCTGTTATGACTAGGGAACAATCTCGCTCAAAGTACCTTAGACCATTTGATGGTCGAGATCTTACTTTATAATACATGTTAAAATGAGGGTAGGTTAGCGGGTCTGCCTAAAATGAAGGTTTCTCCTAAACGTTTAATGTTGGCGTCAATCATAAATTGGCCTTGATAACGAAAGGCCCCTGAGGCACTTTATGGCCTCCACGTGCTGCTGTTCCCTCGCCAGACTTGGAGATTCCATCGAACAAAGCTGGCTTTCTATTTCTTGCGGAAGACTCCTTAGACTCTCTCGTGACTTCTTCGTTGGTGTCAACAACTTTGGTGCTCTGGAGTGTTGTTATCTAAGTTTTTTCTCCCTTACGAAGTGGTTTCGTAACTCGGAAAAGACGCCCAGCCACTCCCGCAAAAGTGCATGGTGTCTGAAGAGATAAAGAGCATTTTACATTTACTTAGAAACACGAGTAATATCTCACCTTCCCTCTTTATGGCGATAATTTAAACATTGTTGAAATATTTTAGTCTAACGTCTTTACAGACTGGTATTTCTTGACAAATGCCTTTGCAATTGTTAATCTTAACGTAAATATCGCGTCTGGTACCTCATACGCGTGGACGAATGTACCTCATACGTGTTAATAATTTCCTAGTATTGTAAATATATGTGTTATTATGAATTGGACTTACTAAAATGTCTTTAATTTTGCTCTTAATTAATTTTAATGCCACGTACCTACGTTTTAATTTACTTTCTTTTCCGCGAAAAATTTGCAATGAATTGGATTGACTTTGCTGATGGTGGTTTAAATATGCCGGCCTGGTCAAATGTCTCATCGGAATTTCGTTTTAAAATGTTATCAGTTCGGCAATATTTTCATAGGATCGGAGGTGTTTTAAATAAGTCGTTAAGAACTCATTTCACTGTGCTATTTAGGGATAGTTCATAATTTTATCAACCCGTTTAAAAGCTGCAATTAATTAGTTTTCACGTCTTTATTAGTACTTTTTCATGGAAAACTCATTATTAAAATCCATCATCATCCATTAAAAATGGAAATTTCAAGGAAATGAAGTACCAGGTGGCGATTTAGTTTGAAACCTGAAAGCTTGCACGATCTTTCCGGGAGGAGTTCTTGGAATTAGAGTTTTAGATATTAGTAACATTTACCGCTCGTGTTACCCCCCTAAATTATAAAGCAGTCTCATCGAGGTTTTCACGTCTGAAGACGAGAAATTAGGCAGTTGTCACTCCGATAATGATCTCCTTATAGCTACTGCGTAGTAATTACTTATTGCAGGAAATGTTTTCAATCTTTCCGTTGAATTACGTTTTTATACCAATTTAGAATTTTTATAGCTGCAGTCCCGTATATAATGATTATCTTCAAACTAATTTTTCTCCCTACATGAAAAAATAATTAAAAATAGCTACCTTTATCTATCTATTAAATATTATTTGGGTGGTGACTGTATGCAGACTGGAAATGTAGCGAATGAGTCAATATTTATAGTAATTTTTTTATAGATGTGATAGTTTGGAGCCGTAGGGTGGACGATTTTTGGAATTTCGCATACAAAGTTGCAGGTGACCGAGATCTAGCAACACCTGATTTATCCATCGAGAATTAGAGGACTTATTGTTCAAACCGCGTATAAACAGTTATTTTTACACCCGTTGTAAGCTATTGTTCTTTTAACTGAAAGTAAACCCGTTGTTGTGTTCTGTAAGTTATTATATAGCACCATTTAGCAGCCCGTCATTGTTCTTATGCGGGGTAAGAAGTTTGGAAAAGTGGAGACCGAACGACTGAATTTGCGTTCTAGTGTTTAAATGAGGAGGTGGCATAAAATCTATTAGGAAAAGAATATTTGTGGTATAGCTCAAAAATGCTTGCTGAATTATGATGACGGAAAATGTAAATTCGGCGACTGTTTCAGTTAGGCAACTAGCAATCGGGTTATTCAAAAGCGAAGAAGTAATGAAAAGGGAACAGAAAGTGAACCTTTATTTGAGAGTAAAATACAAACGCGGGCCTAACTGCTACTGAAGTTGGCAGCTTAAGAGTCTATTAAATGGCCGTATGACTATTTAGTATGGTCTGATTGTCGTGGTGCTCATCGCTTGTATTCTAGGATGATTTTCGGACTAGTCATAGTCGAGAGATGTTTGACCCAAACTTTCGCTCTTTTACATTCCTCTCCTGTCCATATCTTCCTTTCCATTTAATTTCCTTTTCTACCCCAAGATTCTTTCTACCCGACAGTTTCACTCCCACTCGACTTAATCAATTTTCCAGATGTATCGCTTGGCTCTTTGTCTTGTAGGTCTGTTTGCAGTTTCACCCCTCAAAATTTTATTAAGTTCCACATTGTGACCCATCTGTCTTTCCTCGCCTCGGCTAGTTCTCTCATTTTCTCTTTCTCCAGGTGTATCCTTATTTCTTACTGTCAGTTTTATTCTCCTTCATATATCTGCGTCGACTCTTTATTTCCAAATCTTCCACGTATCTGATCCTCGAAATGGCGGAAACCATTACTCTTTTTGACTTTATTGGATATGATATCTGACTTCGTGTCTGGTTTGCGTTCCTTGCGGTCCATTCAAGTTCTTTGAGATCTGCCGGGCATTAGAGTAAAATACGTTGAGTCAGGCAGTATGTAGTAGGTGCCATTTTAAGAAGAGCGTTATTTTTACAATCTTAGGCTCAAACCAAGTCCATCTGTACAACAACATGTGCAAGCTTTCCTTTCAAGCCACCGTAGAGGATTTTGGCAGGAGATATCGAGACAGTAGCCATGAGAGTAGAGGGGATTGGGAGTGGGATGGGGATAACAGAAGTGAGTTTTACTTTTCATTATTTGCCTAATATTAGTGTCTCGCTATTACTATTGGCTTGTGGAAAAATGATATTTTTACCAATCAGGTTGGCATTGTATTTCTATAGTGTTGTCTCATGTATAATTCTAGAGATATAGCGCATAGTAAACATAATATATTCCGCGTCGTACTGGAACTTGCCTTAATCAATTTTTTCAAGTTAAAAAAAGACTGGATTGTAACCTCCGTATTTCTGATGGTTCCGAACCTATTACTTCCTTCAGCAGTGTAAAAATTTTAGTTTGCTCTTTAGAGGTTTTTATGAAGTGTGCATCATTACAATGTTTTTTTTAAATTTACTTCGCGAAGCAAATCTTTAAGTGCAGACCGAAATGCTCGCGGTGTATTTGAGATGTGGTATAACCGGAAAGAAGCACCTCTCTTTCACTTCTTCATTGGAATATCTTTCTACCATTCGCGCAATTTATATCCTTGTTTTTATCGTAGCTATTCAAATGCTTCGTGAGTGATTTTCCCTCGCGAGGTCTGAAGTTGTGATGGTTTTAAAGTATTTTTTGCATCTGACACCCTCGTATCTCCGACACCCTACCACCTAATAATCATGGCGTTGGTGCGATTTTCATATGAGTCAATGTCTTTTTTATCACGTATAGATATGATTGCACTGATTGTTATTTCTTGTGTCAGCAAGTTAAAAAACCTTGGTGCCGATTATTTTCTAGTCAAAGAAAATATTCACCTGTTTTATTCAACCCACGTCGAGCTACAACTTCCATCCCTTTTATTGTCTCACCATGTTGATAGTTGCAATTTGATTGTATGGTTATTGTCCTGTTGACAAATAGCTCTCTGTATTGGATCAGCAGCTAATATATAAATAAATGATCCATGTTACAGTTCGAGCACCGCCTCTTGATAGCATTGATACTGTTAGATATTGATACTGATATCATTGCAGAACTGTTGCTGTAATTTTGGAGTAGGTATTATTTTCCCCTTCTCTAGCCAATTGTCATGATTTCGTCTTGAAACTTAGGCACTTGATTAATATTGTACCTTTCAGTACATAGATATACTTTCCGTAGCATGTTTCTTTGAGTTGGATAACACAAATTGGCCATTGGATGCCATTGCAAGCTTCAGTTATACCTTGAGCCATCCACCCACCGAAGGCATTCATTAGTGACATTCATTTTGAATCTTCTCACTTATATTCACGGGTTAATGTGGAGCGTGTAAGTATATTATTACTGAGCTATAACTTTAACTCCTGCCTAATATAATCTTAATAAATTTGGTTCTTTAGCATAGCATCTCCTTAATGCCTACAATATCTTTGAAAACGATCATGTTATTACTCCTTCTGTTAGGTACTCAGTATTACTTCATGGCTTCTATTCTCCCGTGGCCTATAAATCCATGCTCATTCCGAATGTTCTGGTGTCTATTGGTATCTTTCGCTAGCTTTTTTTCCCTCCTCTTTTGCGCCTTAAATGCCTCTTCGTTTGCCTTTTCACCGAGTATTTTATTTTATCATTTTCTATCAACCTATGCTTTGAGAACCTCCGTTCTCATTTTTATGAATGTAGTTTTTAAATATCTTGACAGAAAGCTGGGACAAAATATACTTTGCAGCGATGATGTACTTCGGACGATGATGGGTGGGGAAGTTCTCCAGAAAAAGTGGGAGAACGGGTATATACGAGAGTTCTACGACTCAGGCATAAAGAAGATGGTACACCGCTTGCAAAAATGCAGCGACCTCCACGGCGATTATGTCGAAAAATAGAAAAAAGTCTAAGATTTCCAAAAATGTATAATTCAAAGCAAGTAAACATGTTTTTTATTGTGAAAAATCATTGGGAACCTTATTTTACGGACAACCCACGTAGGTGCTTTCAGACACGCTCTCAGCTGTCCAAATTAATGGGATAAGAACTTCTTTTCTACTTTGGATATAAGGAGAACTACATGATTCCGTGATCCCTGCTCTACTTTCATTCAATATCGTATGGGCTGATATCCTGGTTGAGTACCTCGTCAATATAATGGATTGATTCGGGAGAGGAGAATCTTTGGACTGAAAAGCCGGGTCTGTTTCGAGTACGAGGTTTCATCTTCGAAGTCCTCATAAAGGAGTGACTTGAACGGAAGGAGAAGATATATGTGAGCTGCTGTTTCATTTCTTTTGAGTTTTCCTTCCTTCCGCAGTTCAAATTCGGGTCACCGGGGAAGAAGTTGGCGGCATGGGACTGTTGTAGTGCACATTTTTTTCTCATCAGCGGAGGGCAGAGTGTGCGCACGCGGATGAGGAAGCGCTGCTTCATTTGCGCCCTCTCTAGTCTTCCCACACGCGGGGGGATCGTAATTACTCTTTGACGGGAATAGACTACGTAATATTTTTGCCCCGTTGCAGGAGGTGGGTTCACCTGCAACGGAACTCTAGAGAGTAGGAAGAGGTGGAGAGAGAGAGCGTAGGAGTAAGGGTTCATATCTTGTGAGGCGGCGAGGTGGCTCCGTTGAGGCGCACTGGAAAATCGATAAAATTAAACAATTTTACGGCTTATCGTCTGTACAAAAACTTTCTGCTCTTCGTTTTGGATACCGAATAAAAAAATAACTAAATTTTCCACACAATCGCAAGTTGCATCAGACTGCAGCTTATGATGTTTTGCACCAAACATTGCTCAACGATTATTTTTACGGAATACCGTTGATTTTTTATCATGACGGGGGCAAATAGTTGCAGATATTTATGCTGTGCAGATGTTTTGAATGAAGCGCTGCTTTTGAAGCGAATTGAAGAAAAATCTCTGTGTCAACTTGTGATGGAAATTTTGCACACTGCAGAAATAGAATGGATCAAGTACCATCCATTGCTAAGAATTGTTAGTGCCTTCATGTTTGACAGCTGTTTTCTTATGGAAAATGAGGAGGTACATATATTATAAATATTTTAACCGTACATTTTACAACAGCAACATTTCTCGAGTTTTCGAGTGTTTATCGAGAAATACCAAAATTTAATCTTACATGAAAAATGTTTTGCCGACATTTTGGAAAATTTTCTTTTCGATTGGACGTCAGATTTTTTCATTTTGAAATATCAAATACCTTCTTAGAAAATGCAAAAAAAGAACATATTTTTTCTCATATCAATGCACAGTAGATGGTAAAAATTAATTATAATATTGTAAAATTTATTGGTGAGCTTGGTTTTACGCAACATTTAATCAGCTCTAGTTTTATGTAACTTGCATTCATGTGACTGATTCGTTAATTTTTTATGGTATCTGAACTCGAGAGTACCTACTTACATAATTTTTACACCGATAGTTGACCTTTGAGTTTAGGAAAGATTGACTAGTCTGATAATAAGGTAGTAGGTTGCCGTGGAGATTACCGCGGACGGGTGCCCTTAATACTGCATTTTCTTGCGTCTAAAACTTATTCTCGGAGAAGGCTGCTTTATAAAGGTGATTTAATCCCTTTTTACCGCTTCACTTACGAGGTTTCAAAAGTTTCCTGTTTACCCAAGCGATGGATATCCGGCGCTGCGCTGGCGATCGATCAAGGTTATTCCCCCACCAATGAATTCGCATTCCTTATTTTTTTAATTTCTCAAACTTTTCACACGTGCAGGTTAAATTGCGTCAAGTTCATTCGTTGCGTGTGTATAAGATCCACAATTCCCCCGAAATAAGCAGAATGATGCGTAAATTATATCTTAAATATTAAATTTTCGTTTTTAATTTTTACCCGAGTAGGAAGAGAATGACCGGAATCGATTTGGTTTTTATTGAATATTGCATGGTATGATATTTTCATATCTTGGAAGTTTTTATCAATATTTTTTTATTTTTAGTCAATATTTACCCGACACTTTCAAAATATCCGTTTCAAGTAATATTTCGATGTTTACGCCATGTATGTGAATTTTCTGATAATTTTGGAGTTTTTCATCATGATTAATATTCGAATATTTATTTTAGATCTTTCCGTTGTTTTATTTTCTGGCTTGCAGTTTAAATAAAAACCAATTCCAGTTCTCCTGTCCAAATTTAGAGATCGATTTCCGAAAATTCCTCGATGGTCGGGGCTAATTGCGTTGACTGAGGGTACAGAATTCCTTACATATATCCTCAGATGAAGTGAAACCAAGAATTCTATTATTGATTGGTAGTGGCAATACTCGACAACCCATTTATCTCCCGTCTGTTATAATGAGCACTGTAGTAAAAAGATGTCGGAGTAAATGGCATGCACATGTCATAATGTCAAAGAGGATAGGACTGCAAACTAGGAAACAGTATGTGAAAACATTCGTGTGAAGTGTGGCACTCTATGGATCGAAAGCATGGACCATTGGAAAAGCTGACCAGAAGAGAATTAAAGCCTTCGAAGTGTGGTGCTGGTGGATGATGTTGAAGATAAAATGGACGGGCAATATGAGAAATGAGGAAGTTTACAGAAGAGTTGAAGAGGAAAAGACCAAATGGATCAACATACAGAAAAGAAGAACAAGATGGATTGGACACACCTTGATACACATGGTTTTGTGAATAACATAATTGAAGGCAAAATAGAGGGAAAAGTCCCCATAGGAATAACGAGGAATACGTTGATGGACCAAATAAAGAGGAAAGTACATAGGAAGAGATACCAGGAGGTAAGGGAACTGGTATTGGATACGGGAGGGTGGAGGGCTGCAGTCAGCCAATCTTATTTTTATATTTTTTATTTTATTTGACAAAAAGATCACATACAGCTTAAAGCCATTTTACAGTGAACGTATAACAAACAAAAAAGGTCACAAACTTGATAACATAACAAGAAGAAGTTAATAAATAATAATGCAACATCGGCAGATGGTACAAATTACTTTTTTTGAATGGCAATTGGCTATGTTAGCGATGACGGTGGAAGATAGGGTGTAAGGATCAATGTTCACAGGAAGGGAATTCACAGGAGAAGAGAGGCAAAAAATGAGGAAGCGTTTGGCAAGTGATGGCCTGGGAGTAGGGATATGGAGCAACGAGTGATTCCTAGTGTGTCGGGAGGGTATTCTGAAAATTTTCAAGGAAACAATGCCGGGGCAGTCAATGGTTAAGTTCAGCGTGCCATGGATAAGTTTAAGGTCGGTTTTAAGGAAGATATTATCAAGTGTATTAACAGAAAGAGAGGACAAGGCATCATCAGAGGGTAGGTTGTGGAGATTTGGTTCTCTGTTTTTAACAATACGTGCGAAGAATTTAGGGCTATGTTGCAGGGATTTAACATTAGTTGGGGCTGACATCGACCATATAGGGGAACAGTGGGAAAGAAGAGAGAAGACAGATTTGAAGCTATTCGGGACTAGCCACGGAGTTACACTTTTACGGAGTCACCCGCAATGCACAATTGTGCAAAATTCCATAGAGAAAAAATCATCCGCCTTGACCGGGATCCCGGTCAAGGCGGATGATTTTTTTCACTGAGGAATTTTGCACAAGAAGAGGGAAAACAATAGATGGGAAATATGTCTGTAATGCTCTGGGATCTGTAATTTCAGTATACCAGTGTATTAGGCCTAACAGGAACATGGCTTCAGGATTAAACAATCAATGAATTATGTCATAGGGGGGGATTGTCGGACATTAACGTAGGTCAGAGCTTATAAGATCCCATGTCACATTCTTCTAAAAATAGGAGAATAATGGGAATTGAAAGAAATCGTTCGCTATCTGTGTGAAAATATACAGTAATTCGACTGTTTCTGTAATAAAGTTGACAGAGTTTAGATTTGGCTGAGTTTGATGTTCATTTAATATTAATAAAATGATGATTCTTACAAAACTTGTTAAGTAATTTTTTGATTGGTTGATTAATTTGGTATTCCGGTTGTTGATTCTCGGTTTATTGAGGAGCTACTACGAAAACAGCCGCCATCTCGTAGAAATGTTCAATATTTTCCCTAGATTTCCGATTTATTAGCCCATTAAGAAGTCTCCCTTAAATTATTAATATTTTCTACCTCTATTAAGCTCGTGCTAAACCCATGTACTTTTTCTTCCTCCTATCTCTCTATCGCCGGGGCTTGTAGAGTTTAGGTTTAGGCTGTAGGTAGGTTTAACATGACTTCATTCCGCAAGTTTATTTTGTGATGCATATTCATGACTGTACTTAAGGGTTTTTTTTAAAGAATTCTGTGGAAAAATTTGGGGTCACAAAAGTGGGCTTTTCCCACGGTTTACAAATATATATTTATTCGCCATTTTTTTTGCTAAACCTAGCATGGATATGGTGAGAAAACTTTTTTTATACCGTAGAGGAAGACCTACTTAAAATTTTTAAGTAGAAAAATGATTTGAATTTATTGATCCATGTCGATCAGTTTTTTATCTGGGATAGTATCTTTCTTTGCACAATCTTTAGTACTCATTCTATTCCTTCTTTCGTAGTTCGTTTTTTACGTGGCAATAAACTTCTTTTTTTATTCATTTCCTCACGAGCACGTCAACAGGTTTTCTCAAATTTCTCCTCGTGTAAAATGGAAGGCTCATGTATTCTATTCGTTAACCGCATCTCGTAAAATTTCATAGCCTGGCTTGGTTTTTTAGTACACCTTGGGATGTTGCATGAACCTGAGTGCCTAATGCGGATTTATTTTTGCACGGTGGTGGCCTGTGGGGCGTCGAGAATTTATTGCATACCTCAGTTTCTTTTTTTGTTTTATGCACTTGGTTTTCACTTTTCTTGGCGCTTAAATTCTTCTTCCACCACATATCTCCCGCGAAAAAAATACCTGGTATTTGCCATCAAATTATTCAATTTTTTTGTCTGTTTCTTTCTGTTTAGCGTAGTATGTACAGAAAGCAATGTACGGTGTTAAACTTTCTCTTTGAGTAATCACTATATGGTTTTAGACTCAATTTTTTCGGAATATTTATCAGAGAAGGTAGTATATCTGTTTTGTAGTCATTTATTTAAGTGATATTTCATTACTATATTCAGGATTCCCTCAGTAGGTTAAAGGTTGTATATTTCACTTAGTGACTTATAAAATAAATATTTAACGGTTCCTTTCTAATATTATTTTGGTTAATTACGTTTTACTACTTAATTGCACTATTTAGATTGTATAGAATATTTATAGGAGATATAATTGAGGAATTTTCTGATGGAGAGCGAGTTTTCTAGCCATTACAGTAATAATTAAGCTGACTGTGTTGACAACAAAAGGGAATGAAGTGATGGGTGTTTTTTCTGTGTGTATTGATTGACATCATTTTATTAATCGTGAAGTCGTTTTATTAAATATCATCGAAGAATTTGAAAATTTTTCTCTTTGATTTACAGCGTGTTAGCAATATCCAGCATCGCCGGCGCCGATTACGTTTATTTAGATGTGCAGCGACTGTTTTACGTGCTCTCTATGTTGGCATGTTCGTTTTTTTGTGACAGCATTGTTTGATGGAAAATTGCTTGCATGTTTTCAACGTCATCATTTTGACTTGGGCCTGGAAACGATAACATTTCAAATACTTTGAATAATATAGAAATAACATTGAAATGTGCACTACAATAAAGAAAGTGTTTCTGAAATCTTAAACTTGTTCATGCAGTGAAATTATCTGATGCTCCCGTGGAAACCTTTGCCGTCAAATGTCTGATCAAATCTAATGGAAAATCATCACATGGAAAAGTTTTACAAACTGAGGAAGAAGTATGAAGTGCTAGCGCATCTTCTGCCGGGTTAGATCGGTGACATTTTCGGAAATTTTCCAAACTTACGAAACTGAAACTGTGACATTTACACAACTCTGTAAAACTTTTCAGTTTTGCAGACATTTTGATCTTAAATCTATCATCAGTTTTAAACTCAAGAGAAATGTTTCTTAGAAAATACTCCCAGTGGTTCTACTTTTAGCGACAAGTTTGCGCTCAATAAAGGAGTACTTCACGAGATCACGACAACCTCTGAATATTAATTCGCTTTTTTGTTTTCCATGATGCTCTGGATTAATTACGGCTCGCGTATTGCCGCATCTATTTCTAGCACCGGTCTACAATATTTCCTACATGTGAATGAAACTATGAACTAGGTCAGTTAACATTTAAAATGGAATATGTGAAATGGTTTAAAGACTCTCCTTGCCTGTTCACCTAAACGAATTGTCTGACAAAACTAACTCCTTATGTTAAAGAGATAGAAATCCAGTAATATTCCTCAACATTCATTGACAACTATCGGGTTTCGATGTCATAGTATAATCATCCACGATGAAATATTAGTTCAAGTGCATGTGGAGTACAATTCATAGGAGGGGATATGAAGTAGAGGTTAATGGGGAAGAATCATTGGGAGGGGAATGGATAAGGTTGGTTTCTCAAACTTTAGGGCACCGTAGGACTAGAGAAATATAAAAGAAACGTCGATAATGAGAAGTAAGAGTAACTCACCTCTCTCCAATTTCCCCTGGAAAATTTCAGAGTTAGTTGAAGCGGCCTTTTATAAAAATGTTTGTCATATAAAATTAAAGCTTCACCTGAAGACAGTATTAAATTTTGTTTTTATAAATTTGTAACTCTTGATTAACCTATCTTTAACCCTAAATATGCATGTGAAAATTTGGAAATAGTTAGGTGCACTTGCTCAGAGATGATTTGCAGTTCAGGATGTTGTTGATTTTACATCGGCTGGATGGGTCGGGAAGTCGACCAGAACGACAAAATTTTTCAAATATCGTGACTGTTAGCGTATGCTGCACTGGATTCTACGAACTCTTTTGATTTTAGTGCCTCGATTTTTCATGTATATGAGAAAAGTTTAAAGCTATATTTTTAGTTTGAAGTTGTTTCAGCATCAAAAGTTTTCAGCTAAAGACTTATAAATGACTTCGTTCCGAGAAAACTTGTCCTTTTTTCTCTTCTTTTCTCTCTTTTCCTTTTCCTCCTTTTTTTCCGTCCCATATCCCTACTTTGTTATCTCTTCGTCATTGACAATTTTTTATGCATTCCCCAGGGTATTTGATTTAATTTTTCGGCTAGTTAAATATATGTACCTATGCTCTCTGGGAAAAATATTCAATCGATATTATTTTGAATGAAAATTGTACCCGAGTATAGTTTTAATTTGCCATGGCAGTCCAGTAGTTTCAAATGGCTTGTAAATTCATCGTTTGAGCATAGCTTGAGGGGAATGAGGACAATAAGGTGATATTTTTAGGGAATAACATTGATGTAAACAGCACATGGATTCCTTCACCTCTTTCAAAAGTACCATCACTTGGGACAGAAGAAGTACAACGGACATCAAGCGAAGAATAGCCCAAGCTTAGAAGAAGTTCATGGGAAAAAACAACTGCTGTGCTCAAAGAAGATAGGACTGCAGGCCAGGAGGCACCATGTGAAAATATTTGTGTGGAGCATGGCACTCTAAGGATCGGAAGCATGGACTTGAAACTGAGAACTGGAAGCATCGAGCATGGAAAAGCCGACATGAACAGACTAAAAGCCTTAAAAAATTGGTTTTCGTGGAGAATGCTGAAGATTAAATGGACGGACAAAATAAGAAATGACGAAGTGCTCAGAAGAGTATGTAACATACTCTTATTATGGTTCTGGACATGTTGAGCTGCATGTTCGAAGCGTTCAGGGCGGTTGGGTGCTTTGATTTACTACAGTTGAGGTGGGTTTTTATTTCTGCGGGTGTTTTGTTGGATTGGATTGGATATTAGGGGAGGTGACCGACAGCTAAGGTCATTTTCGCCATAGGGGATAGTAAGGGTGGATGGACACCCGGCGACGACCTTAGCCTTCTCTTAACGAAAGGCGCCAAGAGGATCACGGTTTAACGTCTCATACGACAGACAGAGTACTGTACTTGAAGTTCCCTCCACAAGACTTTTAAGTAGGGATCAAGTTTTCTCTGAAAAGCATCCTCCTCTGCACGGATTTGAACCCTGGCCATCCGTATGGTTAGCCGGTACTCTAGACACCAACCCGATTCCCGGATGTTTTGTTCATACCATGATATACTTTCAATAGTTTCATGCTCTATCCCAAGTATATTTTAGTATATTAAATATGGCGCATTCCCCCATGTTTATTTGTGCGCGTTGGGAAATTCCGACCGCATATACACCCGCGCGATTTATTTATTTATGTTATGTAAGTTTAAAAATACGTAGATACCTCGAACACTCAAGAGATTTCCAGAAGGATAAAAATAGGTCGCCGCGAGTAACTTTGAAAGGAGGGGCGAACGAGTCGATGTGTTTTTTATTGTTTAGATGGCTTACAACGAGTAACCACACTAAACTAGGAATTGGACGGGGGGAATTGTGTCGACCGCCTGCCTCGAGTAACCACGATAATCCGAATACTGGAGGTGTATTATCGAGGAAAAGTTTTTTCAGAGTATTTTGAGGGAGTTAATGGTGAGGGGAGAAAAGAATCGACTGGTCCACGGTCGCATAGGTAAGCAAGGACCACGGGGTGTCGCTTCGACGCACGAGGTGCCGTGTAAGACAGCAGAGAAGGTCCGGACGCGTCAGAGAAGAGGAGGTGCATGCACGGAGCCTTGCACTTTGCTTTCAGCACAAGCAGGTATTCTTGTTGTAAAGATGTTTGGTGGTCTGATTGTTTTAACGTGAAAGACTGGGGTTTGTGGTTGTTTACATTTCTTGAGGGGTGTTGATTTATGTGAACTTCTGTGTCGTGTGGAGGTGATAGGCATAGTTTGTCGCAGGGTAGTTCATAAATGTTGATATTTGATGCAAAGGGTGCATATTTCTGTTTTGTTTGGGTATTTTTGAGTTTTGTTTTTGTGGTGTGTGGTAAAATACTGAGTAGTGAAACAGGGAATAGGTTTCAAAGTTAATTGTACCACAGAGTATATTACTCTATGATTGTACATACTATGGTATGTACCGTGTAATACAATAAATTGATATCTGAGAGATAGTATCCAGCAAATGAGTACGTGCCACTCCACTTTTTTCATTACAAGTAGAAGAGGAAAGGACTATAGAGAAAAGAAGATCAAGATGAATTGGACCCCCTGAGACACTATGGATTTGTAAAGAACATTATTGAAGCTAAAATAGAGGGAAAAGTCCACAGAGGAAGACCCTGGAGTAAGTCCATGGGCCAATTAAAGAGGAAAGTACATATGAAGAGATGCCAGTAGGTAAGGGAACCAGCATGAGATAAAGAAGGATGGAGAGCTACAGTCAACCAATCTTAGGATTGAACGACCAATGATGATTGAGGAAAACATATGGATTTCTTAAACTCTAATGTACATACATTTTATTGGTAAAACGTGGAACCCTTGCGCACGCACGTATTATAATAAATGAGTGGCGATGTGCAGATGACTGGTCCGCATATAATCATAATGTATATTTACTATGTCATATCAGTGACGGTTGGCTTTTAATTTAAGATCAAAACACGGGATTTAGATATATGGTTTATCTTCGGTTACTTTCCCTTTTTTTAAGCTTTTTTCCCTCGCGGTGACCTGAGATAATGGTCTCAGGTTTTACTCGTGTATAAGTTTCCGAGGGCAACTTTAAGGCCTCACATCAATTTCATTTTCAAACTTTTCTTTTCCTGCGGCCTTGAGAAAAGCCTCGGAGGTGCGGGAGATATTATTTGAAAAATCCCCTTCTTTCTTCGCACGCTCCCGGCCACATCAGTCACGTTTTTTCTCCCCCCCCCCCATCCTTTTTTTATACTCCCGCTATATATTTTTTGATGGGGTTAAGTCTCCTTCGCCACGGTAAAAGGGGAGTCTTTTCGTCTGTTGAGACCTATCCTGCGGGGATATGGACTTCTTCAACCTTTTTCTTACGGCTCCGCGCGCGAGGAGGCATTTTCAGTCGTAATTCCTTTTGGAAACCCGACGGACGGTGTCCAACAGAGGACATCTGTTGACTTCTAGCGGCGTGAGAAAACGGATCGGTTGAGCAGAAATGGCTAAGATCAAGGTGGATGTATAAAAGCTTACTGACTGCGGGCTGGGAAAAATTTCACCTGCTACCTACTTTCTAAATCTAAAGAAAAAATTGATATTTCAGAAAAATGTGGTAAATTCTCAAATGCTGTGACTGTAATGATATCCACTAGGGTATCTCACTTACAAGCCTTGAAGTAAGCCTAGGATTTTAGAAAAAAATATATTTTCTTCCCGGAATTCTGGAAGTTACTAGCATACACCTATTTACAATAATTTGTGGACTGGGGTAACCTAAGAAAGTAGGGAAATGAAAGTAAAAACTATTTATTGTTTCATTAAAAATTTTTTGCAGTACTGTAATCTCTATTACGAGCGCACGAAAGGAACATTTCTGTGAAAGTCACATTTAAAAAAGTCTTAATCAAAAAGGTTACTTTGTGCCACTGAAAATTATAATGAATTTAGCAAAAATATGTCGTTGAATTCCTGCGATTATTTTAGCAAATAATTACCTTGCAAATAATCAATAAGTTTAGGCTAAAAATTTTTTTCTAGAACTCTGCAAAATTTCCATGCAGATCTGATGCATCGGATCATTGATAATTATTCTCACTCAAGTCTAGAATAATCCTACGGCTGAGCAGGACTTATAATTTCTGTCGACGTGGGTAGAATCGTCTTTAATGCGCTGAAAAGAAGAGAGATACCACGGGTGTTCTACCGCCAACTAGAAGAGCTCTAGTTACTTTTTAAGGTGGTCTGTATTGCTTAGTTCAATAACTAGCGTTCTCGATATCCCCACCTGTGCTCCATTAATAGCTGCATCGACATTGGTCGTGTGGCAACTAATTATAGTAGATATTTATTTTCGCATCTCTCTACCACAATGATATTGAGCAGGTACTCCAAAACGTTGTGACATCAATTTTTCTGATGAAATAAGCAAACACTGTTTTGGTGCTATTGGAAAGTTTCTTCTTGTCGTGAAAGGTGCATCTTTTTATTAATTTTGAGGATACCGGGACGATCCATGGTATTGCCTCTACAAATTCACCAGCAAGTGCACATTGTGCAAAATTCTACAAGGGAAGAATTATTTCTTCTGGACCGAGCACTTGACGCGGAATTGAGGGACACGGGTTCGAGTTCCGGTTAAGGAAAAAATCCTCTGTGGAATTCCGCTCTTTTTATGGTTCTTTCTGCTCTAAAGCAATCGTATAGGCATGTTGAAGATCTCATTTTTTCTCTTTATTGTGCGTTAATTGAACGGATTCTTTCATTTTATGTGTAAAGACGTGTAATAGTTGATTCAGTTTTTTCTAAATGAAGGAAAGAACCCATTCCGCTGAAGGAATGTAAATCTCTGCTGCCTAGCTCCTAGGCTTCAAATATAAATGCCCCCAGTGATTTTCCAGTGTCTCAAAAACAGCAAATTCTTGTTTGAGCTATTTAAACGTACGATAAGATATGCCAAGGGAATGTAGTGGTTATGAAAATGCGCAATCATCCATATTGTGTGGATCGGTGGGTCAGTAATGCGCCGAAAGCAAAGATGTTACTAGTGTAATCTCCGCGTTAATTAGACGATTTATCCATAAAAAATATAACAAAAATAGTCCCTAAAAAGATGTGAATTATGTTTAAAATCACAGGAAAAGTTGCGTGAGACAGCCATAACAGTTTTACGGTTGCTCTAAAAATTAACTACCCTTCAATTTAATGAGCTGTGGGGCTATCTTCTGCATTTATTTATTTGTGGATGGCAAGGTGTAATATGAGTAATGGATTATTTCATCTCTAGATTCATAAATTTGTATTACTCGTAATTAATTGATAGTCCAAGGACTGGAATTACTGTCGTAAACAGTAGATTAAAAAGTACTTTTGTTTCTGTCATATAATATCTTCCACTCTTTCCGGGGTGGACCTTTCGCCTCGTAGTCCACTATGCTCAGTCTTGAGAAGAGCGGTTTTCATTCGTAAAGTGAATCAAAATTAGGATTGCCTTCGGAGCTAAGTGGAACATTGCATTCAATGACCGTAGAATGCACAGGTTGCCGAAAAAAAACATGTAGGCAATGCGATTTTCCGATTCGCGCCGCTATAGGCTGAGCTTTCGCTTGACGTCGTTTTCAAATGTATTTTAAGAGTTCGTATAGTTTCTATCTTTGTAAATATTGAAATTATTAAAATAATGGTATTAAAAATGTAAATCCCCGAAATAAATAAGAAAGCGGCATTATTTTTCATCCGTATCTCGATATAATTATATGCGGGCTTGTCTGTGAAGGTGTCAGTGATATCACAGCAGTACTGCTGGAACTAGCCACCATTTCGGCAATTCCTAAACAGCTCCAATTTAGGCAACCTTTATATTCAACGGACCTTGCGTTACAATGGGATAACTTTGCCACCAAACCGTATTTTTGAAGATGTAGGTTTTTACTTTTATGCTTACCATAGTCACCGGGCTGATTGAGCCAAAGCTTCGGATGTACAGCTCGCAGATAACTCTGGTTGCATTATCTGGAAGAAAAAGATACACTCTCATCAGTGACATTCTGATGTATTGCATCGTTGCTGGCATGACACGATGGAAAAAGTGGTGAATTACAGGTGAGTGTTTCACTCATTTTCTTTGAAAATAGTCTTTAGCCACTCTTTACTATGCCTGAATTCCACAAAGTACAATCATCAACAATCACGTATATTAACTTTAAATAGTTGAACTTCTAGCTGAAAAGAAATATGAAAAGTTGGTCTCAATGATTGAGTCGGGTTAACACCCACTCAAAGAAAAACAATTTTTAAAAATTATTGTACCTACCTGTGAAAGGTATATTTTGTTGAAAGTTAGAGATGATCCTTGCGGATCTCAACACTTTCGAGGTCCTATTATTCTTGTGTTTCTTCCTTCGTCTATTCTACCCTTCTTCATCCCATCATTAAAACAATTTTTTACAAACAAATTTTTTTAAACCAGTTATGCCAGTGTAATTGACCAAACATTAATAAAACTTCAGGAAACGAACCCTTTATTTCTTCGGTATCGCACAAAATGTTACCCACCTTTGCGGTAGTAAATTATGTGCCATCAGGTATTTCCATCATAAATTAGGTTTCCTGCTTTTCTGGATGTTTTGATTTTATTGTAAAATTTAATGTGGGTTACGAAATTTTGATGATTACCAACTAATTACATAGCTTTTGCACGGTATATGCTTCGTTCTCCTAGAGTTTTTAGCTTCAAGTGAGAGTATCATATATTTTTACTCTCCCTGTAGTATACAACTTAGACTTTGAAAGAGGAGGCAATAAGCTCGCCTTTGAGGGTCATGTTCGAGCGAGTTTTCAAATTAGGGGCCTCACGAGCCGCAATACGTCCTAATGGCCGACTTAGACATGGCCCTGGAGAACGACTACGAGGCCGGCTTGCTCGTTTATGACCTGGTCGGTTTTATTTTCATCATTTAGTTACGGATATGTCATATATACATTGATTTACCATCTTTTTTCGTGATACTACTTCTGATTTCTTTCATATCTCACTAGCGGAGGAAAAATGGCTCCTTAAGCCTATATTATATGTTACCTCTGGGCTTTTTTGTAAATGCAGCGCGAGGAGAGCTGGCCAATGACTGCCTACTGATATAATACATCCTCCCCATTAAGGAATCCTGATATCATCTGAAGGAATGGGGCTTAGGGGAAAGGATATGTGGATTTATTTTAGGAGCCCATATATTATTTCTACGATAATGACTTAAGTTTTAAATGCATATTTGATTTATTGTATTTGCGGTGAAGTAATTCGGTTTGAGAAGATATAGGGTAGGGGTTATTGAGCTGTATATTTTGTGAGGCCAAGGTAATATTGATAGTGAGGAAAGAAAACGAAATTCAGTCTAATGCAACGAATATATCTGAAACGGAATTCTAAGCAGTATTAACAATAAGGAAAGGAGATTATTTGTGAAAAAAAGGTTTTATTAATCATAGAAGTGACTCATTGGTTGGTTTATATCGAGATGATTATTTATGGAATGAGAAGAAGGAGAGAAACCCAGCGTTGGCCTTAGTATACTCTTATGGGAAGGTATCTCAATAATAAAAACTGGAAACTGTGTGATTCCTCATATCTTTATTTGGAACGACCTGAGTGTTTACATTCAGCGTCATCTTCAGGTAAGGGCTCAGCACAACATTCATCAATATATATCCATAGGTAATGGCGGGGAGGAGGGAAGTGTGGGGAGGGTGGGTGGAGGTATGGTTATACGAGGATCAGAGAGGTAATACATGAAGATATAAATTAATTAGGTATTTTCTCTGTCCGAAGAACGGAGTACAACAATTGGACTGCAGATGGTATTTACCTTGGTAGGTATGGGATATCTGCTGAAAAAATCTCCGACACTGACAATATTCCAGCATGGTCTCTCGGGATTTCCTACTGCCACACTAACCTAATCCGTCAGTTAATTGGATGGGGCAGGAGGAGGCAGGAAAAAGTTGGTGTATGGAAGGTTAATGAGTTAGTCTTGGCTGCGAAAAAATTGGAAATATCATAATACGGATAGAGGAAGGAAAATAATTGGGTTTTTGGCCTGAAATGGAGAGTGGTAGAGGATCTGAAGGGTTTGACAATGGTTCGATTATAGGGTATAGAGGGACGATCCAGCAGTGACTATCAAAGAATATTTATGTTGATTGAACGCAATCCTTCGATACTTCTCTCAAATTTTAAAATGTAAAAGTGTACCAACAAATGCGGGTATAATGTTCTGTCGTTCAAACGATTCAATTTTATTTGGTATATCGCCAACTCTGTTGAACTAACACAGCTTGTAACCTCTCGCTATTATGTGTTCGCTCGACTTAAACCTTGGGTGTATTTTGGCGGAATAACATATCAAGCCAAAGGTCTGCGAATCCGACGCAATGCTAAATCAACTCATACAGCTGGACAAATATTTGCATTCATCGCATCGTCAGGTACGCCCGCATAAGTTTGTGATTTCTGTCGATTGTAGTTTAATTAATGTTTGTGTATTAAGTTTTGGAGACTTTAACTTTCCTTGAAGTGTCAAAGGTTCAATGGCTATGGAGATAAGTGTCGATTGCGATGGTCACCTATTTCTTCTGTTCAAAAGTCCTCGAGTGTGATGTAGTCTGTTGTATTTCTTTACCAGTTTTTATTGCTGGTATATTACTTAAATGTGGTGATGGTGCTTTTCATTATTCCTGACTTTAGTTTTTGGCAACATTTCCATTCCCCTCCTAATTTTCTATATTCTATCTCCCATCTAAGCAATTTAACTAGGTGTCATATTTATAACATAAAGTATGGTTCATTTTTCGATTTTACCTCTAAACTGCTCCTGGTTTACAAAAAATAATTTGTCTTTAACCATATGTTTTGGAATGGAAATAGAATAATATTTGAAAGTCTTTAGCCTAGAATGCCATAAAACCTTAACTGTTAAAAATTTGGTGGTGAAAGTTTCCTGTTTGAAATAATCGGGCCATACAAAGGTAAAAATAATTTTTTTAACTTTGTAAATCCCATTCGGGTTACACACTGAGACAAAGTTTCCGTATTTTCCAACGTTTCGGCAAGCGCCTCGCTCGCCATCATCACTTACATTATTCCCCGGGAAAGAATTATTTCAAATTTTTTCTCTACCATAATTTTAGCTTATATAGGGAACTTCGGAGTGAGCGCTGATGACGAACTTTTGTGTGGACAAACTTATATTTGATGTTTGAAAAATGGCGGAATTCTGAAGTTGTGGTGCTAGTTCAACTCTCGTGAGTTTTAATGGAAGAAATTTATAAAAAAATATTGGGTTGAGTTTTTGCTTGACTACGAAGTTAACTTACACGTTTTTGGCTGCAATTGGCCACGTGTTGTTCAAACATACCCTTTTTCCCGCTAGGTTGTCGCGTAATGCGTCAAATGTAATTGTAGATTCAGCCTTTTCTCTGCCGAAGCAGCACGTTCGGAGTTCCTTTGGGAAAAAATGCCTATGTTTGTTCATTTATATATATTTTCACGGATCCCCCCAAAAAAAGAAAATATAAAAAACGAATACACTTTAACTTCCGACCTTTGGTTTTGTCCTCTCTGTCATCGAGGTCGCTCGCTCTCTCTCCCGGTCTCTGCTTGCTCTAAGTGCCGGGCCACGGTCCCCAATTCCCTCAGTCAGGGTCCCCACAGACTTTTCTGGGGAGGTTCCGCCTCTCGTGGGGTACTCCATCTCCTTATACTCCCTCGGCCCTCCCTCCTACCCGGGGCCATATAATATTGGGACCGCGTCCCTCGGCGAAGCGTCTCGCAATCTCTGCCCCCGGGGCCCGGTCTTCTCAGCCCTTCGCCCGGCTCTACCCCACGCGCCTCCGGGGAGGGCGGATGGGGGGAAATGTGTTCAAGGTGGGGGCATAATGAGAAAACTTAGGTGAACAAGGTGTACGAGGCATATAACCGCGTCTAACCCTGTTCCTTCCCCCTTACCCTTCCAACTGCGTTCGCACTCCATCTTGATGTAGAAAACCTGTCCGTTGGCGAGGTTGTCATATTATATCTCTTTGAAAACGGGCGAGAACCTGCACCCTTGACAAACGAATCCCTGAATTTTATTTACATAAAGGAGAGGGATGGTTGAAGTAGGTTGTCAAAAATTGCAGTAAAATGAGTAATTATGGATTTCTATATTATTGAAGTGGAAATCTGTTTATGGGTGGAAGGTAAACTCGCGAAAGTCTAACGTCGCACGGTACTCGACTTCCGGGGGGAAAGAGAAGGTACAGAGGCATTGTTGAGACGAGAGGGTCTACTCGTGCGCAATGCCTCATTGCACATAAGTATGCGTATATTGAATGTTGAACTTCCAAGTACTATTTTAATCTCCACAAACTTATTGTAAGAGCATATCAAATTACCAAGATTTTTCCTTGTGGACCACGTAAAGAAAAGACAAAATTATCACTTGTAAATTCCTCAGTTTTTATTTAAACCGACTCCGGATTCAACCTTAAATAGTCATTATCTAGAGTTAAAAAATTGCTCCTTGACTGACTTATCACCTTGAAAGTGAATTTGTAAAGTTGAAGCCTGGGTCTGTGAAAATAAAACTGCGGTAAAACCATCAACAATTCAGATTGAATGATATTTGTTCAAAAGTAGTTCAAATGAAAGCCATTTCACTATTTTCTAACATTCCTTCAGAGTCCATATGTTATTTATTCATAAACAGTTCATGATCTTTGATCGTTTTAATAGCGCTCACTGAACGTTCTTTGACCATCTTTTGGACAATAAATTCCTCACTGGGAGCACAAAAATCCGTGGGACGTCCCAGGGACGTATGTCCCGAATGTCCCGAAGTCGTCCCGGGACTAAACTCGGACTTTCGGGACGCGTCTGGGACGTCGCTTGAACATTGATCTACATTGAACATTCTTTGAACAATCTATGAAGTATTCCAATGAATATTCTTTGCACTATCTGTGAGTGCCATTTGAACGTTCATTATAAGTCCTTCTTGAAATATCTTTGATCGCGTTAATGGTGCTCACTGAGCGTTCTTTGACCATCTTTTGGACAATAAATTCCTCACTGGGGAATTTAACGAGTGAAGTTTTTCCTATCGTTATTTTACTAATAGTTATATAAAATGCATATTCGCAGGAAAATGTCATTTCTCATCAACAATTTTTTTATGTAGGTTTATATTAATATTTTAATTATATATGTTTCAAATAATTCATTTGTACATAAATAAACTGCATATATGGTACATTCATATTTTCAGAAATGTAAATGTAATGATTTATGTTTGTATATGTATAACGCTGCGTTCTAATTACTACCAGTCACATCCATACTTAGTGTTTCACTTCCCTGCCCGCGACGGCTAATAATTTTTCTAGGTTTATTTCTGGAGGCGACCGGCAGTTGAGGTAAAGTTGAGCCATTGAGGGTGTATGAGTAAATTGGTAGGCGAAGGCTTTTATGGAGATCATAGTAAAGTGGAGAGAAACCTGTCGTCTGATATATCATACTCTAAGCAAAAGACACGAAGGGGAGAGTAGAGCCCAAGTCCCATCCAACAGGAAGGGTGAAACTGAGGTATGCTAGTGGTATATAAGAAGAGAGTACTATCCAGCTGAAAAATCTCTATCACTGCCGGGACTTGAATCCGTGCCTTCTGTTTGAGAAGCCAGCACTCTAGCCACCCACTGCACAGACCCGACCCGCTCTCATTGAATAGTTGGGAAGGCGAGCGACGGCTAAGGTCATTTGCGCCATGATGATGATAGGTAAGGGAGGAAGGGTGGATAGAAATCCGGCGTCGGCATTAGCCTGCTCTTAACAAAAGGCGCCAAGGAGACGTTAAACCGTTTAACGTCTCATCCGACAGACGGAGTACTGTACTTGAAGTGCCCTCCACAAGACACTCAAGTAGGGGTCGGGTACCCTCTGAAAAACATCCGCCTCTGCAGGGATTTGAACCCTGACCGCCCGTGAGGTAGGCGAGTACTCTAACCGCCACACCAACCCGATCCCCCCCGCTCTGTTTAATTGTCTTTACGACCGCAATGGTTATGGGGTATCTGAGGAGTTTTGCGATGAATTCAAGAGAGGTAGGGTGTTTAATGGACAATTTTCAAATCACTGCGAAATTCTTGAGGGACATAGTACGTATTCACGCGAACGGGTGTAAAGATATAAAATCTGATATGAGAGAAATAATTTGACTTAACCGGGATTTGAACCCTGGTGAAGTTATAACATGGCGTGGTAGTCTTAATAGCCTGATCACCAGTTGCGAGATTCGAGTCAATCTTTTTTTTTAAATTGGCGATTTGATTGTTTGCTGCGTAGGAATTACTGGTTCATGAAATAAAGTGGGATGGACGCTTCGGTTGTGGACATTTGTGAAAGGAGTGTTATTCGTCGGCTTGGCTGTTTTGATTCAGTGGATGAGAGTTGAATAACGAAAAATGTTCGCGTTTGAGGAGAGAATGACTTGAAAGGAATGGACAGATGGAGAGAGTCATGGGATTGAGAGAGGATATTTGGAGTCATTAGAGCTAGAAAACGAATATGAAGCAATAAATGAAAATGATGAAAGCAGCAGAGGTATGTTAGGATAAAGCAGTATGAAAGGAATCATTAAAGCGGCCAATATCCCAGGATTAACTCCAATAATTACTCTCTTTCTCTCTGCCTCTTTGACTGTGTCTGCCTGAATTGGAACGGCGTGATTAGTATGAATGTACCGCCCGATTTATTTCTCCATGCGATGTTCAATTTATCATATTTTTCCCTCTTTATAAAATCCTGTTTTCATATATTTGCTCAATTCGATGTCATTATAACGTTTTTCATTTGTACGAGGAGGATAATGAATATTGACGAAAGTTATTTTCATCGTGTCTTCCCCGCAGATTTCAGATATTTAGCTCCAGTAAATTTGGCAGGATAAAAGAAAAGCTCTGAAGGGTTGCTTTTCATGAGGGAATTTAATTGGGAAATGAGTCCTGGGGAATAAAGAATGACTTCTTTTTTTAACGCAGAAGGCCGATGAGTACAATACTGCGGCTGCAAAGCAAAAAAAAAGTGTCCATGCGATGCGATTTTTTGGAGCTTTAATCAATCGTGTATTCGGAGTAAGGATGGGTCCTTTTCATATTTCCCTTTTTTAATTGCTTTTCATTCTCTTGAAAGCGATTATTCCTCGCGTTAACGTCATATCTTCTCAATAGTGGTCAGTGTAATATCCATTCATTTCAGCCTCCATACTGATGATGTTGCTTCATGCGAGCCATATTACATAATTTCCAATGTTTATGCTCGTATTTCTTTGTTATTAACGTTGCGCTGAAGATTGAGAAAAACAAATGAATGAGCTCTAGTCACGTTTTCTATTAATTTATCATCAGGGAAAACTACTCGATAGTGAGGAGAAAATTTGTTTTATTATTCGGAATGGCTATGTATATTTTTTCCATTGCATGAGGATCTAAAGGTTGGGTATGATTAAGCTTCTATATATATATATATATATATATATATATATATATATATATATATATATATATATATATATATATATATATATATATATAAATTTTGGTTGAGATTTAAATTTTCCTCTGTATTCCGTTAATTACTATGTAAATTAAAATATAGATGCCCACATAAACATTATTCCTTTTTTCTATCTATTCCACTCATTATTATATATTTAAAAATATATATGTCCCCCAAAATGTCACCACGTTTTAACACTTATCCATAAAAAAACCTCTTCACGTTCGAGAAAACTTCACCTGATTAAGTGTTACTTTGTCCTCTCCCATTATTTCATAGCCATAATATGTGTTCTTATCTATGGGTTAATTTTACTCCGAGAAGAAGTTAACCAATCTCATTAAACCCGAGTAATCTCCAGAACGTCTGTATGGAAAGGTAAGGGAATATTACTTTCAGATTGTACGACTATGAGAATATTATAATTATATAAGCAGCTTTAGTACCTGAATTGTTTTGAAGGTGCCTGATAATGATGCCTTTCGTTGGAATTAAAATTAATGAGGAGGGAAAAGCTGCTCTAATGACCCTAAGTATCCCTGTCTTGGGGTAATTCTCCTTAACTTTTGTCCAAGCTGTTGAGGGAGTGATGTAAAATTCTTCCCTTTCTACCGTTAACAACGCGTTCACCTCAACGACATAAGGTTGAATGGATAGGGGACAATTTGGCTCAAGTCTGCGGGTGTGTGCGTTTGCAGGAAGATTAAAATCCAAAACGGATGGTTAAGGGTACAAGTTTACGAGAGAGTTGGTTCCAGACGGTGGTTGCCGGAAGATCAAATCCGTCTTGCAAGATTCTCTAATTCATTACCGCCACCGTGCGAAAGTTTTGTTTTGGCATCGTGGGAAAGTAGTGGAAGGTTAATTATGAGCGCCACGGTTCCTTCTCCCATGTGCCACTTCCCCGTCCCTCCCCTATTCCCTTAACCGCGCCGCTCAACCAACTCATTTGCTGGCAATCTTCCTCCTCGTTCCGTTCCCTCCCTCGATCTGTCCTCATTCCCTTCACTCCGCTCAGAGCTTGTTAAAAGGACGTAACGTTGTGTTGGCCAACTTGCTGTTAACTGCTTGCCAGATGAGATACGACACGTTTTAGGCTGCTTACAACTCACTAGGTCATTTAAAAATCTGCTCCTGTCCCTGTATGGCGAACGTCTGATGCGTTTGGGAGGGAGTTCCGCATTTCACCTAATGCTTGGCGTGAAAATAAATAAAAAATACCAAAGTATAAGTTAGAATGGTTGGTTGGTTGGGAAGAAAGATGACAAGAAACTTAGGTAATTTGCTCCACTGAAGATGGGTGGGTGTGGGATGAGTTGGATTGCCGACTGGTGGAAATAGGTATGTATACATACCGTCCTCAGGGTGGTCTTCCGGTAGCGCGACCAATCAGTTTCGTTAGCGACGAAGTGAGAGTCATTCTAATCAGGAGAATCCTGAATAGAAGCACGCCAAAATCAGGGTCCTCAAGGAACCTTTGTTCTAGGCATACCCAATAGTTGATTGAGGATGTGAAATAAAGGAAGGATAGAAACTAACTGGAGAAGATGGAAAGAAAAGAAAGTACTGGCTTGACTTTACGATGCTTTAAACAAAAGACACAGGTGATCTCATTTTATCGTCCCATTTTGACGAAAGGAGTACTACCCTGGAACTGATCAATTAGGAAAAGTAATCGGATCCTTGATTTAACCTCGTAACGCAAGTCAGTAATTATACGGATTCCAGCCTTCGTTGATATTATAGAGGATATGATATCATGACTTTTCAACGAACTGCGGGAAGGGTATTGTTGTATTCAGGCTTAAAATATTTACTAACGTATATCTACTGCCTTATATTGAAGTTGTTTACTTAGAAATGTAGTTCAGAAGGCAAACGGCAGTAGTCTCCCTTGGCAACGTTGCAACATTCGTCAATGTGCTCCAACGAAAACCGGAAGTCTGTAATTTAAGCCGGAATACCCGTGTTGTATTATAATTGACTTAAGCTGAAAAAAATATATCAGGTGCCTCAATATGTATTGCACGTTGTACAAGTCTTTGACCAGTATTGTTCGGGTGGAAATTGTGATAAAATAGTCATGTGAAGAGATACAATCTCACTGCCATTTAGACACAGAATTGCAGCGTATAAATTCATTATTTAAAACCAATATATTTTAATGACCGATGACTAAGAGTTATTTTTACACCATTCGATAGTAGATAAGTTATATTAAAAGATATTAAAATCATAGTAGTTTATCGGGCATGCTCAAAACTTTGGTTCCTTAAGAACCCTGATTTTGACGCGTTTCTATTCAGGAGAATCATGAATAGAAATGACCCTCATTTCGTCGCTGACGATGCTGATTGGCCGCGCTACCGGAAGGCCACTCTGAGGACGGTATATGCACATGCCCATTTCCACCAGTCAGCATGTGAACCTGATCTGAAGATGGAGCCTGCACTGGCTACGAGACGTCATCACCAATAATAAAGAAGCAAGCTCTCACGGCTTGTTCACAATCATAAGGGTAAAACCCCATAAGCCGTAAGCACAAGTCTTTCAGGGATAATAATTAGGAGGAAAGGGATTGGTGATTGAAAGATTTACGGTGTAGAAAACCTGCACCTTAGATTCATCACACAAGTATGATGAACACTCTCACAATACCGAAACGGAACTCTCTCACACTCTAATCGGCTAGTGTTTCTTTTGAACTAGGTTATCTCCATGTCAGAAAAACACTAATGAATCCCAGGCGCGCGTTTTTTACACCGTAAATCTTTCAATCACTAATCCCTTTTCTCCCAATTAATATTTCTGAAAGGTTTTTGTTTACTGCTATTGGAGTTTCACTCTTATTATTTTCATCACCGAGATGACGCAACGTAGCAAAACCCCGAAACCATGGAAATACCTGCACTACAGCGCTGCAAAGGCCTTAAGCAGAAATCTATTAGCTGAAGTTAAAGAGTGTGGGATACACGGAAAACAGGGAATAGACAAGGTACAGAAATGGATGGAGACAACGAGGTTAGATGATGCGTGCTACTCAGCTGAACACTTGGTGATGATGACATGATATTACAGACGACTCGGGATTTTACATTGTAGAGTTGAGTTTATAAATGGCCAAATCTTTGGACAAATCAGGTCATCAGGTTTACAAAATTCGTCTGAGTAGTCGAAAATTTGATCGATAGAAACATTTCCGAACAGGAGATTCAAATATATAAACGGTGTGTGATCTAGAGTTTTTTATATTTTCCAATCATTACTGTCCAAGAATCACAAGTTTCGAGACTTGAAAATTTTGCGAATTTAAAAATATTACTTATAAAAAGTTATAGATATCATTCTTTATATTAATTTGAAATTCCGTAACACTTGACGGAGGGGGGGGGTTATACTAGTGTGCAATATATAATGTGAAAAAAATTATAAACTGAGAACTTTTATGTACGAGACGTAATTCAAAAGAGTAATACTACGCGGGTTTTTGTCTTTTCTCAGGGTCTTAAATTTCCGAGTTTTTTATGCTTTGTTTACATGCGTGCATACGGATGAAATGTGCCCATTCTCTCGTAACATCCCATCGGGTAACTTACTGTGCATTAATTGTGAACTCAATACTTGTGTCTTAATTTTTTCTCTGGTTTTCATTTCGTGATGTTTATATACGATATCGTATTTCGTGCTGAATCTTTCATAATGAACTATTTTCAGCGTTTCGCATTTTTTTCCCAGCGCAGTTTCGGTGGCTTTTATGGTAAAGTAATCTTTCCGGGAAAATTTGCATAGGCGGGCCTTTGTGTGTTGCTCTTTCTGCATCATTTGGCCATTTTGTATTCCCGTTGTATGGAGTTTTCCCAACCCGCGAGGCACCTTGCGTTTGCCCATCGGAGCCAAGGCTGTTTTCATTTTACCGAGGAGTGCAGGAACCTCAAATATCCATTAAGGTGATCTTCGTGGATGGTATCATTCGTGGCGTTTGCTCATAAATATTCATTAGTTTATATTATAGGCTGCGTGTGTCTCAGTTTATTTGGAATATATTATATCAGAATTGGTTCGAGATTTTATTAACTTCAAGCATTCAAGATCATTCGTATTTGCCTGCATATTTAGTACCCTCTGAAAATACTTTTAACTTTTGCGGATTGGAGAAATTCTATTTCTCGAGGACCATGAAGCTATTTTTGTATTTACCCTCTTTGTACGTTTATTCATCAAGCTCGCAATTTCAAAACGTGAATTTTGTAATTTGTGATTGCAAGATATTCGGAGTTTTCTCATACAGTCATTAAAAAGTTACCTAAATTATCAGATTTGTCATCAGTTACGTTGAAATGCATCAATTATAAAGGCCAGTAACTATATTCTATTCATTAAGGTATTCCATTACAATTTAGAGGCAGGTGCCTGGATAGCTCTTTTCCCAGTTTTCTCCATTGCTAGGTCCTAATACACAATCTTAACTAATAAAACTATTTGGCAGTCACAAAAGCTCTCTTTCGGTTCTCGTGCAATCTTCACCGCAGAAAAACTTGATGACTTTAGGGCAATATTAAAGTGTCCAAAGTTTCATGTCCATCTTCTTCGTCTCTCCATATTGCTTGTTTTTCCATTAATGTATCACTGTATTTTACATGCCCTAGCCTCTCAGCTTGGCTTAATTACATTTTTGCCGTCTCGTCAGAACCTCCGTCGAATGGGAAATTGTTGACGAAGTAAGCAGTTTGCATGAAAAGGCGAGCAAAGAAAGGTGTTAGTGCAATTTTGATGAAATAAAATCGTTTTGTTAATTCTTAAGATAAAAAAGTATTGATTCGTTGAAAAGCTAAATACTGGTGAAGGCTTGTGCAAGAGGGAAAGGCCTTCGTTTGGCTCCACTGATAAAAATGGGGAAATATGATAGAGTTTGAGCCGATTGAATTACTGACATGCTGAGCCAAAAGATAGTACCTGATAAAATTACACATTCTAAGATCGTAGTTGATTTTGTTATTTTTAACCCTGAGGATTTCAAATCTAAGCAGAAAAACCGTATCTTTAGCAGTTTGCCAGACATCACGCCCAGCTTTCACTATTACACAATATTTACAGAATAAATTTCAGTTTCCTTCGCCAATTAACTGTAACTACATATCTTTCTCTCAAAGAATTTGTTTTTTTTTGTTCCCTTATGTTTCATTTTTTCTTTCATTTCGCAATGACAATCTGAGCATCAGTTGAACTGTAATCTCTTTGAAGATGGGCAGGATGAAGCATTGAAGACTCGAAGGTGAAAACTTGTACATGCAGTAACTCAGAACCAGCAAGGATGAAGTCACTGTATTTTAGCATAGCAGGGCAGTAGTCGAACAGTTTTACAAGGAGGAAAAAGATATGATTTTCCACTAGCAATTACTAAGCCCACGACACTGTAGATCACCCAATAACCAATACGGTGTCATACACACTTAAATATTTTGATCTAAGGTTACGGTAATAATTTCTCTGGGCTGCTCTCCGTAAATGGAAGTGAATTTCATTTTTATATTTTCGGACCGTGTTTCAGACGTATTTACCTTAACTGTATGAGATACTTCATGTTTTTTGCTGTTATATTTCTGCTATCGCATTGGTAGCCAAAGTGAATGACTAATGGTACACGTGGCATCCCTTTGGGGCGTTAAATCATTCCGAGTCCGTTCTGGAACGTGAAATTAGATTTTTTACGAAGTATTAGTCTCTCTTTTTGTTATGTGTTACTCATTTAATCTGGTTAACTCATTTTCGTCGGCATCTCGGGAAATTGGTGAGGGGAAGTGATCCATTCCGATGTTTTAGTCGCCAGTAAAAACTCTAGCAAAAAAACCCTGCCCACATCCCCATTCGATTACGTTTCGGCTCCTCTTGAAACATCGGGGAAACTGGTTCGAATTATTCAAATTCCTCAATATAGATGCTCTCTCTCCTCCTTGCTTGAACCACAAGAACTACGAATTCCCAGAAACAGTATTTACTTCCAACGTTACTATTGTGATTTCTGGATAATTCTATTCGCTGGCTTTGAAGGGTTGAAATTCGATGGGGAAATGAGGAGAATTAGATTGAATTATCCAAGGGATTAATGGAAAAATAGGCAGAGAAATGGGAGAATAGAAAAAAAGAATATACTCATCTTCTTAACTAGTGTCTCGAAACAATCTCCATCACATTAAGTCTCTCAGTCTTCAGCCTATTTGACTGCAGCAGCCGTAATTATCTTGACTACGTAGTTGTTACTTCATGCCCTTACCTTATGGAAAACCTATTTATCCTTCATATTCTGCTCGCAGAATTAGCTCTCGATTTTCTGCTCGATAGCGTTATAACGACTTTACTGCGTCTCAGGGTATGGCCGATTCATCTTGATTATTTCATCCTACAAAGTGCGCCTTATATTATGTCCCATTACTCTCTATGCTTCACAATAAAGCTAGTCGTCAGAAATAGTAATCACGTTTTATCAATAAGAATTAATTCTAGCAGCTAGAATTTCTTAATATTGAAAGGTTTTGCTTTCCCTTGTGACTTGTATCCAGCATTTGCACCCTCAAAGGAGGTCAATGGATCTTCTCTCGGATAGATAATTAGAGGAACATCTCATTAGAGCCAAAATTTTGTGGCATTGAAAAACTCTGTATTTACTAGCACAAGGCCCCAATACCTTAGAGATTATATCTCACGAGTGATGTCTTCTGTCTACAATGTAATCAAGACATAATTATCTCGTTAGGTATAATCTTTATGTAATTTTGTGCGGTAAAACATCTCATATCATTCTTTGGCTGTTATTTAATACACCATCGTTTCCTCGTGTTGCGTTATTTGCTCTAATAACTTCCCTTTTCCTAGCTTGGACTGAAGCTCTCATCTTAGAATTTGGAACGTTTGTTTCCTCTTAAGTTCCTGGTTAACCTCATTACCCTTTATTTTATTTGCTCTGAATAATTTGACGAGATGAATAGTAAGCGATCTCATGTCTCTCTGTCGTCGAGTCATCATTCCAACGTCTCAAAGGACGACGTCGGAAGGAGAGGAAGCGGTATAGATAGTGAATATTTGGCCGCAAGGAAATTCCGACCGAATCAAAAAAGAACCAAGTGGTGTTTGAGAAGAAGAAGATCCCAAAGAGAGAGAAGAATAGAAGGTTCCGGCATCCCTATTCCCCGGACAGAACTCCGTAAAGGTTCAACTGGCGCATTCTTGCATATAATACGTTATAAGGGAGGAGGGAGAGAGTGAGCCCGTTTGCGGTAACCTTGTATGAAGAGTGGGAGAGTGGATGGTAGGTCGCAAGTCGATGGAAAAATCGTGTATGAAAAAAAGGTCGGGTTTTGTCCAAAGACGGAAAGGAAGAATTGGGATCGGCCGCCCCGCCCCTCACCCCTCCCAAACTAAACCCTTGGAGGTGAAAAAGGTGGGTTGGAGCGAAAAATTGGACCAGTTTTTCGGAAAAGAATCGGAGGGAAAGCTTCCCTGGGAGAGCCTTGCGAGGAGAGGGGGATGGAGATATCGTCCGCAAAGGATTTTTGTGCCGCTCGGGGGAACACAATGAGGGTGGGGAAACACAGTGGGGGAGGGGAAGGCGTGGAGAAAGAATTCGGTAGACGGAGAAGACGCTGAGATATCGATTGAGAGATCAGCACGCAATAATCGAGCTAATGATATTAATAATGGGAAACGTAATGGGATTCAGGGAATCGTATTGGGGCAAAATTTTGTAATTAAACCCTGAGGGTTCGGTGGGTAAGGGTTGGATGGGATAGTTTTCTTTCCTCCCGTCGTAGACTCCATCGGATCGTTCGGGAAGAAGAAATACGGGTCAAAGAAAGATCTTGTCTTCTTCGGTTAAAGTTGATTTTTCTTTTCGGATTGTTTTCTTAAGATGGGTTTACCCAAATATTGGGCTGGCATTGAAATAATGCTGAAATCAGCTCCGACAAGTCGGAATTAAATACGGAACCCAAAACCAGTTTGGTACCTCGGAGGCCGTGTTTACGCGATGCTCATATCAGTGTGCTGTGGTTATGTCCGCGCATTTCCTTAATCACGCCGCCTAAATAAACTTCGAAATGTTGGTTGGCCCTGAATAACGTAGAAACTCCTGTAAACCAGTTTTGTATGTCTGAAGAGTATATTTCTTAATGCTTTCACAATGCATCCGATGATATTTTCGGGTCCTCCACCGTTTTATTTTGGTGGATTGGGTAGATTTCGGGTCCTCCACCGTTATACTTATGGTTGCTTCACACGGTACTTATGGTTACTTATGTGGATTGTGTGGATTTCGGGTCCTCCACCGTTATACTTATGGTTGCTTCACACGGTACATTTCATTGCACAAACAAATGTTATGTATGATAGATTGTACAAGAAAATGAATGGAATCAGAGCAAGTTCTATATCCCGTTCAGTTATTCTGACAATTATACAATTTCCTGCTTTACGCGGCACAATTTTCCTCATGAAGGAATCCATACATTTGTTTTTACAATAAAATGTATCGTGAAAAATGGCCTTTACGAAGCAATCGACTCAATTGCTTGCATGTGATTGATCGTTGGATTCAAAAATTGAATGGAGATTAGTGCTGTATTGTATGTGCTAATTATTTTATGTGCTAATTATTGTATGTTTTTTTCAGAACGGATATTCGAATTCGATTCTTTTATATACTGTATACAATACCATTTTTTAACAAAGATAGTGAATTTAATCTGAATTTAATTCAATTTTAACGTAGGTACTCGATTGATTCGGTTGAGATTGATCGATCTCCAGCCCTAAAGGAAGCATTGTGTAGAAGAGCATGTAGGCTCTGTTGCTGCGATTTGGTTAATAAACCGATTAAAAATCGTGACTTTCGCTACCCACGTTTTTATTGAATGCTTATTTTCTATCAATATCATGAGAAGGTTATTATACTGTCACCTTTGAATAACCGAGGCGATTTTAAGGTGATCTACCGGTTATAATATGTCAAAATGGATATGGGGATTCCTCTGATTATCTGCTACAAATTCCCTCGCCCTTCCACGGTTCTACTCTTTAGGTTAGCTTTTACTCTTCGCCTACACATCCCATCCATAAAGCCTCTTTTCTCTTTCCTCCCCTCTCCAGCTTACGCGACATTCTCCCCTTTATTATGGGCTTCGATTTCCCTCATCTCTCATTACCTGCCTCTTCATCTACTCTCTCTACCTTATATCCTTCAAAGGCTTCCTCTCCTCATCCACTATTACAAGAACTTTCTCATTCGTCTTTCCCTCTATCGCTATTTTCCATTGTTCTCCACGCCCATGCAACAAGCGACACTTTTATGTCTTCTTTCGAGACATCTTAAACCGCGGCAATAGACATTAAATGTCAGGCAACGTTGTAGACTTAAATGTGGGAATTCTTGATGTTGTAATCGATTTATATTGGATCAGTGGACGTAGCCAAGATTTCGCATCGTGGAACCCATGCTGAATATGAAAAGGAGACTGTGAACTTTATGAAAACTATATTCAAAGTCGTGTATTTTGGCAATCAAGAGTAGTTATGGCAGCAATGTAAGAGCCAATTTAAAAGATTTTTGCTCATCATAATTCTCTGAGAATAAAATACCCATAGACTTCTTTGTTTGAAAGTTACAAACACAAACTGGCTGTTCTTTTTTTCTTTATTAAATTACCTGCAAACATGATATAGGGTAGAAGGTTTCTTTCTCCATTAGTGGAAATTTTTAGCTCTAATTCTTGCCGTTTATTTTGCTCCACATTTTTTACTAGCTTGAAAGTTACATTTTTAATTCGGAAACTCCCAATCTTTCGCCCTCTTAGGAAATAGTTAGAAACAAAAGGCCTGGACAAAAAAGAGAAATGTAAATGCGATACTGTCGCACACCAGTCTTCCCTCCAAAAACTTGCTGAACACGCACAGTATAACTACGATTGACTGCAATGTAAGAGTAACCACCGCTATTACGGAGCCAAAGGTAACACTTGCTGATCGTAATAAAATAATTGTAGTAACTGTCATGTATAAGAATCTTATTAACTCACAGTGTTGTTTTCATTTGACTGGGTTTTTACTTAGGCATTTTTCCAAATCAAGATCACCATGTAGCAAATGATGATGGCGTGTAACTCACAAGTTTGTTGTGATCGTGATTTCTAAAACCGTGTCTTACCGAGAATAACGAGCGAGTCTCGTAAAATCGGCTGAATAACTATGACCACGTATTATCGATATCGTGTCTTTTGAGACCGCGCTCTGAGAGGGCTAAGTGTATTTGCATTAAGGGGGTTACATTAATTCTTATAATTAGGGCCCATTGACGTGCTAGATTTTTCACTGTTGAATATTTTTGCTCATTGCCAGAGAACTTTTAATTGAACCTGTTAAACTCAAATACAATGCTAGAGCTCATAGGAATGGTTGGGGTTCCATTGGACTCTTAGCCGCCAAATCACTCCAATTGCTTTGGTTATGAGCGGGTACTTATGTCCGGGACTTTTTTGTCTTACATGGACTTAAATGGCGAATAATAGCAAATATTAGTAAGATATTGGCTTTATCCAAAAAAGGCAATCCTGCTATCAATTTTATTACACATTTGATTATAGCTTAAAAATACATTTTCAATTCCAAAGCGTTCTCTTCTCCGGTTGCAATACCAGTGAATTTCATTCACAACCTGAGTGGAGGGATTCTCTTGTAATGAGCGGGGAATTTTTGCCAGACAGTTTTGGGCTCACATGACATTAAATGATCAAATTTGCATATTTGAGTGAGATTTCAGCCGGGGTTTTTTGTATCCATAACCTCTCCATGTGCGTGTAACGGGTTTTTTCGTTTTAAAGTATCTGCATTTAGCTTGTCACATGGGTTGTTACAATTAGACCCCTTAAATATGGGTTTAATGTCACTTGCTGCAAATAATTTTCACACAGATCGACACTTCCGACATGGAGAAATGATGTGTCAAAAGTGTTATCACTCGGAATTGAGGTTAGACGAATGAAATAAGATGTAAAATCACTCAGGGAAAGACTTCTTCTTCTTCCAAGGTGAATCTCTCCTCACACAGGTTCAATGGAACTGCTTCTTCTATGCTCGTCTATCCTGTGTTGCCTCCATCTGATCTTTGTAACTCCTTCTATTCATAATGCCTGTCAACATATTATTTCTTCGTCTTCCTCTCCCTCTCTTTCCCCCGATCTTTCCTTCTAATATTCTTTTCAGGAAAGACCGCATTCGGTAAATTATGGAACTGCTGGCAGTCTAACCAATTAAAATATCTTTTAGAAAAAGACTGAAAAAATGTTTTAATGGGGCAGTATTGCTCTTTGGAGTAAAACAATGGATATAAGGAAAGAAAAGATACATCTAGAGGGATTTAAAATGCAGTCCTGGCGAGAAACGAGTAGGATTAAATGGAGTGATAAATTGGGAACTGAGGAAGTGCGGGAAAGAATGAATGAGAAAAGAAATATTATGAGACCATTAAAAAAGAAGAAAGGGAACCAAATTGGACACATCCTCCAAAAAGGCTGCCTTATACAAAGAATATTGGAATAAAGAATTAAGGGAAAGAGAGAGGAAGTTTAAGATATAACTACATAGCGGACTAGGGTGAGAAATGAGAAGTTATATTATCTTCCGAATGAATAGAAGTGCTAAATTATTTCTTACTTTTATCCCTCCTATTGACAGTCATCGGGAAATTTGGCTAGTATTTAATAAAACGATCACCGGATTGTTTTTAGTAAATTGTCCGAAAATACTGCCTTCTACAAAGAATATCGGAAGAAAAAATTAAGGGAAAGAGAGAGGAAGTTTAAGATATAACCACATAGCGGACGTAATGAAGGGGAGGAGTTAAGACGAGCTGACGGTGGTAGTACAGTATAGAGCCTCACGAAGGAAATTATACAGATAAAACATATAGAATGACAGTCCCACGAAAGAGGAAAAAGAAGAGACAGAGTCATACTCCTTAATACAATCCTAGAGTTAAAGAGGGATGAAGGGGGTTCCAATGGACTCTACTTTCTAATTAATTTCGGAATTAATTATGTTTGGCCGAACATCTTGCGAATTTACGTCGAGTTACATGATAATTGTCTTTGATAAAACTTAGAATAAGTTATTTATTGGTTCTGGAAAAAAATCTTGCTGAAAATCTTATAAAGGAAAATATACTCGATGTTAATGACATTTTTCCCCATAACTCCTCAAGAAACTGGAATAGTTTTTTGTTTTATTTTAAATTTATTTTTTCAGCCAAATGACGTAACATATTGCATTATTTGCGACAAAAATGTAATGTTTCTCGAAGTAAAAAAACCGTGATGAGAAATGAGAAGTTATGTTCTCTTCCGAATGAATAGAAGTTCTAAATTATTTCTTACTTTTATTCCTCCCGCTGAGAATAAACGGGAAATTTGGCTAGTAATTTATAAATCGATCACCACGGGTTAGTTTTAGTCAAATGTCTGATTTATTTTTTACCCCATATTTTTCTGTTTTATCAGCTTGCATATAGTTTATGCATTGAAAGTGGTAATATGAGCGAATTGTCGCAAGAGTTCAGCTTCTTGTCGAGTAAAAAACATTAGGTAATCTCTCACAGATTTATTTTCTGGCACGAAGCGTTTCACCACACTGTGGCATAATAACGTGCGGTATTATTTTCCTAGTGTTATAGATATATAGCCCTAAACCGAAGCGTGGGGAAGCGCATATATCCACGACCCTAACCGAAGAACGCCGAACATGATTATGCCACAGTATGGTAAAACGCTTCGTGCCAGCAAATAGATCTGTGGGGGATTACTAAGTGTTTTTTATTCATCATGAATATAGACAACTTCCACCAAGTATAGCTTGATACAGTCAAATTAAAAAAATAAGATTTCAGCTTTTCCCAAATCCCACGATGTCCGTTCAACGATTGATATATGGCATCTGCATTTAGAGAGTAACATTTTTTCTTCTAACTGGGACACATCTTTCGGCGAAGTATATCACTTTAGTAAATTTTATACTTTTGTACTGAAAATGTTAGACCTTGTTAAAATTCTTGCATTCTGAATAATGGTTGAGGTTCCATTGGGCTCAAATCACATAATGTAATGGCTATAGTTGCTAGTGAGTACTTTACCCCGGGACTTTTGTTTTGTCTAACGCAGAATTAAAGGGTGAATATTACCGAATTTCTTCTAGGTTTCCTTTTACCCAAACCCCTACATATACGTCGAATGACTTTTTCAAGTTGTCTTCATTAGCTCTTGAAATAGTATCACAATATTTTGTGCATGGATTTTCATGTTTTTCTGCATATATGATGGATTTGCTTTTAAAAACTTTCATGGGGTGAGAGTCTAAAATAAAGTAAGGTTGGAGCGTATTCAGATGAGAAACTCAAATTAAAAGAGGACTAACCGGAGCTCTTATGTTACAATATATTTATAATCTTCACCAAAATGAAGTTTGACAATCCTTGAAGTTTGAAAGTTGTAATAGTATTGGATTTCGATTTTCATATTTTTTCAAAACCAATAAAATTCGGCGGTTACCCACATCTTTACCGTATTAGAATTTTTCGGTAAATTATGATCAATATACATAATCTCATTGAGGTAAGATAATTATGTGTATTCCCCTCATCGTATAGCACATAAGATATTTTCCTGGAAGCGGAATGTCTATAGAAATAACAGTTTTTAAAATGCATTCAGGTAATTATCACTCAAAATGATGTAAAGTAGGAATATATTTGTAGCCGATAGTCACCTTTACCGTAGTAAGTTTATGAATGGATTTTTTAATTAACCGATTCGCCACTTCTGATCACCACGGAATAATTTTAGCATAATCTCCGATTCATTTTTACCACATCTTTTTGTGTTTATTTATCCGTTTTTATCATTCATTCATGTATAATTCTTGCGTTAGTAAAAATTTATTAACATTTTTTTAAAATCAAACCTCGTGTACAAACTGAACTGGCGATTCAGATAAAATGATAACGGTTTTTTCCCTTGGGAATTTAATATTTTCTCTACCCATACATTGCTCTACAAAAATCAGCCAGATTTATAGCTAAAACATGCCTGTACGAGATGTTCAGTTCTTCGGTAAGTTCTCAAAGTGTCATTCAAATTTGAATTAATCGTTACAAAAATCAACATCTACGGGGAATTACGCTAGAAAATAGTTGGTTGATTTCTCTTAACTAAACCAATGGAAATTTGTTTCATCACTCATTCGACATACATAAAAGTTGCAGAAAATACGATTTAAGAAGTGTGATATAAATACGGTGAATACTTATATTACAAACAAAGTATTGATCTTACATTAAATTTTAATTAATTTCCTTGAAAATACTATCTTTGACTAGCGGTACAATTATCCTAACGTGGACTCCATAATTGGGAGCATTTCTAGAAGGTTTCTTTCGGAAAGGCCTTCAGCTGCTCCATTGTAGTCCTCTCAATGTCGGGAATGGTGTCAAAACGTTTTCCTGTTAGCACGGTTTTAATTTTTGGGAAGAGCGAAAAGTCGCATGGTGCTAAATCCGGAGAGTGATGGGGATGTGGACGGATTTTTAGGCCAAAAACTCGCGGATCAGAAGCGAGGTGTGGCACGGCGCGTTGTCATGAGGAAGGAGGAGGCCATTGTCCCATTTATCTGGTCCCTTTCTCCGTACATGTTTTCGCAAACGTTGCAGTACGCCCTTGAAAACATTCGGAGTCTACAGTTGTTCCCTTTGGAACGAACTCTGATCACTTTATGCCCTCTTTATCTAAAAAGAAATGAGTATGACCTTGACGTTCGACTTGGACTGACTTCTTAGGGCGAGGAGAGCGACTCGTTTTCCATTGGGAATTTTCATTTTAGGGTCATATCCATGCACCCAACCTTCATTTCCAGTTATAATATAGGCCACAAATTCTGGATTTGCGTCCAAATGATCCTTCAATTCCATGCAAACTGATACACGATTTTCCTTGTTATCGTCTGTCAAATGTCTGGAAACAAATTTTGCACTCACTCGTCTCACTTGCAATTTATTGGTGAAAATGATTTACAGGGGTCTGTATGAGATGTTCAGTTCTTTGGTAAGCTCTGAAATAGTGGCCTGTTTGAATGAGCCATATTTACCTTTTTTGCACGTTTTCATCTATTTTTGAGGTTGAAGGACATCCCGACCGTTGCTCGTCTTCAAACGACTTATTTCCGCTTTTAAATCGCTCATACCACTTGTAAACAGTCTTCAGAGTCACTACAATTATGCCACACTTTGAATTTAACATTTCACGAGCTTCTTTGGCACCTTTTTGTATGTTAAAACAAAACTTAATGTCAACGCGTTGTTCGAAATCCATGATGTGCGACAGACGCGGTAAACATAACCTCACTCTTCCTGCTCTGGAAGCCGATTGGTGACTTACAACTTGTTCAATGTTGACATTGACTATCTCAAAAGATCAGGCTATTGAACATGTTACTTCAAATGTATGTTGCATTAGCAGTTGCCGCTATAAAAATTCATTCACCGTATCTTTTAATCACACCTCGAATACGAACCGAACTGTAGGTTCGGCATAAGTAAAGATGTTTTTTTTCTCTAGAGAATTTTATATTTTCCATACCCAAACATTACTGCACAAAAATCAACATTTAAAAAAATAACTCATTTTGTGTATTTCAATATTCATTCATTAGGAAATGATAGCTTTTTTATTACATATTAAATCAAATTCCCTCATGCTTAACTGGGAATTACGCTAGTAATTTAATAAAGTGCGTTAATGGAAAGAACTAACAGGGCAATGTGGGATTTGATGGTGACTTTCAAAGGTGAAATATATCATATCTTTGAATTATCTCCACAGGAGATGAATATTTAGTGTGCTAGGGGGAAAATTGCCGAATGTCAGCCGGGGAGTTTCGGTAAAAAAATTTTGATCCTGTTGCCGAGTCCATTTTGAGACGGACTCGTAAAAGAGGTTTATGAAAAACCATGTTGAGAGCCTTAACGAAGCCTCGGATGGAATCGAAAAGAAATGTCCGATCGGATTGCAGAGGAAAAATAAATACGAGGGTCATGAGCGACGTTAAGAGTTTCATCCGAAAGATTTATAAAATAAAATATTTCGGTAACCTCGGCGTGAGTGGCCGGTCCTTTATTTTTTTAACTTTCCCGAGGTTTGCAACGTTTTTTTCCGTCCTTCTCGGAAATTTTGGAGTCATTTGGTGGGTTCCATGCCCTCTCTCTCTCCTGAACGCAGAGGAGGGTTGAAGTTTGCGAAATAGGTCAACAGGGGGAAGGGGATTTAAGTTTTTTTGGCCGAGGGTAAAATTCGGTAGGGATTTTGTGTGGAACGTCGTGGATCACCAGAAGGGTTGAGGAAATCGGACGTTGGTTTGTTAAAGGGAGGGAGGGTTATAAAAAACTCGAGGAAAAAGTGAGCAAGCGAATTCGGCACAAAGGGGTAGGGGCAGTGATTTTTAGAAGGGCCAAAAAAGGAGCATTGCGTGGGGGTGCTTTGATGGACGGTATTTTCCTTATTTTATTCCCCCCCCTCCAACCTCTCCCTCTTCAATATCCATCTCTCCCCAAATGGAAATATATACATATATATTTTTCCCCCCAAACCTCCTCATCCTCTTTATTTTCCTCCAATGAATTGATTTTTGCTAATGTGCCACTCTCTTCCTCCACGCCCCGTGACTCACAGCGAGGAGGAGAGTATTCTATTTTTTGGTGAATTATTATATTTTCTCCGCCGGGTCCTTTTTTTAATTGCTGCCGCTCCGAACAATAAAAAAAGTGCGTTCAGGGGTTTTGGGGGCGAGATTGGAATTTGCGTCGGGCGCCATCCCCCGGGGGTTGGCACCCCCCCCCCCCTCAGGACCCAAACAAAAAATTTTATATGTATGGAGAGCCTTCATTAAGTTGAGCGCGAACTCCAACGAGAGGATGGAGTTGGTATCCCTTCCCAATTTTTTTCACAGACGCATATTTTTCCTCTTCATCCCCTCTCCCCCCCCAGTTAAGGTTGCTTTTTTGTGATGTTCGGCTGATATATACACTTCTGCTCGGTTACTGATCAAGGAAAACTGGATCCCATCCATGGGAATGAAATCATACATCAGCCGATAAATTGCTGTTCGCAGTATTTCACCGGTAAGGGTAGGTTTTTATGGACAGTTTCTCTTCACATTTTCCATCTTCAAAAATGTCTCCCTCCTGTTATTAGTTTTGTCGCTGCGAGTGCGTGATAACGGCGGAGTCAGCAGTTTTTCGGTACCCAAATGAACCTGTATTTGCTCTAGACTTCAAAGCAAATAATCAGCTAATTCACTTATCTTGATTAATTAATATTTCATTATTAACCGGTAATTTAGGTAAACATTATGGTAGGAAGAAATTATTGCCAATAATGAAGCGCTAAACAATCTATGCCTCAAAATTTGTACGCTTTATTTGTCTATTCAGCTCCGTATACTATCTATCAATATTTCATCCGTTCTATCTCCCAAACCTTTTACCATCACGTTTACAGCATTATATGTACCATGTATCCCATCTATGTACAACATTTTATCCCTGGACTCTTGTTCTGCTCATCTGCCCTGCTTCCCATGGAATCCCCTACATTGATCCCCTACATTCTCTCCAAATCCACCTACCAATGTCTCCCTCCTTCATGAAGAATGAGAGTAAGGCAATTTTCCTCTTAGAAAAATTTTATTTGACCTAGGTTTCGATGTACTATATCATCATCCGGCCTGAATTTATCTTCATGATGAATTCTTTCCACCACATCAGGTCTGATACTTCTCTCTTTGTCTCCCTCCTAAATTCAACCGTCTAAGCTATTAAAATTAGCCGGATAGGTAACGAAAAAAGCGTAGTATTTTGGTCCTTATGTTTATTCACGTTTAAATATTTTGATTTTGTTTACAATTTGGAGTTTTGAACTGTGATTTCATGTATTTCTTGGAAGGAGATTACTACTAGAGATTTTGTAGTTGGATATAATTAGTTCATTTTCCCTGGAGATGATTACAAAAGTGAACCGTTGATTTCAGATTTCGGAGCGTCGACAATTAAGGCATCTTGCAAGGATTTTGAAAAGCTTCCCTCGATAGCGCTGATACCAAATTACGAAAAAAAAGTTTTTGTGCGTTCAATCTGATAGTGCAATTAAAAATGTTCAAAATAGCTAAGGGCGTTCGAATCAGCAGAAAAATACAATTTCGTGAATGTGATCTTATGCCTTAAATTAGGCATATGATAAAGGTCCTATGCAGCATAAGTAAATTTTATATCGTTCAGCGGCCAATATGGCTTAATATTTCTGTTACCTAGGATATTAATTGGTCTACTATCACTCTCCGTGTACAATTATTAAAATTGTCCATTGATCACACTAGAAAAAAGCATGTCTTTACAAAAAGGAATCCTTTCCCGTGGCAACGCTGGTCTATTCAGTGACCTAATTCAATAAGAATACGGTCAAACCTCGGAGAGTCCGTGGATGTAACGCCAAAGCCCCCGAAAACTCTTAACTTTTGAATGGCCCTATTTGAAATTTTTGTGGTTGTGACGTCAAAGTTTGGTCAATGTCGAGACATGAAAACTCCAAGCTATGCAAATAACCCCTCAAGTGCCATTTGGCAAGGTCTCGGTATTACCGATCCTAGATGGTGACGGAATTATTATATCACCTGCCTGGGTTATTACATTTGAGGCGGAGAGAAAAATTCTCTATGTGGTGGTTGATAAGATCATATTAACAGGATTAACAGGAAGTTACTGAAAGACAAATTCAATGCAGTTTTACGTTTTTCTCAAATGGTGTAGTACTTATTCATTAAGCGACAGTCAGCCAGCAGGTGCCACTTAGGGACACTTTCTTTTTACGGTGTCGGTCAAATCTGTAAAACCGCAGCGCATGAAAACGACTTTGCGAAAACCTGTGCATAGTTCCCTTGTAAGGCTTCAAATAATCTCAGTAATCGAACCCATTTCCAAGTAACAACGTATTGGAAGCCAGCTTGCGCATAAAACTTTATTAGTTTCGCTATATATTAATAGCTTATTTATGAATGTCAATGTAATTAATTTTGGGAAGCACTTGCATAGTACCGTTTGGGAGTGTTTTATATATTTTAAGAAACCAAAAATTTTGCTAGCCAAATTCCTACCCTGCAAGTTGTCTCCTGCTGCATTGTCACATCACACTGTGGAAATGAAATTTGTGATATAAAAATATCGCAAAAATAATATTTAAAATAATATGAAATATAAATATTAACTCATAAAAATTATTTTTATTCTGCGTTAATGCAATTCGTAATCATTCTCGTAGCTGGTGTCACTTCGACGGGTAGTCACTGATAAATGGGAGAATGATTTGGTCAAGGAAAGAAATCAATATAATAAGAGAAAGGATATATTGGTTGAATAATATTTGTTATATAACAATGGCCTCCAAGGTCCGGGTGTAATCTAATAGCAGATAATTTTGAAAGCAAATATGTATTTTATACGAATACCTGCCCACAGCAGTCGTAAGAGGATAAAAATAATTATGTTTTAATGATGGCTGGTGAGCGAAAAGTGTTTTATGTGATAAAATAGCTGGGGAACTATCATTTCTCGAATTTTGCTTGTCGCCCAATAATAAACATTTAACATCAATAATTGTTACGTTAATTAAACTTTTCCAGGAGTCTTTTATAATCTGTAAAATCAAACGCTTTCCTTTTTGAATAATGATCATTGGTTTGAGTGATATGCTGTTTATTTTGTTTTGTTGGAAATTAAATTCAAGGCGCGAAAGCTTGCGGCAATGAATGAGTTTCTGACTAATGAGGAGCGGCGTCTGGGAATGCGGCGAATTCTGTTTTAAATGCGAATCATCCTGTTCAACGGGGTGAGCTGCCTGTGAAAATCATTTCGATCGGTGAAATCATATGAAAGAGAACTCCATTTACCTTGAAATGGTATTTTGCCACCTATGATGTACCAACTACTTTGTTGTGATTTATAAAATCCGAAGATTCTTGTGATATGGAATGGACTTGATGCATGATGCAGAAATGAAATTTTTTTGCATCATGTAATAATAATCATGTAAAAATGATTTACATTTTACGTTGTTTTTACGTTATCATCACATGATAATGATGTGAAAATATCGAAACCTAGGTCGCAGTAAAATTTTTTTCTGTGCAAAATTTTCATTTCTGCATCGGGTTTGTTTTATTTACATCCCTGTTAAGTTAACTAATGATCTGAAGCTAAACGAAATTATGAATTAATGTATTTTAAAATTAAATTTTAAAGTGATAAATAAACCTTTTTTTGTTTTGTTTCAAGACGATTCTGATAGCTTGTTTTAAAGTATAATACATTAATTCGAGCAAAATCGAAATAAAATCATGAAGTGTAGGCTTAAGGTTTACTTAAGATTCCGTACAATGGCCTACGGTTTTTACGAGTCTTCATCCCTGTTGCTGCTAATTAATGTAATTAAGAAATTGAAGCTATATAGCGGCGCAGTTGCCCATTTTGAATGTATCAGTTGTAAAGTTTACACTTTTTATCGCGAAATAGCGCAATGAGGAATTAATTTCTGAATCCCAAAGCCGTAACCACAGACATCCCGTCTTCTAACGTTAACTCAGAATGCGGTCTGTTAAACCACTTGCCTTCATTTCATGTTATTCGTACAATTACTACATTATGTAAATTTGCCTGACATATTTGTTCAAATAAGGTGTTCCTTGGTATATTGCTAAATTTATAAGAAGTTATTAATAAAATAGCGATTTTGTTTTTTTTTCAAGATATGTTGTACAGCTAACTCACATAAGAATTGGAATAAAATTAAATAAATACAGAAAATATCATTTAGTATTTCCTGTTTAAATTTAGTATCTTACTTTTTGTCTCATGAGGGTCAAATTAAATAGATATAAGCGGAAATTTTTTATTAAAATGTTTTAGATGCTAATAGAATGGCGGAAAATACTAAAGTAATCACAGACAGTCTGTGGAGAAGCTTTAAATCTAATAAACTTGAAAATACGTCGCTGTGAACATTATTTTCGATGATAGATTCCTTAAATACTTTCTTATTTGTAGGTACAAAGTTTTGATAAAATTACAAGTGAGGCAGAGATGGAAAAAGGTTGTGTTGAAAATCAATGCGGTCTGCAGTCGCGAGTAAAATATCTTTCTCATGTCTCATTCGAGGTACTTTTTCCTTAATAATGAAGATGAAATTCATTACAATTAATATGTCACCTATGATCTGGTTGTGGTTTTTCTCTTTGATCTCTACCATGGAATCGTTTTTGTATCTTCACACACTTCAATTTTTACTAGGATAATTTTTATTATTTAATTATTTGTTAATTATTATTAATTTATTAATTAATTAATATTAATAATTAAATATTATTATAATTTAATATTTATATCAATTAATAATAAAAGCTTAATAAAATTGGTGTGTATCTCATGTATAGATTTTATTTGAGGACTGGCTTATTTTTTATTTAACTATTTCTGTCAGTTTTGACTATCATTAATTTATCAACTTGATTTGCAATGAAGGATCCTTAAGATAATTGGAATCAGTTTTTTTAAATAAAGCAATGGAGTGGCCTGGTTTCTATGCACCGAGCGAGAGCGTAGAATCTAAACAAATAGCCTGCGCAAATTTTCTCAATGGAATTTCAATACACCGCTCGACCTCAACCGTTGCTCAACCAAGGCCTATCGAGTAATCCGAGACGCTTTAAGAAAAAAAATTCAAGCGGTCTTTACCGCTGGCTTATGGTGGCGATACCCTTTTCCCATCGGGGAAAGCAAACGAAAAAATAAATACGCGACCGAACGCCTCTCTGTTTCAGCGTCGGGAATCGGAGAAAGTCGTGTCTCTGGGGATACCTTTTCTTCCCTCTAACAATTGCACAGGGCCTTCTTCCTAGTGTAATGGATCCCATTCCAAAAAGAAGAGAAAACGTAAAACCATTCCAGACGTTAGTACCAGTGGAATGGTTATTGAAGCCATCAAGATGCCCAACTGGCCATATTGAATGCAAGAGTTTTACAGTTTATACACTTAAAAAAGTAGGCAATAGAAGCGGAATTTGCTATGGTTTATAAAAATGCGAAATCTAAATGATTTTCAAAGGAACGCCATCTATAACACTGATAAGCAAATTTCGATCGATTACCATGAACGTTGGATCTCTTTCTGTAAACAAAAAGACGCAATTTCCGAGCGTCATAACACCACCTTTTATCTTCATTGGCGTATATCTAATTTCCTTCTGTGGTACTTTATTTGCTCTGTCCATAGTTGCTCATTACTCCGTGTGGGCTTTCTATCAAAAAGGAATTCAAACAGGTAAAGCAGACTTTCTCATTTAAGTGATTTTGGATGACTAACGTCATCTTAGACTTGGTTAGAATTACTAATCTACGAAGCAGCTTACTATACTAGATTTTTGCGTCCATAAGATTTGGCGTAAAGTTTACTCCATGCTGCTGGCTAGAACGCCAATTTTGGTCGCATGTTTTAGTGCGTTAAAATGATAGGAAACCTTGGAATTCATCCTTTCGTTCATATATCTATCAGAATATAATATGTTGCTAACGGTTGAGTATTTCTCGCAAAATTCTTTTTTCAAAACTCTATGAAACGGAGGGAATTGCTAAATAGGATCAAAAATGAATTATCATATCAAAGTGTCATTCCACCGGTAAATTAATTGTATTCGAGAGATATTAGTAGCCCTGAAACAAATGACTCTCTTAGTAGGCGTCAAAAAACTTACTGAACTATTATATTATAACGAAAGTATCTTGGCTTTAGAATGACGTTTATTACTTAAAAATGTAAGTTGAACCAAGCAATCTTGTACCTTAATTTCTACTGGAAAAACTGAACGGAGCCATTTCAGGTACACATGAAATAGCCAAAATTACCCGAGTCTGAGTAAGAATTACTGAGTAGAAGAGCGATAGGACTAATGCCGAATTTTGAATAAAATTATTATAATATCTTTGTACTATTTGATATTGCCTTAAGCACCACAGGACTTAGGCATCATAAGAACTCGGGATGATAGATAGAAAATGAAAAAATACCTAAGCCGTTGGAGCAATTAGACTACGACATACCTAGATAATATTTTCAAACTTTTATATGATGGCTACCCATCAATTTGATACGAGATCGTGACGATAATTAACTCTCATGTCAAGTGATTCTCACCCTTTCCTATTTGCCTAACTATTTGTTATCTATTTCCAAACATTGTCGCTTTTGCTCGAATAAATACTATTAATTTTAATGCTTGATAGCATTTATCTTCAGCGATTTCTGAGTATATCTTCAGAATGTTTTCATGATGCGTGCTTTACGTATATAAGTGTGTGTTTAGCATATTCTCCTGATGTTCTTCTTGCAGATTCTCCGGAGAAAGCTCATTACCATCACATGATGGTCGTAGTGAAACATTAACTCATGGATGTAGGAATTTTAAAAATAACCTTGCAACATTATTATCCTACTTTTTTCACGGTCAGAATAATCTTGTCGTTATATTTCTGAGTTCTTGACTAATAATCTGCTGTCGGTTTTCTAAGAGTCTAGCACAAAACAGTGATACAAAGATATTAGATCGACATGAATTAGAAAAGATACCTATTAAGTTTAAAATTTCATAAAACCTCAATGTGTGGGCAACACTTATTCGCAGCAGATCGACTAGTGTTAGTGAAAATGATCTTGCAGCATGCGTTTGGAAGTTATTCATTCTCGTTACATGCTCAGTGTTCTCAGTAGCACAATTCCAACATGTCCACCAGCCTGCCTATACTGGCACGAATTGCATGAAAAAATATTGTCTGATTTGTTCTAATTCAACTTCATATTCGCCATTTTACAAGTTTTTTTCCACGTATCTCTTTGGATACGCATATCGCTGGTTAAACCGCCTCCGTCAAGCGTTATTCAGCGCTACCCTTTCCTCAGCAAACCTCTGACTTTTGCCTCGGACAGCTATCTTTACTTTCAAATTCATTTCTCTCAATTTCTTTCTTGGTTGCCTCCGCTCTCCCATTTTCCCGTGACTCCGCTCCATTGGCTCCTCATCAGACCGTCCTCTCCCAGATAGTGTGTCCCTAACTGGACACTGGTGAGAGCGCAAATGCGACCCTGCGGATAATATGGCGGAAGGGGAGCTTGAGGGGTGAAGATAGCTGGTGTCTGAATCCCTTGGACTGTGACGAAATACGATGGTGCACAACCTCTAAGCATATTCTAAAGGAATTGTCGTGGCCCAGGCAGAGATTTCTCGTGCACGATCAAGAAGAAGTGGGAGATGTTCTTTTTTGAATTTGTTGGAGATTCACCTTAAAATTCGTGGCCATGACCATTGAGGATTTGCGCCAAATGGGACTTTTCACCATTCCAGCTGTGCTCTAAGTGGCTTAATTGGCCATTTGGAACAAGGTGAAGGAGTAGTATAACGCTCACGATAGGCTCGGCCATGTGGGTCCTTAGATGGAATCCTTCCCTTAATTTCTTTGGGAATCGTCCTTTGTAGAAGGGACTGCAATAAAGCAAGTCACAGCCTCATTGAACAGAAGCTTAGAGCGCTCAGACTCACGCACTGTTTACCACAGTTCTCCAATTGTTGTGGTTAGACAATTTCTCCCTGTCCCTCTCACGACTGTTTAAAATTAATTCTTTGCTAGCCTCAGTGGCATCTTGGTTCAGATCTCACCGAAACTTGCGTCTGATGGATGAGCAAAAGTTAATGACTGTGAGAAGGTTAGCCCGGGGGAAGGCTTGGCGGGACAGGAGAGGGGGGGGGGGTAACGTTAGAAGTGGGATAGTAGCCAAGTGTCCAATAGCGACCAAATATCGTGATGTAATCTTGAGATGTATCGGAGACCCTTCCTATTTGAGACTAGTTTCATTTTGCGAGACGCGAGTTTCATAGACTCGTCCCAGCTCTGTTTCCTCTGGAGGAGATAGAAGTCTCCGACTTTTACCTATCCCGGCAATCCGAGAGAAAAATTGTAGTCTCTGGGTTTTCTCGTTATTTCTTCAACGTTTTTCTTTGACGTTCCCTTCTCAAATTTGTTTAATGACTGATACTCTAAAATTACTATACTTCCGATCTATTAACTCATCATTGTTTTTATGCTTAATTTTATGAGCATTTTCCTCACGTTTTGTTATCCTGAAAGGGGATGGCGCGCCGTTGAGGGTGTGTATGTATGTATGTTTTCTCGAGATGCCTCGGAAAAAATATTTTACTATAATGTTTAACCTAGAATTACGTAGAATCCGTCAGTTTCGTAGATTTTTCACGCTCTACTTCTCATACGGGTATTTTCATGCAGTCGGTAATATTTTTTACGAAGGATTAGAACCAAATTCTCAATTTTTCCCCGCCAAGGTTTCTATTTTTCATGGTATGATATATGCTATCATGTTACATTTATAGTGCCTTAACTTTATGACTTGTACGTGAATTGGTTATACAAATTCATGTCCATACTGAATGAAAATATTTCCCTTGGCGAAGTTTTAGCTTCTGTTATCAACTGAGCACTCTATATAATTGGTAAGATCATTTTATTATGCTTGAAAATTTAATATCTTTAGTCTATACTTCATATGTCTAGTCTGTACTATAAGCTTTAAGTCTGTATTTTATTTTCAGTCACTTTCTGCCATGCGACGAACGTTAGACCTGGAGATTATATACGTGGTCTCTAAATCTCGCCTCACTAAGTGAAGTCATCTATTTATCTATCTCTCCATCTATACTCTGCCTCCCTTTCTTCAGGCCAAAGTCTATACTACTCCTCCCACACCTACCCACGTTTTTGTATTTGTCACTCGATGTAATATGTCATTGCCGTACAAATCATCCTTTGGAAAGTTTTGCGCTGCCTCTGTCTCATCTCTTGGATGAAATAGCTCTCTTCTACTAAATTATAAAGCTCTATGTCACGTATTTTCTCTCTCTCAAACAAGCTTGATATTTACATCCATGGTGTAAGTAGTGATTAAAATTTGACAAAACGCGGAATAACACGGAATGGCCGTTTGTATTTGTTTGTATTTGCGAAGAAACGAGGCCTAGACGGATGAACGACGGCATAATTGAGATCGATCCTGAAGATTCCGAGAGTACTTGCGACCGTTTTGGAGGAGATGATTGGGTTTAGCTTTGATTAATTTCGATTTGTAAGTAGCGGGGAAGGACGGGGGACTGAGTATTTTACTTCGAGATTTTGAGGGTATGTCAAATTAATAGAGTTTAATAACGTTTTGTTGTAGGCACAGGGGAAGAGAATGAAAAGCTGAATAAAAATTTCATGAATTTTACGAGCACAAGAACGCTTCAACATGGGTAAAATTCATGTAAAGATTTTTATCACTCAAGATTTACTGATAATTGCAGGTTTAAGTGGAAAAAGGCTAGTCTTGATACTCGAGGTAGTTTTGAGAAATTTATTTAATCCATTCCCAAAAAATTCGACAGCTTGGAGAGATGACCGCGTAGGTGGCAGCCACGAGGGAAAATTCCACTCTATCTCAGTTATTATTTTCTGGTTCACGATGGAGACATCATCCATACCATCACGTAGGACGTAAGAATTTCAACGGATATCAAGAGGAGAATAGCCCAAGCTAAGAAGGCGTTCACGAGAAAAAGACAACTGCTGAGCTCATAGAAGACACGACTACAAACCAGGAAACAGTATGTGAAAATATTCGTATGGGGCGTAGCACTCTATGGATTAGAAGCACGGGTAACTGGAAAAGCTGACCAGAAGAGATTCGAGGCCTTCGAAACCTGTTGCTGGAGGAGTATGCTGAAGATAAAATGAACCGACAAAATAAGAAATGTTTAAGTGCACAGAAGAGTAGAAGAGGAAAGTGCCATATGGAATCCCATACACAAAATATGAACGAGACGGATTGGACGCACCCTGAGACTTAATAGATTTGTGACGAACTGAATTGAGGGCAAAATGAAGGGAAAGGTCCCCAGAGGAAGACTCAGAAATAAGATCATGGCCAAATAAAGAGGAAGGCACATAGGAAGAGATACCAGGAGGCAAGGGAACTAGCATTAGATAGGGAAGAGTGGAGGACTGCAGTCAACCAGTCTTAGGGATGAACAACCGATGAAGGAATGGAGACAGATCAGTGACAACTCTAAAGTTATCCGACTTTCCTGAACAGAGAAAGTCAGACTATGCTATCTGCTGGGAGAAGACGAAGGTCCTCTGCCGCGTGGAAACAGTGATCTTTCCAAATAGCCCATTGTTTATTTTTCTTTATGCAATATATTCATCCACATAATTTTTTCTGAGTCCTCTTCCTCATAATAGGATCATCCATAAAAACAGGTACCTACTGATGCTGTTCCCGTGTGCGAGAAAGATAGTACCCCTAAGCGCTGTACGTGAGGCCTTTATGTTGAGGCATAATTCTGATTGGTTTATGATTCCGTTACTTAATTGGCCCATCTGGGATGGAAACAGCCCAGCGTGCTCGAGACTGTTTGAAATCTACGATATGGCCCGTGAAACGGATCTTTTATAATAGTGTCCGTCAGTTAAACGTCGGGAGAGTAGCATTTACAATTTTAAGGTGTAGGTCGCTTCTGATGGTCATTTTGAGGATGCATGATATTGAGCGAAAACGGCTCGGATGTTGGATGCTCTCCGGGCCTCTAGAATGCTGCCAACATAGGAAGCAGAACGTGCCGAAATTTAACGTCAAATTTTGCGGTTTAAGTGTCGCACATAGGGGGTGTAACACAGTGCTTTTCACTGAGGAACGTACGCTGGTGCAAACGCTGTCATTCCATGGGTTTGATAACCTCATTTATGAAGAATGATCCAATTTCCAACGCCTCTTGGATTTCGTCCAATTATCAGTTAAGCGGCCAATTTCCTTTGGATTATTATTTGGTGCTCTCAATCACATTCAATTCTTTAAGACAAGATAATATCCCGTAAAAATGACCAAACACCCTGTCCTGCAGAAATAATTAGGATAGATTTGATTTATGTATTTTTTGTGTAGGTTATTTCACTGTTGATAGTAAGTGGAGGCCGTTACTAATGTTTGCGTCTTCACATAAACTTTAAACATCTTCACACATTACAACTTGACGATCGCTACGCGGTTACTATGGAATTTTAGCATGGAGGTTACAATTAAGGCGAGTTTATTTTTTCCAATTTATTAATTGTCTGAATTAAAAATGAAAATACAGGGATTTTTCTAGTACTAAATGAAGATGGAGGAAAAATATGACAAATAGTCCAACTAAATCGGTTCAGTTATATCCCTCAATATTATCCACTCCCACGATCTCCCCAACAGACGAGGGATTTCATTAGTTTAGAAGTAGTCATCGTGCATTTATCCAGTCATTTTATGGTTTGTTTATGACACAATTAAAATATGAGGCGTAAACATGCAATACTTACGTCAACTGGAAAAAATACTATTGCGTACAAGGTACAAGATGAATAGTTGCTAATTATTTGCGATATAATGTATTATGTTTAGGTTGGTAAATGTTTTAGAGGATAGTGTTAAAAGTTCAAAAATACCGAGGAGTACAATCTAATCATTATGATGTGGAAAGAGCTATCGTTTTATGAGTGATGCAAGGATCTACTGATCTATCTATCTACTGATCTAGGAGCGAGTAAGTAGGGTAATGAGAGTGTTCGGTCAGGACGCATATATGGTACTCTGAAATAGTTGATGGAAAGAAGTTTTGGACAATCTGAGGGTGCTGCAGATGAGCTTAAGGATAGTTCTGAGCCTAGCAGTATCGATGGCTGTAAATTTCTGTAGTAAAATTATACATTGTCCATTGTGGGTCTAAGCTAGGTACCACACACTTATACATCATGCTAGCTTACTTTGGCTTAAAAAGCTCGTGATCTTTTTCCAAAAGTTTTTCTCAAAAAGCTTGCGGAAAGTATTCTGTTAACTAGTTCATATTATTATTAATGAGCCGAAAATAATAATATTCCTTAGTGAATTGTGCAGTGCTATTAATTGTGCAAATAGTGAAAATGTTATATAAGTCGACAGCAGAACCTATAAATCTACGGAAACAAAATCAAAACAGAACAGAACGTATTCTGCATCTAATCTCACTGATTCTTATTTTAAGCCCTCTTAGAAAAAAAAATTTACTTCATCAAATACTGCAAATCCAAAAAAATTGCAGTTTTTTATTTTGTTTCCCGATCACTTAGTTTAGAGTTATGAATTAGTGTACCTAAAAAGGCAATACTTTGGATTGGCTGAAACAATCTGTTTCAAAGGATGAGTGTGTCACAATCTTCGGTGATAACGCAACTTATACGATGAGCATATCATACTAAAAATTAATACGTTTAACTCAGAATTACCAGGACGTAACAGTCAAGCTGCTCGTCCTCTTTTGCGAATAATTGCTCGTTCTAATAACCGAAACATTACTCAGTTGAGTGTGTCGGTGTTGACTGGATGTTGCTTTTAGGCATGGCACGGGAATAAAACTGGAGCGAAATGCTTCAAACTGTCGAGTGTGGCTGGTCGAATCGTCTCGCAATACAGTGAAACTTTATGGCACGTGCTTTCGGTTTAGGGTTTGTCTTGTAGCAACTGAGCGTGGGAACGATATTAATTGCTTACAGCAGGGGTCTCCAAACTTTTCAGCCCGAGGGCCGCTATCAAACAGCAGTTTGGGGGCCGACTAGACACTCGAGGTCCAAATAAAAAAGAATCAACTCATAGATGTTGTTTTTAATTATTTATTTAATATAATTTTGTTCAGTTATTATTTAATAACACATTGATACACTACACATAAACACCTGTATTATTGAGAATGGTGATATTTTTTCCTGGATGCCAAAATAGCAGACATTTCTGGCTTTAAATTTGATGTCCCTAACATTAACAGTGACCTGAGATTATCATCAGAAAAGTTTGTTCTCAAATTGTTCTTTACGTATTTCATTCTTGAAAATGTTTGTTCACACAAGTATGTTGTTCCAAAGATTGAAAAGTACCTTGATGCAAAAGTTTTGACCTTAGGAAAGTTTTTCTTGGGCAAAAACTGGTAAAATCCCAACAATCCTTCATTGAACTTGTCCCTAAGGACGTCATTTGCTTGCAACTCAATGACCTCCAGCTGCAGTTCATCTGGGCAACTGGCCACATCTGCTTCAAAGGGGTTTTGAAACAGTCTCACTTCTTCTGCCTTTGAATCCAAGTCAGAACACCGTTCCTGAAACTGTAGCTGGAGGTCTTTCATGATCTCGCATGCAAATGACGTGGGGAACTCAGCTGTTGCTTCAGCAATGAAGACCTTGCACTGCTGAAAGTGCGTCAAGTTGTTGGCCTGTACTTGTTCCTAAAACAAGGCAAGTTTAGATCTGAAGTTTAGGTGGGTGTATAGATCAGCAACTTGATTTTTCTCCCCTTGTAGTTTTAGGTTCAGAAAATTGAAATGACTAGTTATGTCTGCAGCAAAGGCTAATTTCCATACCCACTCTTCATCAGACAGTAATGGCTGTGGCTTGCCTTACTTTCCAAGAAGTCATCTATTCCCTTACTTAATTCAAAAAATCTGCTCAGAACTTTCTCATAACTTAGCCACCTTACTGCTGTGTAATATGGTAAATCTTGCGATTCTGTCTCTCTAAATTTCAACAAGTCTCTGAACTGCCTATGGTTGAGCCCATGTGACCTTATGAAATTCACCATCTTCACCATAGGATTCAGTACACTGCTAATGTTCACATATTTAGCTCACAAAGCTTGTTGGTGAATAATACAGTGCAGGAACATTGGTTGTGGAATATTTTTCTCATTACACATCTGCTTCACTTGTCCAACCAGGCCTTTCTTTATGCCACTCATGTTCTTTCCTCCATCAACAGTCAGGCAACTGAGGTTTGTCTAGTCCAAGTTATAATCAGCAAATGTTTTTTTATTTCAATTCATTGAATATATCCTCTCCGGTAGCAGTGCCATATATGCTATGTAGGGAAGCCAGCTCTTGTGTTATGTTCATATCTTCATCCACACCTCTAATGAACACAAGAAGTTGAGAGGTGGAACAGTTGTCCAGTGATTCATCCATTGCAATTGAAAAATGGCGAAACTTGCCTCATTTTTCGCTATTTGAGTCACAATGTTTTCACCCTTGTCTGCAACACGGCAGGCAATGGTATTTGCACCCAAAGCTACATTTTTAAATAGTTTCGAGTTTTCTGGGCAAAGTTCCTCAGCCATCTCCAATAAACATTCCTTCACTACTTCGCCATCTGTAAACGGTTTGCCACTTTCAGCCAGGATGTAGGCAACTTTATAACTGGCCTTAGTTAAGGATTCATTGTCATGAGAGGATTTACTGAACAGTGTCCTCTGAGATGTGATTTGATTTTGTAATTTAGGAAATTTTTCGGCACGGGCTTTACCCTCCAACTGCTCATATTTCTCCTGATGTTTGCTTCGATGACGATGGCGCAGGTTGTATTCTTTCATCACAGCCACGGTTTCGTTGCAAATCACACACAATGCTTTCTCGCCGGATTTGGTGAAGAAGTATTTCAAACTCCATTCTTCTTGAAATTTCGGACACTCATCGTCTATTTTTCTTTTCCTCTTCTCGGCCATCGTTGGGCACTAAAATAAAGTGACTTCAACGTGAAAAAATAGTGAAACTGAAAGTATCTTGCTCAAAATGTCGCTCAAAAAACCTGATTATGCGAACTAATGTCGTCGCAATTATAGCTGCAAATGACCCGAAACAATTTTTAAAAACTCTTATGACTTCTTCAGTTAAACTTACCTGAATTTAGTCTCTAAATATATCCACTTATCGTAGAGAGATTGTTGCTTTTAATTTTCCTCTTCAGAATATTCGGAAAATTCTTGTTAAACTAACGACATTCCCAATATTCTATACACACTGGTAAGTAATTACGTGAAGGAAATTATCACTAAATAAAAGAGAGTGCAACATGTTTCGCAATTAGACGCTAACTGAAACCAACACCTCCTCATCGCAGCGGACAAACGCAACTGGCAAACTGTAATCAAAATAATCGTCTTGAACAAGCAGCAAACCATTTAAAAACTCTGCCACTAGATGGAATTATATCATCTCATTGACTGTGAACCACAGGGGTAACCTTACGCGAGAGAAATGAAGCCACCAGTCTTGCGCATTGGCCATGTTCTGACTATGAAAACATTGCCTTCTTCCTTTTAACTCCATGTATTTTATCGGTGCAATTATAATCGTATACGGGACCCAGGAGATAATATAACACGTGAAATGTATTTATTTATTAATATTATCCTTAACCTTAAAATAATGCTTGCTTTGATTCTTCAATTCACGACAGTTTGTAGCAATAAAGAAAATAACATATACCTACAACATCGTCTGCTTCGATGCCATTGGAAACCTAATACTTACAGAAAACCTCCCATTTCCCATGGATACTACATACAAGTGTCGATGGGGTAACTCCTGGGTATACATGACAGTTCCAAAGCTTATATTTGTCTCCGTTAAACACAAATGGACCTAATGACGTATGTCAGGAATGCCTTAAATATCGTCTGCTACCATGTCGAATAAAACCGAACACCCACTGACCGTGTCCATTACGCATTCCAAGCAGTTTCATTCGCTGTCATAGAATTTGCTGGGTGCAAATATTTTTTATTTTTCTTCAATGGTCCTCAGTAAATTACATATGTACACAATTATGAATATCGCAAATGCATACAATTTCGTCTTCTCCAATACTAATTGTGAGCATGGCCTGACGAAAAGAGACCAAGGACACGGATGGCAACCAGTTAGCCATCACATTGTATCATATTTCTTCACAAATAACTGTTCGGACCTGTGGATTACATATGATAAATGTAATAATGAAATGCAAAAGCTGCCCAAAACATGTAGTGTACTCCTTGCAAAAAGAACTCTACGGCAAATAGCCAACAATTTTTTTTATTAGCTCACCTTTTTCAGCGAAAACATTCATTAAAATGCATCAATAATCATTCATTTTAACGCACTCTTAATTGAAAATAGAGGCGGTCAATCCCTTATGAGGGTCATCCCTACAAGACCAAAGCTAAAAGTATGCATAAAATTGAACACAGTCGACTGATGCAGAGGATAAATACGTTCAACACCAAGGAACTTTGGGAAAGACAATAATATTAGTAGCTGTTTAGATGTCTTATTTATTCTGTTTTGGCAGCCAAATGCAGAGCACGATGTCATTTTTCACGCATAGATGGCCGCTCGTGGTATTCTCTTTATTTCCCCAATTTGCACTATAAAACGCGAGACTACGGCACTTGTGTTGATTTTGGAGGCAGCCCCAAGCACGTTTTATTTGCTAAAATCCTCGATGGACTCAATACAACCACAACTGAACCACAACAAAGCCACGAAAGTCTCCAGATTTCAATGATTTTGCATTGGATCACCCAATGTTTTCATAATCACAACATGGCTAAATGCGCAAAATTCGCCTTCAATTCTCCCCGCTGGAGAGAGCTCTAAGGCTACTCTGTGCTGTGAACAGAAGTAGAGAAAGTAAGCAGCGAAAAAGGTTTTAAAATGTAGTGATCGGTTGGAAAACATAACGCACTACTGCGCGCATCTATTTTGAATTGGTAAAAACGTAACGTCCACGTAAGCGGCGGCTGATCTTGGCAGGATACACCTAAATTTTCGTAATTTTTTTCTTTAGATGAAAAGGTCTCCAAGGGCCGGATGTGATGGCCTCGCGGGCCGCATCTGGCCCGTGGCCCGTAGTTTGGAGATCCCTGGTTTACAGCATCACCTATTTATTTTTTCTGAACTAATTTCCCTAATTTCTAGCTTAGCAGGTGTTTGTAGTTGATGATGTGCTATCGGAAAAATATGCTTGACTTGTTAAATTCCAAAGTCTCATAGGAAATCCGGAATGAAAGTAAAAATCTTTTTATAGATACAAAATTTGGTAATTTGGTCGTGTTAGTTGACTTAAGTCGAAGGTAAATCAACTTCATTGGGAAATAAGGTTGTTTCATAATTTTTGATGGATGTGTCCTATGTGTTCTAATTTCATTGCATTCAATGGGATGATATTAGATTGTGATGGCCGAAATTTCGAGCATTCTTCTGTTTATGTTAAAGTCAGTGGAAACATTAAGCCGATAGAATTACTTTCATTTGTGTAATAGAAATGAAATTAAAATAATTTATGTTTTTACCGGAACTTTATTATCTAAAGCTCTGAATATTACGAAAATATTTTGCCATTTTCATTCTCTGAACTTAATAAATGAATCTCTCGCCTGACGCAAATTTATGGAAAATTTCACCTTAATGCAGCAACTTTAGCGAGTAAAATTATCGCGTGCTTAAAGAAATTAACCAGTTGTTGAAGTTTAGTTTTTTCCGTAAAACAATGTCTTTTTCGCCATTTCATGCAGATTTAAGAGCAAATTTTGTCATTCACCACAAAAACTATTTGGAAATTAATAAAAGTAAATTTCTGCTCATGTTAAGTTTTTTTCCGTGAAAATTAGCATCTCAGTGATTTTGCTCAACTTATAAAAGAAATTTCATGCCTTTCATGTCGGAAATTTGTTCGAGTAAAATATCTCGTTGTAGGTATTATATTGAGTAATATATTCGGTAACATGAAAAGTATTTTGCTGGTCACATGAAATTTTTCACCATTCACATTGCCTCTCCATTTTCAGCAGTAATATCTTCGCTTGCTCGTCGCCCTCTCCCCCGAACCCTTCCTTCCCTATGGCGGTGCCAGGAACTAGGCGGTGGGGTGGGGCGTCTCCCATCATCGTCTTCTTCATCATCATCTGTCCTTTCCCCTTATTTATTGCCTCGTTGATTGGGGCTGCCGCTTGGGTTGGGCGCGGTGGAGCGGCGGAAGGGGGGGAGTCTCTCATGAAACGAGGAGCAGGAGTGCGTTAAGCGTAGGGAGGAGGAAGGAAGGAGGGAGCGGTGCGGAATTGACGATGGAGAAAAGTGGAAGGCCTCTGAGATTGGTGGTGGTTTTAGGGAGTTATTAATGCAATTTTCGTCCCTACCGTCCGAAATTCCTCCTTCCTTTCCCCCCCCCCCTCCTTTTACCTTTCCATTTTGAAGAGTAGGGAGAATAAATTGGGAAATAAGTTTCCTTATGCTCCGAGGGGGTAGTTTTTTTTATTTCCAAGAAAAAGGGGAAAACTTCCTTTTCTTGCTCTTCCGTCCAGACTAATTACTGGTCAATTTTTTCCTCCTTCCGAGAAGCCCGATGAAATGGCACCAAATGGTACAGAATTGGGAAATGATCAATTGTCGACATGATAAAGAATTGAAATACGATTTTGCTCTCGTTAGTTTCTTTCTTCAGGTTTAATTTAGACTTATATAATTTTTTTGTGTGCGCTATTGTTGGAATATGTAATTTTTTTTGGAGTGGTGCTGGAATCAAAAGTGGATCCCTAGAGGATTCAAGAGAATCCTTTCAAGAGTTTTATTTCGTAACCGTCCGATTGCTAGGAAGTCGTCAAATCAATGGCTTAAGACTCTATTGCTTGAAAATCTAAGATACGTTTATCGTTGGTTTATAGTTGTCAGAAATAAAACGTAAACGATCAATTCGTCAGCACAGCTCGATAGCTTTTTCGAATTCAAGTTTTGTGCCAATTCTAAAATGTCACTTATTATTGATCTTCTTTAAGTTTGGCAGGACATTTTTAATTTTCAAAATTTTATATTCTATGCCTTCTTGCGTGAAAAGTTTTCTATTTTTTGAATAACTGCATCCCCTTCGTATTCATATCTGTAGATCATATTACATCATAATAAAAGTACTGAAGGATTAGGATGGGGTGTTCACAGCTGTAATGGACTCTTAAAACTTAGGTGAAAAACAATATACTGGAAATGAGAGAAAACTAATGAACTTCCAGACTTAGTTACATTTGCGGCGCTGTTCACTTTCTTATCCGTTTATATCTGTGTTTAGATAAGGCCTTTATTTTTGTATTTTCTGCGTAACTATGCTCCTCTGGCTTCACTTACTTGCTCTATATTTCCTGAAGTCACATGTTGTCTACTTTTGTCATTCGTTCCGCCTGAAAATAACACATACAAAAGGGCACTGGTCCAACAAAAAAGAAATTCCGTATCCTTCTCTTACCTCATGATTACTGTTGAATACTAATACTTCTGCTAGACGAAGACCTCCTAGACTGCCAAGAACACAACATTTGATTTTTAATTATATTCGCTGATGCGCCTTCTTGAATTCAAAGTACTACTCTTTTCTCGAAAAACCAAAAGTTTGACTCAGCTCCGGAAGAATGCAATGCATGCCCTTCAATTTTAATATCTAAAAGGAAGGTGGTACTATCTCAGTGCCTTTTTAGGGAGAGATCAAAAGGTGAGGCATATAAAAGTTAAGCCCGCCGCGACGTCGATCGTAAAAATTTAGCGCCGTCTAGTCTGCGAGAAAGAGGAACGGGCATCTCGGCGAGATCATGTTTTCACGGATGTATGTATATACGTATGCATTATTTTTTTTAAACATTTTTGGTCGAAGGGCTTCCTTTTGATTGTTTCGTGCAGCGTCGCCACGGAGCGAGACACACACGATTCAATAAAATTCTTTCTCTCCACTGAATCCCCGATCGACGCGCACATACACGTGTCCCACGGGGGAACAGGAGACCATTTCTCACGTATGTGGGTGTCTGCGGACCACTCTGCGGATGACGTCTTGCCTCTCCTACCCCCCTTCCATTCTCACGTAAGCGTCCCCCAGCTCTTTCCCCTCTTCTCCTTACCAAACCCTTCGTCTTACAAGCGTCGGGAGACTAAAGTAGCATTAAAGTGTAACCTTGCGAACTATTATCCACTTTTTCAACTCATCTTACTCATGTTGGACAATAATCAAAACTCTGTCTTCAGTAATTTGGTGGTATTCTATAATTTAACAAATTTATTGAACAAAATGTTACAAATATCTAAAGATAAAAAGTAACAGTGCTGGGTTTTAATGAATGATCGTCATTCATTCATTCATTGGCCGTTCAATCTTTAGATTGGTTGACTGCAGCCCTCCACCCTTCCCCATCTACTGCTATTATCCTTATCTCCTGGTATCTTTCCCCTATGTACTGCCTTCTTTATTTCACCCATAAAATTATTCCTGGGTCTTCCTCTGGGCACTTTTCCCTCCATATTACCTTCAATTATGTTCTTATGTTCTTCATCGTCCTTTTCTGATAACAACCTGTTGAAACCCGGGTCGTATTACTTTCAATCCTGTAGTGTTTTAATTAGTTTGTTTGTTAAACACTTTAGACAGCCTTTGGTTTCATGACCTTTCCCATGACAATTTCACGCTAATTTTTTATAGACTGTTGTGAGCATGAACATTTGTGGAGCACTAATTTATTTTATTAAAAGAGTCAATTGAATTTGCGCTCTCTTACATGATAACTAGAGTAAAAAATTGGTATGTTTCTATCTGCGCGACCCGCTATAAATGTGGGCCTGGGTTCCTTGAACAGCTCTTTCAAGACGACCGTTTTTGACCTGAGGTGACCATCGTTTCATGGGTGATTTCCACATTTTAGTTTGTCTTAAGGACAGCAATTGACCATTTTGGGGTTTCGTGTGGGCTGGGTAGATCTTTATTATTATTAGGTAGACGACGACCAAGTCATACAACACCAGGTGGCGAGCGGTTTGAGTCCCGGAGCATGTACAACTTCCTCATCTCCCGACTCCCCACCAGAGAGAACTGTCAGTTTTCCAAATACTGCATCCTGAAATGGAGCCTGCAGAAGAAGAATATTTGTATCCTCTGAAGAGAAACTTCATTTGTATTGTTAATGGCTCCTCGGGATTTCCACCGTGTCAAACTCACCGTCTTGGCCGACATTTCAATGAACGACTCGTCCATCGTCATGAGTGCAGCGAGCAGGCCATCATCAGAGCAAGATGATGGACGACTCGTTCATCGAAACGTCGGCCGAGATGGAGAGTTTGACCCGGGGGAAAGCCCGAGTAACATTTAACACCATCATTCGACTTTAAAACCGTAGATCTTTCTTCATTTATATTGGTTCTTTGATACTTCTAATGAAAAAAGAAAGTAGGAATTCCATTTCAGGTTTACGTGTATTCTATGCTTCTTGTCAATCATATTTGTCCCGGGAGTCATTAGTTAGTATTCTGTTGCCTTCCTCATCTGTTTGTCACCATACGTAACCTGACGTACCGTCCAGACTGGAGGCAGACCGCCTTTGAAGCCGTACCTACTCCACCACCTGGGAAACGCCGAGGGGATTATCTTTCGCCCGCCACGCCCGACCCAGCAGTCTATGCGGCGTGTGTGGCCCTGTAATTGGGGCAATTATCGTCTCACGGCGGTGTATCTCGAGGGCAATCGAGAAGATCAAACTCGAAGCGGGTTCACCAATTTGAGGTTGTAGTGCTTGGGAGGGTTTATCAAATTCTATAGGCCCCATTAAATTAGTAGAGGAATTAAGTAAGACCTTGTCGTGTGTTCGGGATTCGGGGAAGGATTCTCATTGTGTTTTATCTAATTGTAATGCAAAAAAATGAGAGCCATTTTGTAAATCATAAAATCATAAAATTTGGAAGAATATATTGGCACGAAATTCGGAAAATTAACCTCAACACCTAGCCTGAAACAAGTGGATGGCTGCAAAAAATGTGAAGTTTTTTTTAGAAAATAGGTTTTACTTTTCTTATTGTTGAATCATTTTTTCGGCTGGCATTCATAGAGGGACTAAATAACGAATGATCGGTGAATATACAATTATTCATCAACCATTGATTATTTGAATCGGGTATTCAGAGAATGTTTACAAACTCCTACCCATGACTCATCGATTCATGAATTTTTTATTATTTAGGTTTATCCGTCATTGATGGATTTCAGATTCAAAGTTCAAGTATTTGAGTATGGTATGAGGACTTGAAGCAGCGTTACATCTCATGAGTACCCATCTATTTTTGTTCAACTCAAGAATATACTTTTGTTAACTGCGAACTGAAAAAGAAAATCAATAATTCATAGCAATGTAAGTGCGATAAAAATCAGGTAACTGTGCTCTCATCAGCAGTATTTCTCTCGATTTTTCAGCATTAATGAAGACGTCACTTGGGAAAATCAAGAGTCGATAATGTAAGGTGCATCATTTAATATTAGTAATTCCTTTTCACGAAAATTCAATCAATTCGTGGTTACGGACGGACTATTTGAGTATTCTATGCAATTTGCATCATAAAATTTGTATCTTCTGAATGTAAAATTCCGAATATATAGCAAAGAACTTCTAAATTACCGAAATGCAACAATAAAAAACTAAAATTAATTTTGGTCGAAAGCTTGATTCACGAATATCTGATTATTGAGCCAAATAATTACAGTTCTCTTTACGATGAATGTTAGAACAATAAAGAATGGTTAATTGACAGCTATGAATATATATTGATCAGAGAATGATGAATCCTTGAATCGAAAATCAGCGATCGATTGGTGATCGATTATTTAACAATTATGAATACGAAGCAATAACTAATGAGAGATTGGAACGAATCTGCAATTATAAAGGGTCCATGAAAACCAGCCTCCGTGAAATTAACATCAAGTTTAAAGTATTCCCTCTTTTTAGCACAAGCGATCGTTTAATGAGAATCATTTTGGGCTAAAGGAGAGAAAGATAGCATTTTAGGGATGAAGATTCAATTGGAAAAATTTTTTTTAGTACAATCAGGATATTTCTGTTTGCTTTCTTCGCTATAAAAAGGTTTATGACGGAGGAAAGTAAGAGAAGCCGGTAAGGATGCTGCGGCATTGACGATCGATCGGAGGAAGAGACTACCGAAACAAAGTTTATACTTGTCTCTTGAAATCGTAGGTAGATTCACGGATGCAGGATCGTCTTAGGCTGTAGAGGATCGTCAGGCAAACTTGTGGTCTACCGCTGTGCACTTTTAGATGTGTTAACTTGGCGGAAATAGTGACAACGGCATTTGGACGCCTTGTTGATGCAGTCCAAGTATGTGGGCATGAATCCTAACAAGGTACAGTGAAGACGACAGTTAGATGTTACATGAATTCGCACGGTTCTCTATGAAAAAACATTTTCTTAGACTGAGATACAAGTTTTCGAATGATAATGTTATTGTGATGATCATGGTCGTCATGTCAATTAACTAATAACGCAAACTTCACGTTAATCATGTCATATTGCTGTTTTCCAAACAGCGTGGTTTGGATGTTGAAAAAAACAAATACATTAAAATCCACATTTAAATAGGAATGGCGGCTTGAGCTGTGCTGCCGTGGAGATAAAGAGTAAATATTTAGCATGGAAATAATGCTCGAATATGCTAAGTTAATTCATGGAATTTACTCTCTCATCTTTGTGCTAGTTTTCAATTTTTTACCTCATTTCAAGACGATATCCTCGTTTATTGTTTCGTTAGAATGTATTGACATGAGATCGTGACAGATCTGTTTAGGAAATCTTGCACGCAATCGAGGAAAAAGGTTGATTTCACGCCGTGGCTGAGATGTCTATCGAGTGATGAATCTAGTTATGATTGCCGGTGTCGCTTTCCCGTCTCCGCACGGTCACCCTCGTTGTCTCTCGAATTTATCTTCCGCCGTCCGCCGCAATTGGACACCCACACCCATGCACACCCAGCCATCACCGCCCATTCGCTTTCGCACTCCCTTCCGCTCCGATGCCCTCTCATCCTTATCTCACGTGATTTCTCTCCCTCTTCCCACGCCCCTCCCAGTCCCTAGCAGCCATTTTCTTCCCGCGCAGACATTCGGATTCCTAGCCCGACCCGTCTTCTCTTTCCACCTTATTCCACGCTCAGCCTCTCAAGGCCCGTCGTATTGGTCTCTTTCTCTCTCTCTCCAATTATCTTCCCTTATCTGCTCCTGCATTTTATTTCCCTTTTAATTCCACCGCTCTCTTCCTGCTCGTTCGGTACCGACCGTGCTGTATAATTGGTGTGTCGAAAAAGTTTTCCCTTTGCCAGTCGATCGCCAATTTACCGTTCTCGATGAAATAAAACTCAATTGTAATTTACAAGGAAGAGAAGGCGGAAGAGAGAAGATGAATGCAGAAGTCATCCTGAGAGGAGAGAATTTAGAGCAATTGGATTCCTTCACCTATCTCGGAAATACCATCAAGTGTGATGGAAGAAGTACAACAGACATCAAGCGGAGAATAGCCCAAGATAAGAAGGCGTCAATGGGAAAAAGACAACTGCTGTGTTCTAAACAGATAGAACTACAAACCAGGAAACGGTACGTTAAAACCTTCGTGTGGAGCATAGCATTATATGGATCAGAAGCATGGACCATTGGAAAAGCTGCCAAGAATAGAATAGAAGTATTCGAAACCTGGTGCTGGAGAAGGATGGTGAAGATAAAATCGACGGACAAAATAATAAATAATGAAATTCATAGAAGAGTAGAAGAGAAAATGACCACATGGAACACCATACAGAAAAGAAGAACGCGATGGATTGGGCACACCTTAAGACAAAATGGGTTTGTGAGGAATAGAGGGAAAAGTCCCCAGAGAAAGACTCAGGAATGAATTCATGGACCAAATAAAGAGGAAAGTGCATAGGAAGAGATATCAGGAGGTAAAAGAACTAGCATTTGATAGAGAAGGGTGAAGGACTGCAGTCAACCAATCTTAAGATTGAACAAACAATGAATGAATAATTTCCAACCTGTTTTGATGAAATGAATAACAGACCATGATTTAAACAGTTAGTGTCATTATCAAGATAAAAATTCTATCAATAAATTCACTTATCAAATGTTTACCTTAATAATGACACTAAGTGTTGAAACCATGGTCGGTTAATCGTCTCATTAAACAAGTTTGGAAGTTACTATTGAGTTTTATTTCATCGTGGATATAATAGCTTTTCACCAAGTAAAGCCTGAAACGCTTTCATACGAATGTACCGTTCATTCGTATGAAATCAAAGGTAAATTCTGACCTGCATATGCGACTGGAATCATATGTCATACCTATTGATTTATCCGTTCATGCCCGAGGCTGCGTTCGCCTAATGTTTCTTTTTAGTTTTATCTTTCATAATGATACTTCGCGTTCACGCTTTTTCACTCACTCCCTACCACTATCATTTGATGTTTGGGATCTCGGTATTGCTTAAATATTGGGATAGTTCTTAATCCTTTCACAGCGTATCTGGTTTTCAACAAGCGTTCTTCGAAAATGTTATTTTACAATGAAAAACAAAAATCATATTCCTATTATTTAATCAAAACTATTAATCTTATAATGTTATGAGGCAGCTGTAAGAGACTTTTATAACTTGAATTATGCGTATGTTATTGCAAAATATTAAATTTCAGAAAATAATTTTAAATGTTCATGAATCAAAAAAAAACCTTTTTGAAATATTATGGATACATTGCTAGGTGGGGATTTTGGTATTCATGCATAAACTACATTTTTTTTCGATATAAAATTAACATATTCTGGACTGCACCACGATATTTTAATGAAATTCAATTCACTTAACGAAGACATATATTACATGCATTCTGTACAAGAATGATGATACAGGACTTCACAATTGAACAATTAATTTTTCCAGAGCTCACACAAAAATGTGCTATTTCATGTGCCAATATATTTTAATCCCGTGTGAATGCGGGAAGGTGTACATCGGTGAAACTGGCAGCACAATAGAAAAATGCTTGAAGGAACATGAAAGGTGTCTCAGGTTCTTCCATCCCGAGAAATCCGCAGTAGTGGAACACAGTCTTGATAATGGATACAGGATCAATTTCAAAGGGACCAAGAATATTCAGCACGCTCCTAATGATTGGGACCAGATTGTGAAGGAGGCTGTGAAAATCAACAACCACAGAGACAACATCGAGAGAGACAGGAGTTTTCAGATAAGCAGTGCGTGGAAACCAATCACGAGACTCACTAGTAAAAGAGTCAAGAGAAAAGAGTGCCAATCAGAAGCAAGCTGAGCCAATTCACAGAGCATATTTAAGGTGACACCCTCCTGGTCAAAATTATCGCCCTGACCTGTCCGGAGGCGGCGTATAGTTTTATGAGCACTGGCTTGGAAAGTAGGGATTCTACATCGACATCGATTTATAGAACTACTCGATGCTTTTTAGCTAAGACATCGGAAACATTGATCAGTAAAAATAATCCGATTGAGTAAAAAATTGAGTCAGTGGTAAGTACTTATGCAAACATTGAAAAATCGACTTCTCGATATATTTTAGCCGGTGCGGCATCCCTACTGGAAAGACACGTCTCTCGTTGTATTTGATCTCACTGAAATAAATGTGTCTATTTGGGAGGACACGAGTCTCATTTCAGTCTTCGCAACTGCTTTTCTGCTCTCACCTCGCCAGAAATCTACAAATGTGAACAGAAGTATAGAGTTACACATTGAATTTCAGCGTTGGATTGACGGTCAGGTGCATGTAGTATGGCAACTCATCATTCATCTATCGCCGAAAGACTATATTTTTGTCCCATCGACTCTTTCGTTATGTACACTTTTACTAAAAAAAACGGGACATGGAACAGAATAGCTGTCGGAGTATGAAAAAATTAGTAGAGGATGAGGATGAGAGGGGCTGCAGTACACTAATCGCTGGATTGAATCCGTGCACACTTCAATGCTCTTCCTTAACAAAAATAATGTTCACTTTTTTTGTGAAATATTTCATTCGAAATACTCCGGTCAGAATCAGAATTTCAATTTTTCATCAACCCCTTTGTAATCTGAATGATTAAGCGGGATTTGCTGACTGAATTCTGTCATATTTCATGTAGCACGTTTACATCTTCCGTCAAAGTCCCAAATTCCTTTTGTTATTGTTTCCCTATTTTTGTACGACTTCGCCTGTTCTTTTTCTCCATTATTACTTAATATGCTTCACCATACTCTACTGCTATGACCTAATCTATTAGGCTGCTCATGAGTTAATCTGTTATTTGCTTGAGCTGCCGCCTTGCTATTCCATTTATAGTTTATTATACTTATTAATACTCTTCCTGTGTGTGACATAAAACCTTTGATTCAGTGGCCCTAGTCTTCCCGATATTTATTCTACTTCGAGTTGTGGGATTAAGTTTGACCTTTCGAATTCCTGCTTTATTCCTTTCTCATAAATTCAACAACATTGAGAAATTAAGCGACCTTTCATTGTATTTGTAGCATTTATTTACCCCAAGGGAACGAATTAAATTTAAAGGGAACTCTCTCTGGAGCGTTTTTGCTTTTACTACGCCCTCTGAGCAAATGGTTCTAAATCTCACTTCTGTAGTCTCCTAATAAAATCTTAATGTAATGGACTCCATCAAATTTTAGCTGTACAACAGAGATAGAAATAAAATTGTAACGTTGGTGCTGGTCATGAAGAGAACCTCAATTTCGTCGCATTCGTACCTGAATTAGTCGAGGATATTCCTAACAAATTGTGTGAAAACACTGCCTTCAGAGAAGGCGACTTCTGTGTTGAGTGGTCTGCGTGTTGAAGTCGTGAACTCACGTTTGAGAATCGGATACTGTTCTTTCATCCCCTCATTTCTCATCACTTGAGGTAAAATGCGACCTCGGCTTGATAGATTTGAGTCTCCTTTCCGTCTAAGATACCCTCTTACAAGTTTCTACGCTTGCGTTACGTTAGTGAGCTGCACGATTAGAATCGCGGATGGCACAAAACAGGTACCTGGCATCAGGCGTCTGATTCGTTGCCTTAATTATATGGTGCTCAACTTCGACTATACCGAGCATTTTACGTCACAGTTTCGACAAGTTTCAACTTCTATAAAAGCTTTATTTTGATATTTGGAGTTTATTACACCAAAATTATTGCATGATTGTCTCGGGGCTTGCAATCCCGAGAAATTCCTAAATAGAACACCTGGTCCGCGGAAACGAGTAATAACTTTTTCAATTGACGTGGGTTCTTCTACTCGTTTCAACTTTTAAGACATTTCAAATTTTAGCAATTTTACTAGCAGTAAACATTTTATGAGAGCCAAGTTTTGCTCCACTTTACGAGTGGAGGGTAAATGATGAGAAAGTGGGAGAAAGTTGAGATAGTTAGACATTGGTAAGGCCGTGGACGTAAGGTGTGGATATGGTTATGAGTCTAGGAAAAAAGAGTTGATTAAAAGTTATTGGAGGTTAAAAAAGAAGACTACCTAATGCATGGGCAATGCCCGTGACCTGCCGACGACCATTCTATGTGACTTACGAGTATTTTAAAGCAATACTAGTGCCGCCCTAGTAGAACCGATGTTGTGTATTTAACTGTTTATTTTAACTTTTTTTTGCAAATAACGTAAGCATGATCTATTTCCTGTCCAATATTTCCATTACTGTATATGGTTACACAAATATTATCACCAAATAGTACCAGCACATTCAATCAATCACAATTACCACCCCAATCAGACTGGCTGTGTCAGGTGGAACTATGAGAAACCTGCTTAACATTGTGAAATGAAAGCTGTAACTTAGTCATTTCACATCAACTTTATTAACCTTTATTAAAACTTATAAATCTTATTAAAACTTATTATACAGTTAACAAAGTTTATGTGGAATTAGAGGTATAAGTTACAGCTTTCATTTCACACTAGCCCTTAATACTGAATAGCTGTGAATAACTTTATTTCAAACTTGTATCATAACTTTTTTATAATAAATAAAATAGATGATGAGACAATTCAAAAAATACATAGGGTGTAAGTGTGTTATGTAATCCAGAAATACGTATATTATTTGATATTGATTGAGTGATAATAACCAACTTTAAAGGCGCTATGCCAGGCATATAAACATGAAGAAACCTCAACCTTTCGAATTTCCATTAACCCTTTCTCCACATTTGCTCGGACATAAGATTTCTTCTTCCCAATCAGCTGCGTCACTTATTATCGACCTCGCCTCTAGTGTGTGGTCAATCTAATTATTTGCCCTTTCTCTTCGGTCTCTCTATTCCTTCCTATTTGACGTTCGAACGGCTTTTTCTCTTCCTGTAGTCTCTTTCCCTTTTTCTGTCTTCGGATGTATTTATCGTCCAATCTCCGCCTAGACGGGGTCCTTCCTTTCTGTGTTCTGTTCTAAACTTCGGTGCTATCTAGGCGTCAGAGATTGCAGCTGTACTCGAACGGATATGAAGGAATGAGGTGAACTTTATCCAATGAATTATGGCAGGGGCTTGCAAATTTCAGCAGGTGAGCCACGCTCGACTCTTTGGTTACGTACTTGTGGCTCTGAAGTCAAATTGAAAAAAAATTTATAGTTTTATCTCGTAATTATGTGATAAAAATTGAAATTTGTGGAACATTTCCGTGATAAAATGTTTGTTATACAAAAATACGTGTTCTCCACAGATTTATTTTTCTAAAGACTGACGGTTTCGGATGTTACTCCATTATCAGGTGCAATACAATCGTGTTGCAGTAAATTAACTTCAACGGCCGAAACCGATGATCTCAGGAATAATAACACAGTAGAGAGCCTTATGTTGTGTTCATTTACGTTCCTGCAGTTTTATCTTACTCTGTTTAAAACCAATGGTAACAGATTTTTACATTTATTCTCAGCTTAATTCACGCACACGGGATTTAACAAACAACTTAAATAACCCTCACTCGAATTTCACACCTCGCTGGTTCTTAAACATTAAATGAATACGTGCATTTAGTAGGTACGCTTCGGAAATGAGGCATAGACTATGATGAAGGCCTTTCTGAATTTTGCTTTAAGAGTGTGGGTGTTTGCTTTTAGTTCACAGCGAGCTTCTGTCACTGTAAAAGTTTGACCTCATACATGGATTTCCATAGGTTAGAAGAAACACTGGTCATCATTAGGGATGATGGTATAATGTGCTGAAACCATGGTTGGTGACGGAAAATAAAAGTGTGGAAACTGTACCAGTGTTTCTTTTCAAATATGAAAATCCATAGGTTCCGAAAAGTTAATGTCAATACGCTCTTGTATGCTCATACACGGAGTTACAAATTAAAAATATCCTAGGCTTATTGTTGAACTAGATTTATTTTTATATTGAACGAACTATAAACTTACTACTACAAAAAAACATCGGTGATTGATACTTGTCAGTGCATCTTCAAAGTGATGTTCTTGCGACAGGATTGGTTCTTTAGTTATCCAGCTGAGGTTTGGGGATGGTTTTCGGTGGCATTTGCCCCATTCAATTCATACAACACAACCAGCTCCTCCATTCAAGGTTCGGTATTTGTAGGCGGGAAAGATATGATAATTATTGTAATTCCTGAGGGCGATCATTTTTCTTGAAATCTATGAAAAGGATACCAAATTCGACTCATTTGCTACATTTGATGAAATTCCATTTAGCCCTTTGCCAAATAGGGTTAAAATAAGGTAAATCTTACATAAAACTTCGCTAATGTCTTGTTTCTATAAGGTCTTCTTTTGCGCTATGGCGATTAATAACTGGATTGATTCCCTTAAACCAGAGTTCCTACACAATGAAGAGCACTATTTCCTGTGCTCTTGCTTGTTCTCCGTTTTATTTTGGTAAAAAACTCTTTAAGTGATATGTTTTAATAATTTTATTGTTAATCAAGCATTTCATTTCATCCATCAACGTCCTCTTTCTTCTCAGTGACTTGATTTACTACCTGTCATTTTGTATCCTATTGCGCGGCTGGAATGTGCTTATGATGGAGTGCAGGACTTCCTGGTTGAATTATTCCTGCGCTGTAGGCCGTGGTATCGGTTTTTGGGTAGTACATGACTGATAATAATATTTTCATTACCCGTGCACCGTAATAGAATGCTCAGTAATTGGGTCAAGGAAAGAATTTTGGAGAGGAAAATAGATAGAGATAAAGTCTAAATTACTTAGGGTACTCTAGCGTGAATAGTTTGTCAATTTTGCGTTCTTCAATAATAGAACAATAGCCGTGCCAAAGTTCAGGTTGCGTTGCACTTCAATGGCCTAGCCGAGGTAGCCGACAACGTGCTTGAAAAATGTGTGTTATAGAAGATATTTCAACAAGAGTTGCATATTATTCGTCGACATCGGTTTTCAGGTGCTCCAATTTCCGAGTTTCTACCGCACTATTCAAACACCGTTATCATATGACATGAACGAAATCCATCATTTTCGCGCAAACGAAAATTCATCTTGAATAAAGACTTCATGGTTTCAGTTGCCGCTAGATTGTGTACTTTGTTAATTAATTCGACTCGGAATTTTGAGATCCATTTATGTATTCCAGTGAGTTAAATTTTTGTTTTGTTTTTAAGCTTTTATTCAACTTCAGCGGAATGCCTTTGGGTATGGGTGAAATCTTATGATCTCATTTTAATCCTTTGTCAAAGAAATTAGAGCTTTGCAATATGGCAGAAATGTAGAAGACTACTTGCAGAACAATGTGATGAAAAAATAAAAAGTTAATAAAATAAATGGCTTCTTTATCAGACATTTGCCATATATCTTCGTATTTATTTATTTATTTATACTCACAACCCCGAAAACAGCACAACAAAGGTCTTTTACATCCAGTGTTTCAACATTAGCAATAGACGAACATACACACCCATGCCCTGGGCAGATAATATTCTACCCAGGCGGGACTCGAACCCGCGACCCTCGGGTTAGTAGGCGAGGACTTTACCCCACAGCCACAGGAGCCGACGAATGTATATATAAATGCCACATTTCCTAACTTCATTCTTATGCATGTTCTATTCAAAGACTATTACACTTATAATGTTTATTCAATCATTGATTAAAAAATTGAGGTTTTTATGTTTGATTTATTTAAAAAGATCGCATTTTGTATTGCATTGAAAACATTTTAAACAAATGATAGCGGCTCAAAATGTGATAACCTGGGTGTTTGTGCACCCAATAGACATCATTACTATGGTGATTAAGGTTTGTAAATCTCATAGGCTTTTTTATCGTCCGGTTCGTCTCACTTTTCCGTCTTACTCAGGCTCCTTTTTTCCTTTTTTCTCCGATATTTTAGTTCTTTTATTATAAAAAAGACGTCTACTTTCGCGCTCCTCCTTCCGTCAACTTTCAGCCTTGGTGACATTTCCCGTCTGTTCCCGCCGTGTACTTGAGAAACCGAAAAGTCACTTTCTTCTTCCTCACCGTCTTTGATCTCTCAATCGCCTTCGCACTTCTCTCCCCGTCTCTCTGCTGACCTTTGCTCCCATTTTCCCCCTTTTCAATGCGTCGCTCGTGATTTTTTTCTCATCCCGACCTTCCCATAATCCCTAGCGCGCCCATCCAATCGTCCTCCCTTCAACCCCTCTGAATCTTCTCTTCTCCATCTCCTCCTCCTGTCGCCCATTTCCTCTTCGCCTCGTCGTCATAAGCCTGGATAGGACATGCGTCGTGCCCGAGTGTAACACGTCGACAATCCGCCTCGCCTCATCTCTCGAGGCGTGATAGCAAGGACGTTACTCGCCCGCACCCACTGCCACCCTCCAAGTACTCTCTCGGTATTGCCAACTTTCCATTTTAGCACTCATCCAGACAAATGGCGCCTTTCAGTATTGGTCAACCGGACACACTCAGGGATATAATAATATTTCATAATCAGTCATGATTCTGGCTGGGAAATAGCGGCGCCAAAGTACTTTTATCTACATAACGGCACCATGCAATCATCATCTCCTTGACTCTCGCTTAACCTGAATTGATGATAATGTTGAACTTGCTGCAGAGGTTAAAGATATGATGCCTACGTGGAAAATTATTTCAATCGATGTAAGTCCAATACTCCTGAAATGAATTTTTCCGTCGTCTTTAACATTTTAATTGAAATGCTAAATCTCGAATTAATTTAGCGTATATTACAGAAGGTGGTCGTCTCTAGCACCAGTTGTATTGTATAAAAGTGTCTTTCAACTAGATAACAAAAATAATGAACATGAAATTAACACGTGTCGGTCCACTACATAATTTAAGACAACATTAAAAGAAAAAAATCAATATTAAATCTCTTATTCCTCGCATTGTCAGAAAATTAAACAGCTTATTTTGGAGGTTATATAAATTTATATATCTACCTCCGCAAAAAATCCTGGTTTGGGGTTATCATCAGTATTAAATTGGCAGTCAGATTATCTAGCATTAAAAAAAAAATCTATTAGCATATGTATGCATATACATTGAAACCGGCCTCCGCGGCCACCTCCCTTAAGCAATCACCTCTCTAAATAATCGATTTTTTGGGAATAGAATGAATTTGACTAACATATAAGCAATGAAAATTCTCCCTTCCTTCCGCAGGCTTCTCCTTAAGCGGCCATTATCTCATGGGTCTGGTGAAGGCCGCTTCGTACAGGTTTCACTGTCAATTAATTTAAATATCTAATTGCATACAACCCTATGACGGTTATCCTCAGCAGCTATAAGTTAGTGATTATTGTCGGGCGTGCTGCAACTATAAACTCCATTTTCCTCTCAATTCTAAGCTTTTTTCCTGCGCGGGTCTTTCTTTTAACATTAATTTGTTATTTGGTTTGTAAAATCTTTTGTCTGAGTATTCAAATAAAAGGTCGATCAAGAGTTGAAATATGTAATGAAATGTTGTATGGTGCGGGAGAGTAAACAGAAAAAAACGAGAGTATGCAATAGGCATTAGAGATATGAATGTGGAAAACATTGGAGAGAGTGCTTTGAGCGATATGGAAGAGAAACTAGTGGGCGGTCTTACGGTGGGAGGGGAAATTTACTCTCACTAGAGACTATTCCTCACAGACGAGTCATCTTTCATTGGTCGTTCAATTCTAAGTTTGGTTGACTGCAGCTCTCCACCCTTCCCTATTTAATGCTAGTTCCCTTACTTCCTGGTATCCTTTCCTCTTTATTTGGCCCATGAACTTATTCCTCTGGCGACTTTTCCCTCTATTTAACCTTCAATTATGTTCTTCACAACATACGCATATTAGGTTGATAGTTTTCTCTGTTATGTCGTGAACTTATTAATTCACAATATCATTGCGCAATTCATGAAGTTTTGCAACGGAAGTTATAGTTTAAGTTGAGTCCATGAATTTGGAAAGATTGGTTATTCTATTCAATCCCAAAATTTCTGGCTCAAGGGACATTGTGTTTAAAGTGCCATTCAGTTGGTCTCTTAGGGTTCGTTTTCAATCTCCATTCACTTAAATAATACTTGAAAAACCGGTCAACTTCACATTTAATTTCAACCGCCCAGGTGTTGCCAATATTAAGCTGTCAAATCATGAGTAATATACTACGATGGCCGAATAAAGTTGTGAATTCAATGCGACAGAAATGCCCAAACACCTAATAGGCTCAACCCACCCACTAAAATTATTGCCGTTCAATCTCGCTCTGATGGTTTATGGGATAACTCATTTCATTTCTCGCTAGAGGTGCAATTTCATTTCCCTTTCGAAGAATTGTTTCCTGTTGAAACGCCAAGGAGTGATTGATTGGGAATAATTTTGGTTTACAGTGGCGTGTGCCTGTTTTGCATTTTCATCGTTATCTGGCATTGGGGTCTCATAATTTTACACAACCAAGTTAGATACGGTTTCTGCCATTTGTTTGTGGCAATAGCAGGCTTAACAAGATGGCCTCTGCATTAAGCTTGTTGCCGTTTCAGTGTTTGGTAAGGTTCTCAATTAAAATTCACGATCGTTGCCGACCACGAAATGGGAATGGCTTAGGCCAGACATTAACCCGAAGATGGAGAAATACCCGCTCCATAATTCCACCATGAACTGGTTAGAAGCACTACCGTTGGAGTACTATTAAGTTTTACCATTATTTAATTATGTGCACAGAAGCATTTCTATATCTTTATCCTATTTAATGGATGAAGAAGTAAAAGAGAGGGGCTACTTTGCTCTGGTTAATCCACTCCTCCTCTATGCCGCGAGCATTTGGGACCGTGGATAGAAAGTTGTAAGCAAATAAATAAATAAAATTCGAAGGAAAGCTGAGCGCTTCGTGAAAAACTCCCACGAGCGAACATGTAGTGTTTCTCAGTATTTAGAGGGATTAGATTGGGAACCACTAGACACTCGGAGGCTACATGCTAGGCTTAGTTTGCTTGAGAAATTCAGAATAGGTATGTTTCAGAGCGACATACAGAAGATCATTGTGACGCCACGTTACTTGTCTAGGTCCGATGGAAGCGTCATATTAAGAGAGATACATTGACAAACAGTTTGAGTACAAAAATTTGTTATTTCCACGCATAAAAGGTGACAATAAAAACGCTTAAAACTTACACGTATCTACTTAATCTACTTCTAACGCTTCCATAATACTTTTCACAATTTTACTTCCCAAAACCTTAACCTTTAGAGGCAGTAAATAGAATTGTGATGTTGGCACGTATAGTAAACCACGTATGGCTGAACTTGATCCTCTGATTTAAAAACTGACCAGGTGACAGCATTAAAGTTATAACTCCTTCCGCCATTCCCACCCACACAGTTCTCACATTCTCCTTCACCCTTGTCCATGCAAGAAGTGCCCCCTCATCACACGTTTATGCGGAGACTCTGAGGGTAGGATGTAGATGTAAACGTATTTCGAACCTGAGTGCCTTAAGTCCATTTTCCATATTTTTTCACCATATTGCATCACTACGAAGGAACTTCTGTTCTATTTTTTCCTTTGAAGACTTTTTTTTATCCAAAAAGCGATATTTTGCACTTATACCATTTTTGTTCTCTCTTCTTTTGTTGTTAAATTTCCGTAGGTAGAGTCAACCTCGTTTGGTTCATGTTAGTCCGATTTGAAAACTGACCAGGTGGCAACACTGAAACCACATCTCCTTGCGCCATTCCTGCCCACACAGTTCTCACGTTCTCCCTCTCCCTTGTCCACGTTAGGAGGGCCCCCTCATCACATGCTCTCGGAGAGGGAATTTTCCTCCTCTTGACACTTCCTCCAGGATCCTATCGCGCGTGCTTCCATCTCTCTCTCTCTCGCTCTCGCCCCGTTTAGTTTTCGTACCCTATCCTTTCTGTGGCGGAAGACTATGTTCCACAGAATATTGGCATTGGCAATAAGCGTGTGTGTCAGCGCTCCGGGGCAAACCGAGGAGACCGCAAGAATTTCCGTAGACCGAGCCCTTTCTCATAGTTTGGGATTTGCTTCGTCGCACGAAGTTGGCTTCATCCCCAAGAAACGTTGGCTGTGGATGTTGTTGCTTTAGTCTTCCAAGAAATTGGGCACGTGATTACGCGTGATTGCGCGTGGGTTTACTCTATACTTAATGAAAATACCTCTCAACATATTTCTTCGGCGGGGCAACATGTGTAGCTATCAATTTCCTTAACGATCCTGAGTGTAGTTCTCAGTGTTTCTGAGAATGTGATCCTATTACTCGGTCGTGCGCCGTTATCTTACCTTTTGTTGACGGAATAGAGGTAAATTATTTGTTTAGATACGTTTTACATAACTTTGAATGGGAAAGTTCTTTATATTTTTCTCAACAACACTTCTAAACCAATTAAGTCAATTTGTTGTTTATTATGCCGTTGTTCTTAAATCATTGCAAATTTAACGATTAAAACTTATCCTAGCTGAGTGTTTGAATATGAATGTTAACTCCTGGCACTCAAAATGTTAAGGATTACGCTCGATAGGATAACTTTTAGGAAGATACTACTTTTGAACGGATTCAACAATAAACTCTTTTAAATCTTCAGTCTCATGAATAAAAAATGAATGATCATGTGCGGATTAATTCGAGGCAATGTAATGTAAGTAAAGAAATTATACAGAAATGAACAATTTGCAATTATCCACATAAATAAAAAGACGTAAAATCCACAAAAATCAGAAGTATTCACAGAAATTAAAATAAATAAAAGAAAAAAAGCAGTCAATTTATTCCTGTGGATACCTATTTGCAAATTTTTAGTTTCTGCATCATGCATAAATCCCATTCAATATCTCAGGAATCTGCGGATTGTTTTGGCAATGAAATCACGGTAAAAGCTTTAGGTTGTAGCGATTGAAACTACACCTAAATTTATAAATAAACAATAAACCAACCTGAGAAATGTAAGCAAGGTTACCTTACAAGACTCGATCAGTTATATCTTTTCGTATTTTGTGTTCACAATTTTCCAAAGTACACCATGCGGTGCACGATCGTCCCTCCTTCCTCCAACTCCTACAAACTCAACCCGATGCTGAGAGCAGCGAATGGAAGTTTTGAATCTTTGGAACAGAAAACTTATGGGGTAATGGATTGGAGTTTCAGGATACTATTTCTTTGAGAAAGATTGAAGTCTATTTAAACCGTACTACGTCACGCGATCGGAAGAGTATTCTTACATAAGCCTACCACATCCGGAAAATCTAATCTAATTAGGCTTTACGAGGCTTTTAGTTTTTATGGTATGTGTTTCAAATCTATGTTGCATTTCCTTTATTCTTAACACGTAGTTACTATCCATCATACAGTGCTTTTCATGCGTCTTTTCTCTTGGAGTTGAGAACAAAGTACGTCGTCAGAATACTGTGCAATATTTTTTTTATCATTAGAGCGGAAGGTAAAGCTGCGAAATTAAATTTTTTCACCTCCGAAAAAGTAGAAAGTTTGGGGAAAACTCCCCTTCTCTAGTGAGGGTGAATTAAAAATATGGAATAGGATTTCTCACTTATTGTGTTTCAATCTAACGAAGTGGAGTTTTTAAACTTAGCCTCCCTTGATTGCAGAAACATTCTTGGAAAATTGCCTGATCTCCGGAATTAGTAATAGTCTGTATAAGATTAATGGATCATTAATCTGGTTACCTTAATTGTATAGCCTCTACTGCAGTGCGAGACTCTAGCGTTACCTCCGCTGTCAAAAACATCTAAAATGGTGTTTTTTTTAAAAGTGCGAATCCTTTTTACGATTCGTTTACAATTTACGAATCTTCTCTGAATGATGTAAGACAATCTCTCACCTTCATTTCGGGCTTATTTATTCAATTATTTATATAGTGATTTCAAAACCTTGGTGGATATATCGTCCTTCAAATTATGCAGAATAATCTCTATTTACTTGTGGTTATGTAATCGTGATGATCAACGATCCTCAGGCGACTTTTTTTAGTCATGATCTCTTCGAGAAAAGAGTTATTTTGGAAATCTAGACGCAAATTTACGAGGTTGTAAGGCTCCGTAAATGTTATCCAATAATTGGTTTATTCCTTGATACTTTCAAAGTACTTTATTCGCCTCCTATTAATAATTTTTGCTTCAGCTAGAGTTAGTGTCTTATAAATGCCTTCAACGCTTCACATTGTGTTGTTGTAAGTTGAAGGCAACGGAAGAAGTGGTAGATGTGCGGTAAACTGAACAGCGCATTAATCACACTAGTTGGTATATATATGCAAGAGTAGCTGATGGTGCTGCAGTGCTATCGATAGCGTCAGTAACGGCTATGTTATTGGTGATCTTAGAGTAAGAGAGGCTGCACCATCACTGCCGTAGAACCTTTGGAGATGTGTTGATTGAGCTGTGCTGTTGTTAAAGATGCATTAAAATATTTTTGATTCTTTTATAAAACATGTGTATTTCTTACAATACTTTATCTATTGCAAGCTTTAATTAATGTCAATGAGTCACTCAAGGAGGAAGGATGAAACGAGTCATAGCGCAGATTGAGTAATGACATTTTCTTGCCATTGATTTTTCCTGGATAGACATGAGATAACGTTTATCATTTTGTCACTCCAGGTATTACACTTTCCTGATGTGTGTGATAATATTTTTCTCATAAAATATTATGCTATGACGTTTGATCTTTTCTTTCTCCTTCAACTTGCTAATGAAACTGAAGTTAAGTCAGATTACGGTACGGGAAAAAACTAGCATGCTGCTTCGTAAATCGCGCGTTTGCGGGATTCTGCTGGCTGCAACTGGGGGGCACAGATTGAATGGTTAAATGTGCTCACTACAAATCTAGTTTTTTAGAAGCAGTGATTGCTGTAAGCCGCTCGTGGCCGCCAAACCCCTCACAAGTTCTGTCATAGTGTGTGTGCCCGTGAACACCCCTCCCCTGTGTACAAGTGAATGTTCCCGGCCATCAAGAGGAAGGAGAAATCACCGGACTGGACTTTTGAGTTTTCCCTATTCAAACACTTATATTTCATTATTTTCCTATTGCACCACAGTGGATTACAATTTATTATATTTTGTTATCTGTGATTAAATCGATCATTTGTTTTTATCGATCATTCTCTGGTCCTTCGGAGCCTTTAATACCAACTCAATTTACTCACCACATGTGAAGGAAACGAAATCTATGTTAAATTAAAGGCTTGCTTTTATGTTAAACTTTAGCCACATAAGACATTCATTGTATCCGGTGTAATGTATTTTTCGTAGCTGTTATCGCTCTAAATAATGACTGGGTTTTCTCTATTAAACTACTGACGGGTTTTAGCTAGTTTCCCTATTTTATTAAATTGTTTTATATCGCTTTAAAATTAACTTTATCCATAAAATATTCTTCAGTATTCCCTGATTTGAATGCGTTCTAATTTTTGAAAGTTTTTCTTTCCATCTATGTTGAAATGAACCCCCCTACGCTTGATCACTGTGCCATTTAGCCTGTTTATTATTAGTGGACAGGTAATTTACGTTCCCATTATTTTATTTATAATTCTGAGAAACTGAACTCAAAAATTTATTTTAACTGTATCATTCAATTATCGTCACTTAAGCATGGCGGTAACCTAAATTTATTATTTTTATTTTTTCGCTTTTATTCTTTTTATACTTATTTATGCAGTACTTGCCTCACCTTATAAACGTGGGTTGAATTTTCCTTTCTTTCTTGTTACATTACTTATTTGATCAGTCCCGTTGCCTCTGATGCTTTCTTGTTGAGATCAATATACCGAATGCAATCACGTTCTCAGTGGAATATTTTTAACTAATTATGTTCAGTTGCGTACTCGATTCACGTGCCAAAAACAATCAGAGCTCTGTACGTTACCCCATGGAAGTAGAGCATGAAGAGGCAATACTGATCGTTATGTATAGTGGTACGAGCAATATGGAATCATTCGGTCACGATTTTTATTTGTTAAATTTATTTCTGCTGACTTGCAGATGACGCTCGTGGTGTCTCTATCGGCACTTCGTTTCAACTTGCACTCTCCGTAGTTGCCAATGAACAGTGATAAATTAATAGAAACAGTTAACTAGGTAAGTGATGCAATTTTTTTTCGGTCCTCATGCCTCGCAAAGTTATCTGAATTTTTTTTTCTAGCGATTGGATTTTACGACGTCCGCGACAAGCGCATCATTCCTGAATGCTTCACCGCCTTTGCAGCGCCATATCCTTATGTGAACTCAATTTTTCCGCTCCGGGGATGGAGATTTTGCCGGAAAAAGAGCATTAGGTAAAGATGCCTCCCCGCGAATGTGTAGAATGGTTTCTTTTTCTCCTGGAAACCTCATCTCTTCGGTCGTTTATGCTGATTGCGGCGTTGCGTTGTAAGGTTGTGATAAAATCAGAACCTTGTGCACACCGCTCGGTTCGTTTTGCGGAAGGAATCAAAACGATACTTTTTTCCCTGCTATGAATGCGAGAACCAACCCTGCACCGTATACGTGTGCAAGTTGGATTACGGCGAATGTTTCTTTTGCCATTCGCGCACAAAAACCTGTTTCGTCGTTTGCATTTTGATGCTTCCTCACTTCGCTGCATGGCCTCCCGCATACTGTTCCCATCAGGATGCGGACGCGGATGCTACTTTGGTGATTTCTGTGACATTGAACGAATACCTCTACGTCCTCTGTAATAGTACGGCTATAGCTTAGTATTTTTAAGTCTAGGTACTCATGGATAATATCCTCTATGCTATCACACAGTTGACATTCGTAGCGCCTATATTAAGCAAGAATTATACCTAACTCACCACTATATCTGGCTAACAAAGTGCATTGAAATATATGTGACTGAACTAGATTAATTTGATTAAATTTAGATGAAGCTGGCTCTAGCTTAACTGTATCATCTACTACATCATATCACAATATTTGTATATTGGCTGGTTTGTTCAAAACAACTCCAGAACTTGTTGGCCGATTGTCTTACTATTGATAGCTCAAATTATTCCATCTATATTTAGACTAGATCTTTTAGCACAAAAACACATTGATTGCTCTGATTCTCACATCTATTGAATAGTACTAGCAAAGCTCTAAAAAAGACCTGAAAATGTAAAGTAAACAACATTAACTATGCAGGGCTGATTCTAACATTTTATGTAGTATATTCACATATTATTTTACCGCAGATGACAGTGAATTTAAGTAACACAAGCTATAAGGCGGTATACGATACGCGTGACTTAATTGGCTCTCATCACACGACATGTTATCGCCGTGTAATTATGAGCCACTTAAGTCACTATTATCGTAATGTACTATCATTCTCTCCGGAAGAAAACTGCACGTCTCATAGAAAAACAATCCAACTTAACTTCTATCTTGGGCCATTTAGCTGTCGGTGATTATTTTTCCTCCTTCACGCAGTCGTATCTCTGACGAATAGTCGAATCGCTTTGAAATATGCAGCATATCACCGAATGTGTTTATCACGAGTGGAACACATAAATAGTCAACATGCCCCTTCACTGAACATATTAAAACTACACGAATACCTTAAAGATGTGTATAAAAATCTGAGATGCTTGTTTATTGTATTAAAAAAACTATAATGTACAACAAGTAAGATTTGACCGTGGTTTGCTAAAAGCTTTTCCTTGATCGCCACTGCGCATGTCCGCTGTGCGTTAAGTCCATAAGTTTGTTGCCATAGTTATTTCGGCTGTAAAAAGGCCGTTTTACTCGAGGCACTTAATTGCATAAGGTCATGCATTAATGGATGTACATTAAAAATGCGTCGTGTATAGCGTTGGGTTTCTGGAGTGGTTGCGTGAATCCATAGACGACAGATGGGATAGTAGCCATTATTGTTATTCCGTTCCCGCGATCTTGGAATTTCTGTGGATAATATGTGAAATAAAATATCTAATTCAGTACGACCTTAATACTAATGGACTGCGTCTTGGTACTCTTTTTAGTTTAGGTTAACATTTTGACAAACATATGCGAAGGACCGGCAGGTAACTGAACTAAAGCTCTGGAATTGGTTCTATCTTTGGATTCACAATGGAACATTACTGTCGCATTTGTATCCAGCGAGTGCGTACCTGTATGCAGATCAGTCTTCGTGGATATCACATTGGTTACAATGCAGATATATTGTGATTTTCTCCTTATTGATTGTCTTCCTGCTGTGTGTCCCGTGTGACTAAAGAATTGCTTACTTACTTTACTCTACGCGATCAGGCCTAGTAGACCGCGCGATGTCAGGACCTAGGCTATCCACTCTTCTCTTCTTTTGGAAATTTCCCTCCAATCTTCCCAGGCTGCTATTTGCTGTAGATCCTCTCTTATATTATCCATCCATATTTTCTTTGGTCTTTCCCTTGGTCTTTTCCCATCCGGGCTCATGTAATTTGCAAGTTTAGGATATCGTTCATCGTTCATCTGTTCCACATGTCCTATCCATTCCAATATTCTGCTTCTTAGTAGTCCTACTGTGGTGTTGTTTCGATAAAGGTAATATAGTTCCTGATTATGTCGTCTTCTCCATTCCCCTGTTATTTCTCTTGGACTGGCTCATATATTTTCCTAAGCACCCACCTCTCAAATACTAAGAGTTTGTTTAAATCTTGTTTTCGTGTGCTCCGGCTTTGGCACCCATTGAGAACCACATGGAGAAGTAATGTCTTGTACAATCTTATATTAAGCTCTCTTGATACATTCCGGGACTTCAAAATATTGCTCAGAGCATAGAATGCCTTATTACCAGCTTGAATTCTCGCTTTAATTTCTACTTTATTTGATGCCTCTTCCGACAGAATTGCACCAAGATTCCCGCTCTATCACTCTCTTACTCTCGTATAATTTTCTTCATTTATTTTTATCTGTAAAACATCCGGTAGGCGGCGCCCAAGTCGCAGCAGTTCTGAACCACTGACAATGGAGAGCAAGTCGTTCTCCGAAACGTCGGGATTCATTGACCTGCTCACACGGTGGAATTCCCGATAAACATTTATCCATCGATAAAATATTACTAAAAGAAACTTGAATTGTTATGGTCGATAAGCTGATGGGGTTACGTTTGCATTTAGGTTGGGATCCGCTAGAGACTCGAAGACTGCACGCTAGGATTAATTTGTTTGAGAAATTCAGAACAGGTATGTTTCAGAGCAAAACAGAGAGTACAACTTTCACGTCTCACATTTCTTGGTATGACAGAAGCGGTACAACAAGAGAGATACGTTTCCGAACGGATAGACACAAAAATTTGTTCTTTCCACGCAAAATACGTGACCACAATAAAAACTGAGCTCCACTAAATACACTCCCATATTACACGTCACCATTTCACCTCCCAAAAACCTTTGCACATTTACACGCATGGTTCTTAACACACCCTGCCACGCACCCACGCGGCGACTCGCAGGGTAGTATGTAGATGTTGCATGTACATGTTTAAAAAGAACCGGTCGTCATTTCCTCCTATTTTCCCCTTGGCCTAGGTCTCTTATATTTCGACTAGGATGATAAGGGAAGGAGGAGACGTGGCAACGTTGAAAGACTTTTTGACAGTCGGCGTCTGCACTGGTGGGGAATGCCCTTGTTTAATCCCGCCTCGGATGCCTGTACGTGCGGCCCTTCACTTCCATCGGGGTCTCTTTCAGAGTGGGGAGGGGAGAACGGGGCGCAGGTCAGGGGAGGGGAGGCCATTCTAGAGGTTGCGTTTATGGTGCGAGTTCTTCAGGGGCTCCGTGACTTGACACCGGAATGCCCGCAAAGGATAATTTCTTTCTTGATCTCTTTCGATTTTCGACGGATTTCGGGCTACAGGAAGGGATGAGGCGGCGACGTAATGCCATCATCATCCTATGTCTCTTTCATCACGTAACAAACGAGATATGCCTCGTTTTAGCGGCAGCGAGATACAGATTCAGCAAGACGATACAACGAGATTCAACATTCCGCCCTTGTATAAGAAAATCATTCTTTAAAGCTGTTTTGTAGTTTAAAGTATCGAGGTTGTACGTTTATATATTTTCCTTTAGGAATATTTTATTATTCTAGTTGCAAACTCCTATGTATGAAAATCTGCAATGGATTGACTAAACTTCATAATATTCGCAGACATTTATTATTATATTACGGATAAGTCCGTTGCCTAAGCTTCCCTTGAGGACCCTGCTCTGAGTGATATAATTAGCGAAATAGATAAAGTAAAAGGTAAAGCTTCAGTAAACAGGAAACAGGTACGCTTCGTTATAAATTGGTATTGGTACTGAGCCACCACACTGATGGTTACAAAAATATTTCCTTTCCAATGGTGACTATCACGAAAACTGAGTGAGAGGTGTTCGCATTGATCAATTCGATTCTTTTATTTGATTCAATAATACACTTTACTCCATATGAATTTCAGTCACTTAAATTCCTTATTCCGTTTGCCTCTTGCTGTGTCGTTCAAAACTTCTGACTTTCTTTATTCACTCGCTTAGCAAAAGTTTTCCTCTCTATCACCACCTTAGATACTCCGTTTCCTTTCCTTACTTTTACTCTTGGGGCCTTTTTCGAATCTCCGGCATCATTGCCCTTTCCTCCCATGCTTACCAGCGGTCCTTCGCTACCCCTCTTACATATTCCGTTCTCTTCCAAGCCCTTATCACGAAAGCTTTATGTTCACGCGGATTCTCGTGCTTCAATTATTGAACGTAATTTTATATTTAGCTCCAAGTTAAAGGCTTTTAAAATCGAATGTTTTGGTTAATTATTGCTAGTAACTCCTGTATTAAGTTCACGACCTTTTTTATAGCTCAAGATATCGGTAATAATGAGCATCAAGACCCTATAACTATGATAGCTGTACTCGGGAATGTGGCCTTTGTACACTCAAGTGCAATAGAAATGTATCACATAAGTAATAGTAGTGAAATTCTGAGAATGATGAATCCACGGTAATACTAGCGGGGTAAACAATTATAAATTACGAATTGTGTTCATTACCTGAGTGGACCATTATGAAATTACTCAGTGTTTTCGGAAGACTTTCCCTATATAGCATTTAATGTGTCATCATCATCATTGGTAGACTGCTGTTTATCAGGTTCTCAGTAGCCTCTCCTCCAGATAACTCCTGTCTTGTGCCTTCCCTTTCATCCCCGCGTAGCCTGTCTCCTCTCCTAAATCATCCGCGGTTTCCTTTCTTCTTCTCCCGCCTTTACCCTTTCCTTCCACCATCCCTTCTAATACCTCCTTCATCAAACAATCTCTTCTTAATAACGTCCCAGCCAGTTTTTATTCCTTGTTTTAATTGTCTTTATCAGTCCTCTGTCTTCCCCCTTTCTGGTCAATACCTCTTCATTTCTCACTCTATCTGCCCAACTAATATTCAACATTCTTCTCCATATCCACATATCCAATGCCTCAATCCGTTTTGTATCCTTTTTCAAAGCCGTCCATGTCTCACAACCATACAGTAAGACGCTCCAAACATAACTCTTTGCCAACCTTTTCCTAAGCCCAGTATCCAATTTGCTACACAATGTAATGTGTAGTGTAGTGGTAATTTTATCGATATCAACAGCGTTTTTTTCTCGTCGTATCAAATTATATTTTGCGGTAATCATCGTGGTTGAAATTATCATACGTCTCTATGAATTGTTTTGAATTAGCGAGATCTCTCAAACATAAAGTTATGAACAGTGAAGCTTGTATAATCACATGCATGAGATATTTGCAGGAAATATTCACGCTGAGAATGGAATACGTCTTCTGTCTAATGTCCAGGAAGAAGACGTGGTCCCATTATCTAGGCATATTATAGACCTACTGTGATGAATTTGCTCACCCGGCGTGAGTCCATGTCATTGTTTATGCTTTGATTTTGAGTCACCCACTCTTGTGCCATGGAAATTCCATTCTACGGGAATATGTCGGAGCCACTCTGACGTTAACGGCCTTAAGGAAAACGCTGGAGCTGCACTCTCTCGCACGAAATTGCTTCTTAAAATAGCGAGCCACTCAGGAGACTTCATCTCTGTCCCTGTAACGCATAGTTTTGCCGATATCTCGCAGCAGCGGGAGGAATAAAATTGATGCACAAGTGCGCCCCAAGAGGGCTGGCTAATGCTGTGCGCTGTAATGCCTAAACTTCTCCCGGATGTACTTCAGCCCGTACGCTCTCTCTCCCTCTCCCCTCGTCTCGATTTTCCCCCTTCATATTCCGTCTTTTTCTTTTTTTAATCCGTATTTACGTATAGTACGAGGTCGTGCGCAGGGGTGCAAATCTTACGGAAAAATTTTTCAGTGTAAAGGGTACTATGGAATTCGATATTAGAATGGCATTCGACTCCCATTAGTAAAAAAAGTGAGTACGGTGCCTATTTTCTATCCAATTATTGCATCCGAAGACCAGTCATATGCGGCAATCAAGTCGATAGTCACAAAAAAATATCGGTGGTTGAGCTGGAATCTACCTAAATAATCTTTGTATGAATTGTGGTAACTTAAATCAAAGAACAGACTTGTAGAGTAGATTTACCGGAGCGTTGGTTTGGAACATATATTAATTAATACCTCATAAATGCATAAAAAACAAATAAGAGGTCACTTAAGTTGGGTAGTTTAGAAAATACCCAGACAGCGGCAGTGCACAATGATATAATTATCCCGTAATCACATGCACTGAGACGTTGAATCTGATATGAATAAAATTATCAAGTGAACCTGGTCCTGGAGGATATGGGCCCATGAGGATATGGCCCTTTATGGAAGTGACTGCTGAAGGAAAGAATGGAAACCTGGTGCTGGAGGAGGGTGCTGAGGATAAAATAGATGGAAAAAATTAGAAATGACGAAGATTACAGAAGAGTAGAAGAGGAAAGGACCACATGGAACACCATGCAGAAAAGAAGAACAAGATGGATTGGACACATCCTGAGGTAAAATAGGTTTGTGAAGAACATGGTTGAAGGCAAAATAGAGGGAAAAGTCCCCAGAGGAAGACCTAGGGACTTCTTCTTCGTGGACCGCATAAAGAGGAAAGTACGTTGGAAGATTTCTCGGGCTCGCCACCGGGTAAGATTTTTATAAAAATCTTACCCGGTGGCGAGCCCGAGAAATTTACACTAATTTAATTCGCCGGGAAAGTGTAAAATCATACATTACGTAGGAAGAGATGCCAGGAGGTAAGGGAACTAGCACTAGAAAAGAAGAGTGGAGGGCTGCAGACAACCAAGTTTACGATTGAACGACCAATGAATGAATTAAAATCATCTAACTTATCCGAGAATCTCATTTCATTTTCTCAATTTCTGGCAAGTTTTGTTTGACAGTTGCAATATGATTGCAATGGAATTCATTGATCTGAATTTGAATTTCAGGAAAGACAAATTATTTTTTCACAGTGAATATTTTCCCCTAGCTGCACATACGGTGATTGAGGTTCATATTATGTTTACTCCTGAAAGTACTCGTCAAAAGAGTCCCTGAAATGACATTTGTGATAGCATTTCATCATTCATCGTGAATTGAAACCCTTTAAACTATCGTAAATACCCACGTCGTGAGCTTCACTTCAAGGGCAAAGCATACGCGATTAGTTCATCTTTAGTCGTTCAATCCTAAGATTGGTTCTAAGGTGATTGGCGACTGGTGTTTGGATTATAAGGCATCAGCCCTCCACCCTTCCCTATCTAATGCTTATTCCTTACCTCCTGGTGTCTGTTCCTATACACTATCCTCTTTCTTTGGTCCACGAACTTAATCCTTGGTCTTCCTATGGGGACTTTACCCTCTATTTTGCCTTCAATTATGTTCCTCACATGACCATTGTCTCAGGGTGTGTTCAATCCATCTAGTTCGTCTTTTCTGCATGGTGTTCCATATCTTCCACTGTTCTTTAAACTTCATCATTTTTTATTGTGGCCGTCCATTTTATCTTCAGAACCATCCTCCAACACCAGGTTTTATACGTGTTTATGTCATTAAATTTAGAAAAGATATGCCATCGATTGAGGTTTTGTCTTAAATGTCTTTCCTTGATTAGCAGTTATCAATTTGATGTCGATGCAGCTCAGCACTCCACTCTCCATTCAGCCAACAGCTCCATTTTTTGCGTCCTATGTTTGAAAATCCCGCATAATTTGTCCAATATGCTCCATTCATTTGTTGTCCAACATACCTTATAACTGGGCCTAAGTTTGCTTTTGTTACGGTACATGATTTTAACCTTTTGCAATCGTGTTATTTCGAAACAAATTCAGTGAACTCTGTATTAAGCGGCCGACATTGGACCCATGAGACCATGTCCGCTTAAGGAAGTGACCGCTGATGGGAGGGAGACATTTCATTGCATATATGTATAGGAAATTCATTCCGCTCTCGAAAAAATAGGCCGCTTAGAAAGGTGACTGCCTAGAGGAGTTGGCCGCTGAGGCAGGTTGCACTGCATGTTGTCATGAAAATATTTAACTCCTTTGAAGTTCCTTGAACATAGATAATAATGGACAAATTTTTCTCGAGTATTCCACCAGGTAAGCAGACGTTTCGGCGAACGGCTTTCTCTCCACCCTCAGGTGTTCTGAATGCCGTCTTCTCCATTTTGGCCGGTATATATACTCAGTAGTAAATATACTCAAATAGTAATATAGTAATCAATGCATCACATATGCTCATATACTCATGGGTATATATAGCGGCCAAAATGGAGAAGATGCCATTCAGAACACCAGAGGATTGAGAGCAAGTCGTTCTCCGAAACGTCGGGAGATATGTACCTGCTTACCCGGTGGAATACCCGAGAGACAGTTATGTAGCAGATCCGCCGGGAAAATGAAAGATCTTTTATCTATACATATATGAACAAAAGAATGTTTTTCTTCCTGTGTGCCTCTCTTTTATACAAATCAACAGTTTCATTTCCATCGTGCTGAAATTTTGGAGACTCATATTTCAACGTAGGAGGAAATTTGTAGGCGATTTTAAAAAGATATCAGGCCAATTTTTCCTTTTTAAAATTACTTCCACTCAAGATAGAGGGTTTGAATTTTTTAAATCAAATAGCTGAAAGAATAAAGTTTTTAATTTTTTTCAATTAATTATTTTTTCCAATTCGTAATTGTCTGAAAATCGCGTTTGGCTGCAAAAACGCTAATTTTTCTCTGAAAATTACAATACCATATTTCGATTGACAAATAGATATTGGCCTTTAATGCATTGAAAATTCATTTTGCTTAGTTAAGCTGATTAGGTATACCAAGTTTTGTGCAGCGGTTTATCTTATTTCCTTTTTAAAACTCTTTTCTCTCAAGATAGAGAGTTGAAATTTATTTTATCAGATACATGAGCGCATGACACTACTAATATTCGGTTTTCACAACTACTAACTAATCCCTCTTCTCTTACATGATGATTTATGAAGGAAGTATGGTATCGAGCAACGCCGGGTAGTTCAGCTAGTGGGCAATATTTTTTAAATATTTTATCTACCTTATCTAGCTCTACTGGAATTTTTATCATGGGATCGACGTGGGATCAGCAATAAAATATATTTAGCGCAGGCTGATTTCATCGTTTTATTACTAGTCTTTTGCTATATTACCGTAGACTTATATATTAGTGGATATTTCTATCTTAATTCTTCTACAGGGTTGGTGGAAAGAAGCGAGATATGTTAGTAGATAGGTAGTTCCTTTAAATGTCAGGTAGAGCACTCTTATGGGACTCACTCGGGACTGCGAGCCTTCTTTCTTCATCGTATTTTCCTCACGTCCCTTCTGGTCTTCTTTCCCTCATAAGGGAAGGAACTCCTGTTGCCGCAGAAATTGTCCCATTTTTCTGCGTCCGTTCTTATTCGGGCGACTGGGAGGAGGGGTGGGTTAAAAGTGATGGGGAAGGGAGGGAGCGGAGGAACATAGCGCTGGCGAAACGATGGCGGCGAAGTTTTAATTTCCGCTGGGAAGTTACCTCGCGGTAGTCTAGTAGTCGCCTTGGTGATTGAAAAATATGGATGGTCATCCTCCTTTTTCGGAGGGAGTATTATTTTTTTATTATTCTTTTCCTCGCTTCCGGAGAATATTTTCTGGAAGGAAATTGAGGAAATTAATTATGCGGCAGTTTGGATTCTTTATAAGAGGAGACGACGGGACCCATCGTGTTGCGCGTTTGCTTCTTCATTTTTTTTCTATTTCGCAGTGGCTCGGCAGGACTGCGACGTCGGAGGTCATTCCGCGGATCATTCTCGCCCGAGCACCGTAACTCCTCTCGTGCTGCACGGCGCCCTCGCTCGGGGCGAGATTTGGTCAGATTTACGCGTTCATTTCAGGCTGAGGATTTTATTTTTTTTTACATTTTCACTGCTTCAAGAATGTTGAGCGTTGGGAAGCATGGGCTAGTGGAGAAAAGAGAGCCGAGAAGAGCTGTCGCAGTGTGTGGGGTCAATTCTAGAGAGCGTGTTGAAAGGCATGGGGGAGAAATGAAAAATTTCGCACGAAGAAAACAAAAAGGGGTCGCTAATTCTTTGAAATGTGTACAAGACAGGCTGAAATCCTGCAGTTGGTGTAAAATAATAGTTGCCGTGAAATGTGTGTCCATCCTGGAAGGGTATGCAGTATTTTTTCTGTCATCACTATAATATTCGCAAAAGTAGCCTAAGCTATTAAAAAAATATCTTTGATAATAATTTGCATAATTTTTGCGTATTTTTTTATTTTTAATGCTGGTTTGAACACGGGCACGGCATTCTCTGGTGGATATTTTAAAATTATTCTATGGAAAAATGACTTTTAATGATGATAGTAAAATATTATCTTGAAAATTCACTTATTGTGTAAATTATAGTTAAAAATAATTTAAGTGGATAGTGTCCGATAGGATGGACAGAAAATAAATGATGGAGTTTACAGAAGAGCAAAAGAGGGGAGGACTATATGGAACATAATAGAGAATAGATGAACGAGATGGATTGGAGACACCCTGAGACCCAACGGGTTTTTGTAGAACATTATTGAAGGCAAAATGGAGGGGAAAATCCCTAGAAAAAGACCCAGGAATAAGTTCGAGGACCAGATAAAGAGAAAAGTACATAGCAAGAGATATCAGGAGGTAGAGGAACTAGTATTTAGACAGGGAAAGTTGGAGGGCTGCAGTCTACCAATCTTAGGATTGAACAACCTATGAATGGGTTTTCGTTTTAATATTGAAATTCTTGGATTATTATGTACTTTTTCAAAGAACTGGCGCGTTTATTATAGACGGTGAATTTAATGTTTTTAATTAATCATGGCATCAGAAACGTTTTGTAAAAAAATACAACACTGTATAATACCAGTAGTGATGCTTTTTTTCACAATAAAAATATCGCTTTAAGTCAGTGAAGTATATCTTAAAACTGGCCATTAAATGGTCTGTATATTTATCGCTCTAGCCTACCTTTGATTCCTCCTTCGCTCCGATGTAGAATAGCTTTTGCATTCCAAATTTTGTCATAAATTTTCTGCTCTTCCTTGCTCTATGTATTTGAGAGTCACGTTTCATTGAGTTTAAATTGGCCGCCTTTCCGTCACCGCATTGGCCACTGCCGTATTTGTCATATCGAAAGCGATAAAATATGGGACGGATGGGTATTAATTTATCGACTTTTACATTTAACTTAGAATTCACCTTAACTCATTTTGACAGGCTACTCAATTTCCACGTCTCACGGCCCACTTCCACCATCGCCAGCTCATATAGGTTCCTTTGTTCAAACTAATTTGGATACCATCACTAGTAAGCAAACTACGGAAAATATAATCCTTGCATATACTTATTTAAAATATCAATTTTTGCATGGGCGAGTTCACATCTGTACTGGCAAGCCTTCATTCACCGTCTCCGTGGAACCTATTGGCTTACTGCCAATGATACTGAGCAAAATATGTGGATTCAATCGTTCATTAACAATAAATGTTATTAATGAAATCTGTAGTAGTTGAGGGATAAAATAATCAATTAGTATTTACTCCATATATATCATTCTGCGCAATATTTTAATGGTTGAGACAAGTATGCCAGTGAACGTTAATGATAGTCTCAGGCGTCACTTGGTGGAACACTTTCACGCCAAACATTCTTAAATGAAAACAACGTTATTTGCCACACTTTTTTAAATTCAGCTTAATAGTTTCAGCTCGTATATACCATTATCAATAATGTGTTTTGACTAGCCAGAATTTGACAAAACGCCATAATAATGATAGATATATGCTGAAACCATGGTTGGTGGTAAGCTGAATAAAAAAAGAGGAGAATAAAACGTTGTTTACATTTAAAAACGTAGGCCAGTGAAGGTATTCATAAATTTTGAAGGAGTAGTACCTAAGAAACTTTTATTCTGGATAATGTGTCATCCTATTGCCTGTTCACTCTCCACGTCTGAGGTGTAATTTCTGTCAGCATTTTCCAATCAACTCCTGTTTTTCATCGTGGTTGCCCAGACATGTTTTGGTATGAATAAAATGAGGAGGAAGGTATTAAAATTCCCTTTTATTTTTTATTCCATTAGATGAAATGTATTATAATACTATAGCGCGATACAAATTCAATTGTTTTAGCCTTAACTTTGTAAAACTTTTCCTTATAGCTCAGGAATTAAAACCGACTATTCGACGAAACCGGTCGTCCATTAAATATTCTGCGTAAAACTTACGAATTTTTGTGATTTCTGAGCATAATAGTATATTACATATTAATTGGTGGCGTAATGGATTTTATTTTTTTTACATGAAACTTTATTTGTCTTCCTTGAGGTTTCTGTTACCTGATTGTGGGGAAATGGCTTCTCTGGCGTCGCCAGCTATCAATTTTTGATACGTGATATACTGCAGGGGTGTCTGAAGCCGTTCTGGATTGTCTGTTTGGTAAAGAAGGAGTCACGTGGTGCATTGACGGAAGGCTCGTGATGATATTGAGTTTGAACCGCTGCAGAACCGCTAATCGTGACTTTCTCTTCCGGAAGGCGTTAATCGGATTGCAAATGTGCAGAGATTATGTCTTGAGCGGTCGCTAACTCGAATCCCCTCCAAAAGCGGGGAGAGGGGTGCGTGGTCGGGGGGGACTTGCTTATGGATGTCCCCTCCCCACCTCGATAGTATTGCATGCTCTGGAGTGCTCTCGAAGTCGAGAAAGCTCTGCGGCCGAGCAGTACCCTTTCAGTACGTGCTGTGGTTGACGAAATGGTATTGTTTGGCAGTTTGAGAATGAAACTCTCGAATTATCCGCTGGAAAGCCTTTGAAACCAAAGCGGTTTAAGTATTCTGGTGGCGCAATCTGGGAGATTTTTTTCCAGGCGTCAGTTTTATCATCTTGATTTTTTCAGCTGTCAAACTTATGAGGGCTATTTCCTCTATTTTGAACATAATTAAAAAATGAAATAAGGTACTGCGGTATAAATGGTAAACTTGCGGTGGAAAATCCTTTAGAGAGAAAGAATATTAGGAGTCATTTAAGGAAATAAAAGCGTGTATTAAGCGGTGAATCTAGTTAAGAAAGTTTGAGTGAAATGTCATTTCACCTATAAATGAATGAATTTGAACTCATTTTAAAGAAAAATAAATCACCTATTCAAAGATAACAAAAAATAAACCCCTTATATCACTATTTTCCAAGATATTTGCCAAAGTAATACCAGCCCTTTTACGCGGGAAATGGTACTTGCATGCACTAGAGTGAGAACTTATTTCAAAACTGAGGAATTTCTAACAACTAAATTTCTTCAAAAAAATTGTGTGTAGTTCGTATGCTCTCTTAATTATTCTTGATAATTAATTAATTTGATTGTCACCGCAGTGAATTCTTAGAGATCGCGAATAACCTTCCGTTTTGAAGGAGTTTTAAATGTACCACGCGAAAAAAATGAGTCAATTTAAGGACTTATTTAGATATTTGTATTTAGTTACTTAGAATTTCAGTCGCATAATTCTATATTACTGCACCATTGATATTGAAATACTTAATTCATGTGTCCTACAGCTGTTTAAAGTAAACGAATAATTCAAAAATGTGCTCTATTGTGACTAGAAAACTATCTCGCTCAAACTACCAGAAGCAAATGTGGCTTGAAAAATTGAGGATGGGATGGGGGAGTTTATGAAAGAAGAATTAGCATTTAAGGTCAATAACCCAGAGTTATTTTATTCTCACTCTACTTACCCTGACAGGAAAAGATGTGAAGAGTATTATCATGGTATTATGCGCTCTAATTACCATTTCTTCAAATTACAGGGATAATTCTCGAAAACAAATGTCCACCTTATATAATATGTCCTATTTTTACACAAAATATATTTCAAGAATAGATTACGATTGGTTGAAGAAGTAATTTGGCATTGGTAAATTATATCCAGGAGAAAATTGTGCAAAATTTACTGTAGAAAATTTATTCGCCTGGCCTGAGAATCGAACCAGCCAGAGGTACCCGTATGCGAGCGCTAAGCACTACCGTCCGCGGATAAAGCCCAACTGTAAGCACAAAACATCTGGGTTCGATTCCAAGTCCAGGAGAGTGATTTTTCCAATGAAATTTTCGCACAATGTGTGAACACTTGCGTGAGACCCCGTAAAATGACTGCGGCGCTGGTTCCGTAGCTCTTTGAAAATGTTCAAAGTAAAAACACCTTTGTGTTTAAAGTTGGGCTTTGCCCCGTGGACGGTAGCGCTTTGCCCTCACATACCGGTACTTGTGGCATTATATTCACGGTGACTGCAAGGTCAACTTGCTTCTTAAACTCCCAATGGAATTTATAGGGCATAGGACGCCTGTGCAGCTAAATTGGTTAGCGCTCTTGGCGCTAAATCGAGGTATTTGGGTTCGAATCCCAGACCTGGCGGATGTTTTTCCGCAATGAGTTTCGCACAGTTGTGCGAACACTAGTGGGTTACTCCGTTAAAGTTACTGCGCAGCTACTTCTGTAGTTCTTTGAATATATCCGGAAAAGTTTTGAAAAATACCATAAAAAATTGAGGAATGAATATTTATTTCTCTTTTGACGTTCAAATTTCCCGGCTGATAGTTCATCCGGTCTTGATTAATGGAATTTAAGCTTTTAAAACCCTCAAGGATTGCAATTTTTCGGACCAAGTAGGCCTGAGCCTAATCTCCGGAGCGCACCTATCTTTGCCACGATCGCCATCCACTTGAGCCCTCTCTTCATTATATTCTGACCTCCTCGTTGAAAACTATTTCACGAACAGGCGCACTTGACCTATCAGCCGCGAAGTGATTCGTGGGAGGCAGGAACTCCCCGCCCATCCGTTGAACTCAATCTCTTCCTCCGATTAGTAGGAGGGCCTCACTCATCCATTCCCAGCGACTCCTAAGCGCCGGATTTCCGACATCCGGTCGTGGCCGCTAGCTTCGCGTGTGAGTTACTGTTCGTTAGTGTATTACTTTGCGAGTCCCTTCAGTGGCACTGGGTTGGAGGTGATTGATCATCTTCCATGAAGAATGTAATGAATTTGGAGAGGCATGGGATGATAATATACTTACAAAAAATACGATCGTATAAAAATATGCGGCACAGCATTAAATAAACTAGGTTTTTTTATAATAGGAAGGTCCTCGGATGAAATAGTAAAAGAGAGATGCTACTTTGCTCAGGTTAGGCCACACCTCAAATACGCCGCGAACATTTGGGACCCTGGTGATAAAGATTTAACCAAAAAATTTATAAAATACAAAGAAAAGCTATACGCTTCGTTAAAAACTGCTGCGAGCGTAAATATTGTGTCTCTTAACTTTTAGAGGATTCAATGTAGGAGCTCTTAGAGACTCGGAGGCTACACGCTAGGCTTAGCTTGCTTGAGAAATTCAGAACTGGTGTGTTTCAAAGTGACACAGAATTATTAAAAACATTATCATGACGCCTCACTACATCACTAGGCCTGACGGAAGCGATAAAATAAGTGATACATTTCCGAACAGACTGGTACAAGAACTTGTTCTTTCCTCGCATGATAAGCGAACACAATAAAAACTGAGCTCCACCAAATGCACTCCCATAATACACGCCACCATTTCACCCCCAAAACCTTACATCTTTTCACGGCTGGTGTCTTAACAACCCCTGCCACACGCCCATGTGACAGCACGCAGACTAGTATGCAGATGTAGATAATTTATGGAAAAATGAGGCACTTACCTTCGAAACTGATTTCAAAGTATTGTTATAAATATATCTTTTGTTTCCAGCGCGTTGGAGATTGAAACAACCAGCTTTGCTAGGGGTTATGATAATCTTTCTCTCGCGCGATAATAATGATTTTGGTTTCATCTTTTGATTAGTGAAATGTGTTAGTTGCACTTTAAATCCCTCATCATTGCACAATCGTGTAAAGCTGTGAATTACAATTGAAGATACGTGGATATGTTTTCATTTTTAGAATGCGAATAGCATGGCATATTAGTATAATGTATTACACTCGCTCATATTTAAGTGAATCAAAGCCTTGGTCATACTAATATCAAGGTAAGGTGTACCATTTTTGTAATACCTAATTAATTTTTTTATGCGTGGTAGTTTACGTGGAGCAATGCTTAGAGATTTCTATACGGAAATGTTAGATCTGAAAATATATTTGTGGAGATTAATGATAGCCCAGTTTTAAACAAAATCCAGTAGGTTAGAGTTGAAATGAATAAATGGGTGAATTAAATTATAATTAATTTAAAGAAGAATTATATTCGGAAAGATAATACGCAGTGTTAACTAGCTGGCATGAAAGACGTGAAGGACTGAGTCAAAAAACCTTATTGGTAGATTAGAAATGATTATGAAAAACAAATGAGAACTAAATGAACAAGTAAATATGTATCTGAAAGACAACTAAAAGTTCCAAACGGCTGAGAAATGCACCAATCATGTTGTATGCAGTCACACTCTATCTATGCGTATGCATAGATATTCTCCAAGAAATGTAAATATACATGAAAAAATTATTTTACTTGACCAGAACCATAGTGTGGTGTGTAACTGGCGATCATACCTGATTGTTTAATCGTGGCAAATTTCTATTTCACCTTTATTTTTATTCCTAGATGTTTAACTTAAATCATTAAATGAAGTATGGGTCAAAAAAGTCAAACTTGCAACAGCACTTACTGAATTGGTTGGTCGGAGTCGCTCTTCTGTCGTAGTCCTGTTTGAGTAAACTGTCCAAAATCTGTAGGTGGTCCATTTTGGCTCCGCGTCTGTGGGAGAAAAAAATGACATATTATTCATAACCCTTGTTTTCAAAAATAGAAGTTATTAACTTTGCAAATTATCGCAATTTATTTAAACTTAAAATCCGGATTTGGTTGTCATGTGGTAGAACTAAAGTTATACTTAAAGATAACACAGTGACAGGAATTTCTCGGAATTAAATCCGTCCTCGGTGAAAATCTAAAAATGTTTGGTTTCTGTCGGTTGTGCTTCTTGTGAAATCCTTTTCGAACAAATACTCGTATTGGGTATGAAAGAGTTTCAGGCGTAACTTTGTGGAAATATTCAATATCCATACTGGTAAGAATGAAAAGGCGATAATAAATTTCCACTTTTTTCTTTCCTCAATAATGACGAAAACTCTTGTTTTGTCAAACTTTTGTTTAGTTTTATCCATTTTAGCAAGTTGACCTGGATGTTTTACATTATAGTGACAAAGGGCCAAAACTGGATTTCAACGAGAAATATGAAATTGTGAATAGCCCGGATAATATTTGTAATGACGTAGTTTTTATGACTCAATCACCTCTTTTGAATTTAAGTCTCGCTACACGTCCTGGGACCCCGTAATCTGGTTGTTGTTTTTTGACCTTCAACTCCACCTGTTCTTTTTTCCCCCTTTTTTCTAGTTTTTCTTACTATTGTTCAGTGGTTATTACGTCACTTTGAATTCCCCACCTCGAAACCATGGTCGGTGCTTATTAAAACTGTGGAAATTTACTATCATCTATTAATTCTTACCAGTATGGAATCGTATGGAGTTTTGAAGACTAGCGCTTGAGTAAAAGATATCGTTGAATGTTGTGAGCTATAGATTCTCTTCGAAATGTTTCATTATGTTTTATGTAAGATTCTAGAACTATCTAACATAATTCAACAATCGTTTTCTTGGCGGTGGAAGATGTAACTGTTTTAGTATATCTTTTATCGGCTCTCGTATTTAGCAAAATACAATGTTGTAATGTAACGCTATCAATTCCGAAATTGTTACAAACATTTTGTCCCAAAGTTGTTACATACATTTTTTTTACGAAGTTGTTATATACAAGAATAGAAAAAATGGAGGAGAATAGCAGCAGTTAACATAGGAGCTTGGATATTTAGGACAATTATTAGAGCTGGGAAGCTAGAAAACATGTCAGAAATTAGGAGATGGGAAACTATTTCCGTTTCAATAACCTCGACGTAAATTCACCAAACTAAATAAATCCCAAACAGAGAGCGCAATATTGTACAAAGTTAAAGTAAGTGATAACGAGGTAGGTATTTCACAGCCACCTTTCTTCAGAACCACTTTTACACTATCTCTGTAAAGTTGACTGTTGGATACCTGCCTGTGGCGTGGAATTCATTGCGCGTTTGGACGGTATTGTCGGTGGGGAGTGTACAGAAGAGTAGAAGAGGAAAGGACCATATGGAAAACCAGACAGAAAAGAAGAACCAGGTGGATGGAACACTCTCTGAAGCACAATGGATTTGTGTCTCAGAGTGTGTCCAGAACGTATTAATAATAAGAAAGAACGTAAGTAACAGCAAAATAGAGTGCAAAGTCGCAAGAGGAAGATCCAGAAATAAGTTCATGGACCAGATAAAGGGGAAAGTACAAAGGCAGATAATGAGAGGTAAGGGAACTAGTATTAGATATGGAAGGGTGGAGGGCTGCAGTCAACCAATCTTAGAATTAAACAACCAACCAGGAAAGTCGATGTGCAGCTAGAAAGATTAAAATTTTTGGGCTACAAAGGATAATGCCTGGCGGATGCACGAAAACGAAATCGAATCGTGTATGGTGATAATATAAGGAGTAAACCATTTCTACTCGGCAACACGTCAATATATTCATCCCTCCCAATGAAATACATCGGCCGAAATAAATATTTCTTTGGTTTTCACGTAGTCATTGGACAACTTATTGCTCTAAAGTAAATTCTTAATTGATGTCGACCCTCGTAACCGAATATAATCCTCGCAGCAATGCAATTAAAGGAAAAATGGGTCAATTATCCTCACGTCGACACATGTGTCAGATTTATCTTCCCTTATGAAATATAGTGACAGTTCAAAATATTTTATATTGTTTATTTGACCTGCACAGGTAATGAACGAGTAAATTCACTGTAAAACGTCAATAATGAATGCCAGGCATATGTAACAGAACTTAATCCTTGAAACAATAAAAATCGGTCGGAAAATGATGAATGGGCTTGCATATAAAACCGCATCGGGATCAATATTTCACTTAATTAAAACTCTTATTAAAATTATAATGAAAAGGTCACATTATTAATTTTAAAAGTGTCGGACTGAATCAAATCCTTTATTAAGTCCAAAAGCATAAAAATGATGTGTTTCCGCCGTGACTGAATATTCAGGTGCACTTTTTATGCTTAGAGTTCCGCATATCGAACAGCCGAGGGTTCCATCTTTTACCTCATTAATTCTCTTCCCAGCCTGTTTCACTATATTGACATCGGTAATATAATTATCCCTTTAGACGCAATTATAGATCCACAGTGATTGCTTCAATTATTTGTAGAACTATCTGTTGCCACGTTTGGTGTTTGCGACCATTTATTCAAATAGTTTATGACATTACAAAAGTTAATAGCGACATGACTTGATGAAATTAAATTAGGTGATATTATTCATTGTTATTAAATTGGCTGTATGATGAATCTGATCGAGTTGTAGACAAATAATATGGTGAATTTCATCGATAAACAGAGCGATGATCATCTCTCTCATGGACCGTGCACAGGCATAGGCCAGTTTTCTCTGCAACTTTCCGTTTTTTTTTTCAAATTTATCTTTGAGCGAATGAAGGAAAACAGTTTCTGGCTTCTTGCGCGACCGCTTCCCCTCGCGCGCTCGGATGATCATGCAATTAGTTTTGCTGTTGAGAAAATTGGTATTTCTTTGTTGCTGTTGAGAAAATAGGTATATCTTTGTTGCTGTTGAGAAAATTGGTATTTCTATGTAAAGCTGTGCGAGAAGCAACACTTACTGAGCTAATCACATAGGAGAGCATAAATATGATAGGTTTGTGGCAGGAAAATATCCACTAGCCTTCACGGAAATTTACCATTGGTAGGCGTCGATTTATTGGGCGTCCAACGGTGCTAACTTTGTACCATTAACAACGAACGAATCTTCGAGTTACTTTCGGCAGAAAATGTGTCACCGGTGGACCACATCCTTATGCTCGTTCTGTTAATTTGATTAGGGTATTCTGCTTGATGAATGATAGATATTTGGACTGTTCTTTTCTTAACGTTCGAAATTCTGGCACATCGTTCCGTTTTTCCTTTCATGGATGACCCGCCATCACATACCTTATAAAATCCTCGTATGGTCTTCCTCTTTTTATTTCGTTCAGAATTCCTATCATCTTCTTTCCTGTTCCAAGCTTCCCCAGTGTTCTCCCCTCCAAGACCATCTTCAACACTCCCTCTCCTCTTAATGCGTCCTCCATCCACCTCTGACGTCTCTAAACCTCCGCCACTAGCTTTTTCTCCTCTCCAACCATATTCAATACCTCCTCGTTCGACCTTCACGCCACCAGCTCATTTTTTCCACCCTTATCCAAACTCATATCTCAAACCCGTCAAGTCTACATACATAATCGCTACGCAGTGGCATGGTCTCAGATTCCATTTTTGAGTTTTCACCTGCCTTTTATTTCAGGGCCCAGAATCTTCTTAGATCTACCCTAATAAATGACCTCATACATTTGAAATGGTTCTTTAGCCAAAGAAATTGTACAGTGTCTCTACCACTTAATCCATTTTTCTCTAAAACACTACCTAGACACGTAAACGATTCGAATTGCTCTATGTCGTACCCTTCTACCCTTATATGCAGCCTCCTTAGTTCTAGAGTATCAAATCACTTTCATCTTCTTATGGGTTATCTCTATTCCTTAATTTAGTGCAGTACCTCTAACGCATTTATTCTTGACTGTGATCATTTGGCTGAATGAAAAATCTGTGCTTGATCTTCTTCTAATTCCGCTGACTTTATTAAAGCCCCTCCTAACTCTACTCCTAATGCCATCTCCCGCATGCCTTCCTTGCCATTTCATTTGATTACGCGTTTGAAAGCAACGGCGATAGTTGGCATCCCTACCGCACTCTCCGTCCTATTACGGCCCATCTCGAGTCTTCATCGGCTACCCTAACCTGCGCCTTGTGGCTCATTCGAAGATTCCGAATGAGACTGCTGTCCCTCCAATTTCCTCAGCATTTCCTAATTTCTTCAGCAATTCCATTAATTTCGACCAGTCAAATCAAAATATAAACGTCTATATAAACGTAATAAATATCAAACGTTTTTTGAATTTTACTAAGCAAGCAAAACGTCCTGCTCACAATCTAGGTTTCTCTCAACTAGTGTCCTCATCACTCCTATTGCGTTCATTGTTCTCGTCCCTCGTCTGAACTGGTCGACACACAATTAGTCATTATTTCTGCTCTCTAGCCTTCTATTCATAATTCTAAGGTTTACTTTAGCCACGTAGGGTATTTAACTCACTGTCCTATTTTCTTCCCGCGCTTTTACTTCGCTCATCGTAGATATCGGTATTAGTGCTGTATTAGTGGAATTATCCGGCCGCAATCTACCGTCATGAATGCTTAACAGTCGTAATTATCCAGTTTGTACACTTTTAAATAATACTCGAACCGAGATCCCGAAATATCGCGCCAAGTGTATTAAACTCACTAAGGGAGCACATTTGCACCCTGCTAAAAACTTACTCTCCAACTGTTCAGAAGAATAAAATGAAGTTGGCGGAAGTTATCGTGCTTTCCGCAGAATCAGCTGCTTCCCTAAAGATAGGCATGGAAGTCCATTCCATGTTCATTGGAAGCAGTTTTGCTGTATGGGGAAGAAGAAGAAGAGTCCTTGAAGAATTCTTTAAAAAACTCCCTTCATTCTTTGGCTTAAGCGCCATTCTCTCTCTCTTTCGGAAGAATTTAAGGAAAGCAGAAGAAGGAAAAAGTTTCATATGGTCGGTTGATTATGTTCTATCTCGGATTTTACAATGGTGAGCTTAACAGTGGTAGCTATAAATGGAGTAACTTTAACTATCTTTCGTTAAAGTTATATGAATTAAAACAAATTTTCTGTGGCTTAGCTTAATGGAAGTTTTACATTTGCGTGTGAAAAGAAAAATTAGAAATAGAAATTATTCGCACTTTTTTTTACCACGCAGGCCAAGGTTTTGAACGGTTGGCCTTGAAAATTACGATTTCCCGGGAAACCTAGTTCGGCGTGATAAAAATGAGAATAAATTATATGTCATGTTTTCTTATTTTACGAAAAGCAATTGATGATTTCAAAGAACTCCTCCGTCATCCTATTCGTCCTATTCTATTACAATGGAATTGTAAATATTTTCTTCCACCATCTTTTTGAAGTGAGAAAAAAATCGGTGGGATGGTTACAATAATTTAGCGGATTATTCTCTAAATAAACTGTCAAAAACTAGGACGACTTTCCGCTGCTGCACAATTTTTCTACGAGATTAATGCGAGTTGAGCTATAGTAGTTGCGAGTCTTGGTGGCAATCATCTGCGTAACTGCAAAAAGGGGAGGGCTCGCGTAGAAAGTGTTGGCATAGGATCGGATGAGGAGGGCAGCAGATGACATTCATAGCCTACATTTCCGTATTTAAGGTAGTGCGAGCGAAATTTAATTTCACCTTGAAATAAATGAATTTAGTATCATTTTAATGAAAAATATCTCAACTTTCCAGAGATACCAAAGTTACAGCCCCCTACCCGACTACTTTCCGAGGTGTTTTCCAAAATATACCAGCCATTTTACATGGGAAATAGCACGAGTATGCACCCCAGATGAAATTTCCATTTCAATTTGCACTCCAAATGAGGGATTTATAACACCTAGATCTCGTCAAGAAACTAAAAGTGTGTAGTTTGTATGTTATCTCAACCATTTTTGAAAATAAATCATATTGTCACTGCCGTAATCCTTTCGTTGTGAAGGAGTTTTAAACGTATCGCGCGAAAAAAATGAGTCAAGTTAAGACTTAGAGAGATATTTTTATTAAATGCATTAGAATTTCAGTCATTAAAAGTATTATATTGCACCAATACTTACTTGCAATTAATATTGTATCAAGTAATGGTGCAATTTTTATTTCATGTTTACTACAGCTGCTTGTATTAATACGTATATAGTTATTGAATGAGGTTTCCATTATTACTAGAGAACTATCTCGCTCAAACTACCTAAACTTGATACGGTAGAAACTCTTTGCATAGCGTTTCACAGCAGCGTTCATTATTCTAAATGAGCAGGATCGAAATACGATGATATTATTCGCAACTCAGCGCCGAAACACATCCAAAACACTAGGCTTAGAGTCATGAGAGAGCAAGAAAGTTGATATGAATTACCGGTTGAGCTTTTTTAGGATGTACATGAAGGCTTGCGACCTGTAGAACCCTGGAAGTTAAACGTGGAAACCAACTAACTCCCGGTGCGGAGGTAGATCGTAAGCAGTCGGCTTCTCCTCAGAAAAGTGTCTTCTGCCCAACTACTACTACGTTTTACCACCAGTATTTGCTCTTGGCTAGCCTCCCCACAGAAAGAAGCGCGCGCTAGATTTGACGCAAAAAAACGAGAGGAAGTAAATGTGGAAAACGTAGTCAGCAAAGGGCGGGAAATGTCAGCAGAGTGGACGAGAAAAGTCAAAGCAAGGAGAACGATGGCCGAGACATGGAAGAAGGCAGATGGGAAGGGTCGTACCAATGTGATGACTTCCGCTCGAGCGCACAGGAAGGAAGGGCAAAGAAATATGTCCTCAGCGGAAAGGGAAAGCGCTGCGGGGAGCATCATCTCGGGAGGATATATCGGACCAATTTGTCAAAAAAATAAATGATAAAGGTGTTCCAGGAATATCCTCGAAATAGCCAATAGCAACAGGAAAAATATGAAACTTATCATTTCCAAGCGTTATGTAATGGAAGTAAGGATTCCACGTAACAAAAAATGAGATCGAACTTTTGTACTTTTACAGGAAAATTTCTCCAACTGTGGCTGGCGTCACCAAGATGATTTCACATATTATCATGACAAAAGCAAGCATTATTATGTGCTACTTAGCATATCAAACTGCGACAGCTTTTGAATTTGTGGAGATGGAATCACAGAAATAGGTACACTCTTGAAAGCAACTCAAATTAACCCATACAGCCACGCGCAATCTCATACTCTTAAACGCAAAATAAATAAAGGACGCGAGTATGTATTAAACTTTATTTTGGGCACAGCACGCATAGGCTTCCATTTCTTTAAACGCAAAATAAATAAAGGACTCGAGTATGTAATAAACTTTATTTTGGGCACAGCACGCATAGGCTTCCATTTCTCGAGGGTGTTAGTTTGGAGAAATTCCCACGACTAGGTCTAATTTTCGAGTAATTTCTCCAGGGGACTGACTTTGGACCTAAAAATTACTGGAAATTAAAGGTTTTTGTTTTATTTATACTAATTTAAAATATGTTAAAATACGCTCAAAACGGTGACATTTAGACCGAAATAAAGGCAAATAGGACCAGCGATCGGTGTAATTGCAGCAATATGATATTCGACAAGATTTTAAAAAAATATGTACTATGCCCGTGTGATATCTTCATCTATTAGTGGAAACTCACGAAATAATGCTATGCAATCTGAGATCACTCTTTATGAACTTATAAATTAGTCTTTATCATTCAAAAAAGAGCTTACATGTGTAAGCTGACCGAGAAAGTGAGATGGGAACAAGAAAATAAGATAGGTCTCTTAGAAAAGTATTTATCTTGTTAGTATTAGATATCACAGAGTGAAAAAGAAGGATAGATACATTTGAAATAAGAAGCATAAACATTTACAGAACTTTATTCATCTTAGATGGCTTTTGTGTCAATGAAGATATAACCAGAGAAACTGGATACATTGTCACAATGATTACGAACAAAGGCACTCTCCATTAACACATAGAATATTTTTTTATTCGTCTTATGGCTATGAAAATAACGCGATTAGGTATCATAGTCGATCGGTAGATTTAAATTGTGAGAATATTTTTGACGCCACCAGTTTTAAAACACTATTTTATTTTTTTAATTCAGTAGAAGTAAAAAAATGCAGAAAAATCAGGCTTTTATGTCATTTTGACCGAGCACTGTGTTTTTTCCGAGCCTTGCTTTTTGTTGAGGATCTCCTTTAAAATTGATTCACATCAAAGTATATCTCCACGCATTTAGAGTCTTTCTGTTAAAAAACATACTCTGATTGGGAGATATCAAAGAAAACAAGTAATTGGAATAATTGTTGCAGGCTCCCGTTATTTCCGTGACGACATTGCAGTGAGTCCAGGCATCGGACGTAGACGTTATTGGTGTTACTCTACTTCTGGAACCCTGTGGAATCACATCCCGTGTGAAACTCCCGCCAATTCAAACGCTAGGCCTCCTGAGAGTTAAGCTAATATGTATGTAGTTATTAAAGAAGAAAATCACTATTTTTAATTATTTTGAGCTGGTGCGCCCCCCATATACGTTGTCCTATCGAATTTAATCTATTTACACTTTATTTTTTACCAAATTGGAACCAATCATCGATAATCCGATCAAAGTTTCAACAATTTCAATTTTGTTATCACCCTAATCTTACATCCTCATGCATATTATCGTCACCATTTCCAGTAATTGTTCGGGCAGTTTTACCTCTAACAGGAAAGAGAGATGCATTAGTTATGATTCAATGAAAAACACTCGTTTGAACAAAAGCATCCCAAATAATGTATTGTTAATCCGGGGAGAAACCGGAACAGTTTTTGAGATTTATTTAGCTCACCTATATTAACCATCCTTTTTTAATGAAAGATTGACTGAGGGAACTTCATCTATTAACTTATCGTTTCACGTTTTAATATTATAAACTAACCACCAAAAGATTTACATTGATGCCACCTTCACACCGCAAATTGTGGTGTGAAGGTGGCATGTGGTGGTACTAACGTTTTCTGCCGATAGGTCGTAGACATTGAGTTCTGTTTCAACTTCATCCCGTTTGTTTCTTGCTCGGACACCTAGAAAATTCTGTGCACTTGTAAAACGCCTTACCTACCCTTTGTGCTTATTAGATTTTCCATGGCATAGCGTTGGCTACATCTCAAAACATAGCAATCTTCATTAAATCTTTTGTTGGCTATCGCCTTGATTACCTCCCCAAGCTTTTCTCGAAGATAATCATTTGTACTCCGGCCATGGACGTAATATGAATATTTTAATGGTGAGGGGGAAGGAATTACCTAAGAGATTCGAATAAATGGATATATTTTCAAGCTTTCTGAGAGCAATTTGTGATCATAGATTTGTTGCTAAATTTTCAACGTTCTAATTAATCACTTTAATGTAGTAACCTCATTGAGATAAATTTTTTAAAGGATTGTAAAATTTTCCGGTGAACTTCAAATTTTACCTTATATTAAATATTAATTTCCCTTGAAATAAATATAGGGGAAATATTTATTAGACCTTTTTAGAGAATAAAAAAAACTTAAAATATAAATATACACATTCTTAACGAAATTTTACCATTGAAAAGTTAGTTTATCGCGTAAAAAATCTTACTCGGTGGTGTTATTAACGAGGACGTTGCAACAATTGCGGTTTTGGAGATGTTGTAGTGATAATATGATAACACTGACGACAAAGATGATGTAATCAAATAGAGGTGAAACTTAGAATCGTGATTAAAGTACTATCTGGTATTGCCAAAGAGTGTATAGTGCCAATGTCCGCCATTTCATTCCAGACTCTAAATTTTCGCGCCTGTATCATCATCACCCAGGTTTATTTGTTCAAACCTAGCTGCAGAGACTGTTTCTCGGGGAGATATCGTTTCCCCTTTAGAGTAAGAGAAATAAAGAGAAGGAAGAGGATTGCTGAATATTAAATAATGGAAACATTCAACGTGGAGGAAAAGCCTTGCATCTGCATTAATTTTTTAACCGGTGTCTGCTGAAATAATTAGTGTGGACACTGAAAAACCGTTTAATTACAGCGTATTTTGTGTGATTTATGTATTTTATTTTCAGGTTGTACAGCGATTGAAGTGGTAATTTCTTTCCCTGCTCATTCATGCTGACTTTATAGTGGATCAAACCTATCAACGAAGAACTCACATATCTCCAAATCTTAAGGGGGTGTTAATTACGGAGTCACTTTTAAGTGGCATGAAAATGAGTTTTGAAGCTCTCGTGAATATAATCAGTAATTAAAAGAAGACCCTCATTTAAGAAAAGAGCGGAGAAGTAGACTCATTTAGTAACAGCTTGAAATCTTCTTTACGGCCTTAAGAAAATGATAAATAGAAAATGACACAAATGTACCAGGAGTCGCTAAGGTGAGAGCAAAGCAGAGGGAGACAAATTGAGAAAATCGAGGAAAGACTAAAATGAATACGGATTTCTTTAGGAATATTTTCACTTCTTTGGTTAAATAATATGAGACTTCCGGAAAAAGATCTTCTAAAATTTTTTTTCAGCCACAGATGAAATAAATACGCAATTTATTCTTCGTATGTAGCAAAAGATCGCGAATCAGTATATATTTATGTCGGTAGTTTTTAATCATATATGTTGGAACTCCTTGAGTCAAATTGATTACTCCACTTACATTACCGCATTGTCTTATCGATTACTTCATCCCATTTCACTAGCTTTATTCTCTTGAACCTGAAGAACCTGGATGTGAGGCAAATCGTTGTTAACTAAGAAATCAACGTGATGAAGTTACCCGAAAATAGCTAAAAATCAATGTTGTGAGTTTTTAAAATTGCCCAATTTACACGCAATCGAAAAATTCAGAACTTAATGTGATGTTCTTATTTGAATCATAATTTTCTACTTGTGAATTCTTCGTAATTTTTATTCTTTGCGAATGTTGATTCACTACAATACTTTATAACGTTAACATCAGGCTTATATGTTTCTGACATGTTATATCATGTAGGTGAAATCATCACAGTAATATGTCAACAAAAGAGTAAATGCCCAGGTGGGAAGGTGGGAAGGTGGCAATGGGGAAGACGGGTTGAGAGGAGGAAGGGAAGAAAACGAGATGGGTTTTGTGTTGCTTTGCATTGCTCGTGCTTCGCATGCATATTTGGATCTTATAAATTTTTACATATTATACTCGTGCATTTTTGAAGTGTGCAAGGTATAAAAATTGTCCTAACTCTTACTATCTAGTCCTGGAATAGCCGTAAGTCTCACCCTTGTGTTCTCTTCAGCAATACAAACATTTTCTGGTGCAAATAAGAATTCACAAAATTGCTCTAAATATTTTCGGGTAACTTCATCACGCTAGTTAGTCAGTTAATAACAATTTGCCTCACATCCAGAAGGTATCTTCAGATTCAAGAGAATAAAACAAGTCAAATGGAATGAATTAATAATTATGACATCATGGCATTGCAAGCAAAGTAATCAATTTGACTCAAGGAGAGGATTCCAACATATCTGATTACAATAGGCCTTACTCCAGCAAATTTACTCAATGATGACATGTTATCACCAACTCACAATCATATAATTATGATTTTAACGTATGCGATATGTAGTACACAATCGTATTACTACTTGTAAACAAAGTAGAAGCAAGTTTATAAAGTAACAATTCAGGGCTGAAGTGCACTGAAGGCACTCTTCCACGATGGAGGTCAAAAAAAATGTTGCAGTTAAAAAAAATTGATATGTTTATTTGACTATCTAGTCGTCAAATAAGTTAATTCGTCGTTAAATAGGTTTATTTTACGACCAGATCATCAAATAAACCTATTACTTTAGTTCGCTTGCAGTATATTTTCTACACAAACCCAAACTGCGGTCAACTGCTACCGATATCGATCAGTATTGACATAGAAGTACGTGATTACCCATCGAAGTACTACTAGGAAGCGACTCCTAAAGCTGCTGTCTGAGGTATAACCTCTTGTGCGTAGAAACGCCTCAAAGTCTAAGAATATTGAGATTCCAGGCGACCTTTCTGGGTGAAAATCTTACAATTTTTACCACCAGAACAAGTTCTTCGTTTCTACCTACGTTTTGATGAGCGACTCGCAGGTGCTCATCTTTCTCAGGGATCCTTGCCTCAATCTTTTCATGTGCTGACGTGATAGTAAACTCGAGCAGATATTCAGCCGTGGGCGATCGCGTGGTCACATGAGTGGACGGAAGCGATGGTTTAAAACAACGGTGACCCCAAAAACTTAAGAGAAACGGAAGAGTTTGGTAGCGATGAGTAGAAGAGTGAATCGAGAGGGCTGTGGGAGTGTGCATTGAGTGGGAGGATAAGGGATCTCTCTTCCTATGACATCCTCTTCGCCTCCGGGCAACTCATAATCCCGGACGTGAAAGACAGGATCGAGAGATAGAGGCGTAGGATCTCCTCACCGCTCGCTCAGACTGCGCGACTTGCTCTTACTGACTGAAAAATTGCTCCACACAATTAAAAAGTTATACCACAAAACAACCCGAATGTTATTTAATTTATAATGTGGCTGCCTTAACAAGAACGCGCTCTGTTTCGTATACCTCTGCCTTTCATCACTAATCGTTTGGCATGTTGAACTTGAAAAATTAGTTGTGAGGTAAGAGGGAGAATTGGTGGAACGTGGGTTAAAAACTTTCTCTTCTAATATATGCTCATTATAGGTGAATATACTCTTTATAAGATGTAAATACTAGCAAGAAATCGATGGATTAGCGTTAATGATGCAAAGCTACTAATTCCTCCTGGTTTTTTAAATAATTAGGCAATGACGTCAGAAACTGAAGTCAAAATACGTAAAGTGATTAGAAATGTAGCGGACTCATTTGGCCGGAATCAGTGTCCTCTAAAATTATAATTGTCATTTAATCTGGACATTTTGTATTTAAGACTTGTTTCCTGTTAACCGTTTCCTATCATCAGTGAATGCATTAATTCTTTTGAACATTATAAGCAAAAAGGTTGATGTCAGTATTTGCTATTTTTCACTCTGTCACGGTGGAGCCTCCTTTTTTGAGGAAATTGAGAAAAGAATGAGAAAAATTGAGAAAAGAATGAACAATGTATTCTCGCCTTGAAGGTTTTCATGTGCTCTTTTAGGAAACTTCGAAATTTCTATGCAGTCGAGTCGGTTTGGCGACTGATTGTACTAGCTCTGGTATTCCGATCCCTCATTTTATTGTACAACTTTATTGACTGCTGGTATGCCAAATTTTTCATTCACATACGTAAATAACACCGTTCCTTCTAGAGTTAGACACTGCCCAATAAATCCAACACTAGGCGCACAAGTTCTAGGCGAGTATATATAGTGCATCAATAATTTACTTCATACTGCTCTATCCTTGGATCTTTTACTTTTCCTCAACCTCGTTTGCTGCAGTGACACCCATGTTACTCGTAAATGACGCTCAATATTTTTCACTAGCCCTTATAGACTAAAGAAGTGTAGTTTTACGGAATGAAGGAAAATGAGCGTTTGATCTCGCTCTACATATTGTTCGGTTATATTTATTTAAAAATGGCAATTCTTAGTTGTTAAAAATAGCATCAGTGGGTTTACAGTTTACACTGACTAAATTTTCTTCAAATTTCTTCTGCTGAAGCCTATTGAGGCTTTTAATTTCATGAACATCTTTCACTGCTTATTGTTTAAATCTACAAAATTATGCTCCTGCGAGCGAATTGCCGAAACTTAAAGAAGTCTGCTGGAAAACTTTCGGGACCTTTTACTCCTGCATTTTACGTCTAAAGTTGTGAGCTGCAAGTGGCTTCAGAAAGCTACCTGCATGTGTTCATCCACATTTAGATGAGTATTTTTGTAGCGTTTATGCGCTAAATGCGGTCTACTAAATAACAAATATCGTACAACGACTTAAAAATTATATATGCCAATAAAGGAAAAAAAACAATCGATTGTAATGCTGGTCATAGAGGTGCCCCTTCTAAAACTTCGGTATTCTTTGACTTTTTGCTTGGTAAGAAATCCCAAGCGACTAGAACAAGCCCATAGCCTTTATATTTTTCCTCTACGGCAAAGTCCTATGCAAACAGAGACGGGCTGTGAGGAGAAACCCCGCAAGGAACAGCGCAGACGCCGGCTTGGGTCAATTTAAAGTCTTAGGAGTGAGGCCAGCTATCTTATTCCATCTTGAGAAGAATTTTTCAAGAGGCGGCGCACCTGCTTCCGGGAAAGATTAGGGCAAGAATTCGCGAAGTAGTTTTCGAGAGACATTAGGGCCCACTAAGTATTCCATAAATAAAATGCTGCAATATCCGGTGACTAGTAAATGGAAATCGCCATCTTGATGACGAGTTTCTGCACAGTACTTAAACTGCTAGGATCGAAAAGCTTTTTGCACGTTAAGCTAACATTGAGAATTCTTTATCGCGTCTAAAGAAATTAAACCCTGTATACTGCACTCGGCTGAAATATTTTGAGACTCCATTAATACGTAATCGTCCTTCACTTGGGCTTAAAAATTCATTTAAACATAATTTAAAATCCTTACATTTCTACCTGATACCTACCTTTTAAGCACTTCATTTCTCTAACAATAAAATTGGGGAACCTTTACCACTGCCCTCTGCCTGATAAATCTAGTTAGGCGTTAATTTGTGAAAATGTCTTATTAGTTTATTATCAAAGCGAAGTAAAAAAAATATTGCTATCTAAGCTACCTACGACTTCATAAATTTGATGAAAATAAAACGATATAACAAGGAGTGAAAATCTTCGAAACCACGATGGATAGAAAAATTTGTTCTAAAATAACCTGCTGAGCCATTTTGAATTTTTAATAGCTAGCATTATTTAGAAATTAGCTATGATTGTTACAAATATACCCAAATGTGAGTGAAAATTATGCTATTTGCTTAAAATATCAGTCTTGGCCATTTTTAGGTTAATTTATCATAGTAAAACCAAGAGAAAAGAGTTTCCCTTCTATTCCACAACAATTAAGCTTTTATCGCGAAGTCTGTTTATTTATTAAAAGCAATGCAATATTCACATAGCGCTGTGAATTACTTTGCATGAGAATTGCTCGTCCCTCGCAAGAGTAGAGAGAACCAAACGCTTTTCACCTCCGGGATGAAATGAAATTGAAGTCCACAAATAATATTCTTATTCCCAGCCTATCATTAGAGAAAAAATCCATTCCAAATGACCAACGTAAAGTATTTATCTTATAACTATTAATTCATTGACTCTATCTGGAGCTCCTAAAAATAAGAAAGAACCTCATTTTCAATTAGCCCGTCCCAGCATTGGAATCACGTTTCGCTCAAATATGATGCCAGCTGGAAAAAATTTAATTTCAAAAATCCTGAACAGCAATCGATGCGGATTTGAATTTCGTCTCCCAAGTGTTTCGATGGAGATGGTTGTGAGAAAGTTTCAGGTAACTTTGTAATTGACTCGGAAAAAGTCATTAAGAACCTCACTTATAAAGTGGTCCTCATATAGGAAGAGGTGGATAATCATTCTGGACCGAGACAAAATTCATCTCTTCATAACTTTCTTATTTCTCTCTCATCTATTAATTCCGCTCGACTTCTTCGCGTTGCGGCCGATTTTGCTTCTTCGACGGAACCAAGCGTCAGAGGATTCAATGAATAATGGATGCGCTCCAAGCATAACGCAGAAATTGACGGGAATCATGTTTAGGAAAGAAGTAGCGTAGTATATGTACAGAGATCGTCACTTGACTGTTTAAAGTGAGATGTCTCGGATAGCTGATAATTATCTACGGAGACGAGAGATATGAAGGCGTATTCTACTCATTAACTATCTCAATGAAATTATCTACGGAGACGAGAGATATGAAGGCGTATTCTACTCATTAAGTATCTCAATGAAATATATCGCTTCGCTTCATCTGAAAAGAATTTTCTTTTTCAGGAATACTCTGCCTGAGAGTAATCGTGGAGAAAACAATACACTGTCATTTTATATCGCATTTGTGGACCTGGAAAAAGCCTTAGACAACGTTGAGTGGAACAAGTTGTTCATACGGCTGGAGAAACTCGGAATGGATTACTACGACAGATGATTTATCTATCCACTATACAGGAAGCAAGTCGTCACAACGTGAATGAGAGACGGAAGCCAGATAGAAGCTAAAATTATCAAAGGAGTAAGACAAGGATACAACCTCTCACCAGCACTGTTCAACATGTACTTGGAGGAGGTCATACGAGAAGCACAAGAAACTGGAATAAGCGGAATAAATATGAAAGGAGAAGAAATAAACATGCTCCGCTTCGTAGATGATATCGGAGTCATAGCTGGAAATATCGACGATCGTCCAAGGTCACTAAACGTCGTGGACCAATTTCTCCAAGAATACAACATGAAAATAAGTAAAATGAAGACTAAAATCCTAGTATGCGGAAGAGAGAAGATGTATGCAGAAATCACCCTGTTAGGAAAGAAATTAGAGAAAGTACATTGCTTCACTTATCTCGGAAGTACCATCACGTGGGACGGAAGAAGCACAGCAGACATCAAGAGGAGAATAACCCAAGCTAAGAAGGCGTTCATGGAAAAAAGACAACTGCTGTGCTCAAAGAAGATAGGACTACAATATGTGAAAACTTTTATGTGGAGCGTAGCAATTTATGGATCGGAAGCATGGACCATTGGAAAAGCTGACCAGAATAGACTAGAAGCCTTTGAAACCTGATGCTAGAGGAGGATGCTGAAGATAAAATGGACCGAAAAAATAAGAAATGATGAAGTGTACAGAAGAGTAGAAGAGGAAAAGACCATATGGGATACCACACAGAAATAGAAGAAAAAGATGGATTGGACACATCTTCAGACAATAGGTTTCTGAGGAACATAATTGAAGGTAAAATAGAGGGGAAAGTCCCCAGAGGAAGACCCAGGTATAGGTTCATGGACCAATTAAAGAGAAAAGTACATAGATAGAGATACCAGGAGGTAAGGGACTAGCATTAGATAGGGAAAGGTGGAGGGCTGCAGTCAACTAATATTAGGATTTATCGACCAATGATGACATTATGTATATCAGAAATAATGCATTTTACAGATAATGGACAGTCTGCTTTATAAACATTTACCATCCCGAAGGACAAGGCTTTATGTTACCAGTATTTCTACTCATCATATAGTTTACTCACCACAAATTAGGCGTGATATCATTTATATATATCTGAGAACAAAATAAGAAAAAAACTTTTTCGGGTAGAAAATGTTTGATGTGGCACTCATCCTTTGTAAATAATCCTTTGCCGGAAAACATCCGATACGAACCGTGGGGCGTTAAAAACCTGCAAAATGTACAGGTGAAGAAGCTCAGTCGTACATTACAGTATAACATTTTCCGTTTATACATATATAATTTGAGCTAATCATCAATAGGAAGATAAAAAATGGTGCAGATAACTTCTTACATCTCGGCGCTCTTCGTCTGAAACAGCTAATTCTAACGCACGGTTTACATCCAGCCATCCACCAGTCCGGAAAACAGTGTGTACATTATCAAACTACCCACCTAAAAACTTCAAAAAATCCTAATTGCCGCTGATAACATCATCCTTTCATAGTACGTCATCTCCTGGCTATAAATAACCAACGCTTGGCTGTAGTTCGATAATACGACCTAATACGCAGAGCCCCATAATGTGGTCGTATTACCCTTCTCCTCCAGATTACGCTTTTTCTCCTCCGCAATGTCCTACCGCTTCCCTTCAACTTATCCATCATTAGACCATTTTCCTCGAATTACCTTTCGCCCACCTCTTCCGTTGATGTTCTTTTACCCGCACGACCGCTGCTGGTGGCCTCTGGTGGCTTGGTTGGTACCACAATCAAACCTTTTGACGCGAAGTGGCACCTGCGGGAAAATGATCTGAGGGGGAAAGGCGTGCTCTGAGGGGTTTTCGCGTGGGAGAAAACAACAGTGGAGGGTCACAAAAGGGTCAAGGGAAGACTGAGAAAAGAGCGGTTTATACGCATGAGTAATGCGTCACGGTGGGTAAAGAAATCTGAGGGAGAATCCGGAGGGCTGCGGGGAATAGGGTTGCGAACCCTTTAATTTTTTCCGCGATTCCGAACAATTACACGCATGATACTAAGCAAAGAAAACAGTACCTTCATTTTTAACTTCCGTTACTGGTTTTTAGCTCAGAAAATATTCGCAAGATTCTTCTGGAGGGTTGGTCTTCAAATGAATAATACAAATACCCCTTGCAGACTAATCGCAATTTTATTTTTGCATCTTTCGGGTCATTGAATACTACAAGTTAAGTTTAAATAACATATTTATGAAAATTAGATATTTATATATATATATACAAATATGATAAAAATTTTTTTAACTTGAGATTAAAGCATTAACGCAAGTGCAAGTAGGCAGAGGAGACTGAGTTCAATGTTCTGATTTTCATTCTAGAGGTAGCAATTTATTCATATTTGCCATAGGTAGAGATCAGCAAAAATAATATGAAAAAACTTTTAATGGAATCATGAAACTAAAAATTTTTAATTAAAATAGGCAAATATAAAACTCTGGATGACAAAGCGTCATTGAAATGAAAATAAATTCTGTACGATTTTTTTACGAATATATATAGCATATTCGTATTCGGCTAATTCTGTTGATAACAAACATGTACTGCGCACTGGATTTTTTTTCTTAATTGGACTTTTCATTGGAATATCTTTATTATATCCATATTTTATTTTTATTTTATTTATATTATTCTATATTTTATTGAAGTTTTAACATATCTGTCGCATTGTTGCCATCAGTGTGTATACTATTACCTATTTTAATCTAATATTTTTTAGTTTTATAATTCCATTTAAATAATTACTTTTGCTGGTTTCCACGTGTAGCAACCAAGAAATACTTACCATTTATTATTACAATGTATCCAGCCTGCTCTGTCAATGTACTCATGCAAATGTTTTAATATCAAGGTACACTGACCAAGTTTATTGAGTCAAGCTAAGTATCTCGTTGTTTGTCAAATATTTTCTCTTCTAATTTTTCATATATTCTTTTGTGAATCATTTTACGAAATTATTTCAAGATGTTACTCGAGAACGAGATTTGAATCATTATTTCTAAATCATCTTTTTTGGTTTAATCGGCTTATCCGCGCACCTTGTGCCTATTATACGTAGTTCCTTATCATTTGCTAATTATTTTTCCATATTCTCTCATCTATTCCCGGTCTCTTTTCTTTTCTCTAAGCCACTTTGAGTCTGATTTTTCCTCATCTTGGAATCCTTTCGTCTTTAACAACTTCTCATTTATACCTACCTCCTATCCTATCTATCAGTGCGTATGTATGGATAACCTTTTCAACTCATAATCTTAAAACTTATTGTCGGTATTAAAATTTTCGGGATGTCGGGAAGCCAAATCCTTGCTTTCACGCCAATCTGGGTTAGGATCAACGGCTCCGTTGTTATCGTTGTCGTTATCGCTGTATGATACTCTCTTGTCAAGAGAGGGGAAGTTCTTGTTGTTACTGTCCAATGAACGAACTCCGTCTACATCTATGTTATACCCTGTGAGCCACGGCATGGGCGTGAACCAGTGGTGTAAGGACACCAGCCGTGTAAATATGTAAGGGATAAGGTTTTGAGAGGTGAAATGTTAGGTGTATTTTGATGGTGTATTTGTGGAGCTCAGTTTTCATTGTGGACGCTTATTGTGCGCGGGAAGAGCGAGTTTTTGTACTTATCTGTTCTGCAATGTATCTCTATTATTTCAACTCTTCTGCCAGACCTAGAGATGTAGTGAGGCGTCATGATAATTCTCTGTGTCGCTCTGAAACACACCAGTTCTAAATTTCTCAAGCAAGCGAATCATAGCGAGTAGCCTCCGAGTCTCTAGGGGCTCCCACCTTAATCCCTCTAAAAGTTGTGAAATACTATATGTTAGCTCGTAGTACAAACCATCAATTAATACTTGTTTATAAAGCTTTTGAGTTAAAGGAATGGCGATATTCTTTTCGCCCTTATGCGCATAATTAATGAATAGCGATAACGCGAGCGCACGAGTAATTTAAATCCGTGATCGTGTCTATGATTAGGATTATGATCTCCCGCATAAACACCCGCAAAATAAGTGAGCTTGATAACTATGTGGACTAAAATAATGAGATTGACTCGGGAAGAATATGTCAATGAAATTCGAATTATGAGCGTAATGAGGTCATCCTTTATGCGGTGACAAAACCTTGACTGGAATCGGAGATGATAAGAATCGATGGTCGACGTTTGTGGTGTGGGATAGGATGACGAAGGTTTGAAGACAATCGGCGAAAAGTGGGTGAGAAGTGGAGCTCGGCGTGATTAGTAAAGGAAATTGATGGAGAAAATGAAAAATGAAAGCATTGCGGGTGGGTGGAGTCAGCATTACCAAGGGGTGGGAAGTTTAACGCTGTAGTTGAAGGGGGAAGTTAAGTAATTGGCATAAAAGAGGGAACAATTAGTGGGATGGGTGAGGTATGCTCTTTCTAAACTTAACAATGATATCTGTGCCTAGTACATTAAATATCTAATGCCTTACTGAACATAACTCTGATCGGTTTAATGGTAGTATTAATAAAATACCTTTATTAAAGTCCGAAATTTAAACAGTTAAACAAAAACTAGTATAATTCCGCAAATGTATATAATTAGTTGAAAAATCAGCATATTCAACATTTTTATTGTTCTGAGAAATAACGGGGATTTCTTGAGAGTTGTAGGTACTTAAGTTTTTTCCTATGATTTATTTGGATAAACTATACGATTCAAAAAGTGTTCAGTAAAACGGCAATTCGATCATCAACATATGCAGATTTTTCTCATATGACTTCTCTATTCATTGTTAAGGCCGTAGAAAGACTATGATTTCAACTTCTATGTGCAGAAAGTTGTGTATATTTATTGTTTAATTTAGAAGGGAACTGGTTTGCTCAATCGGTAGGCAGTGATTTACAGGAAAATGAAAAGGATGAGGAACGTTAAGAGAATTTTATGTATTTTATTGTCTCTGTAAAATATTTTATCCTTTCCAGGCATTCTTCTGCAAACGAAAGTATTCAATTTTTAAAATATTTCCCTAAGTTTGCTGAACCGCATTCGGGATCACCCCATCATGATTCGCATGCATGAACATCAAAAGAGGCCAAGTCCCTTACATTGGACGAATTGTCAACTGCAACAAATCAAATGTATCCTCCGTTATATATACAATGGGACGTGTGACTGACTCACTCACTCACGTATATAAATTCCCGACCACTTCTAGATCGGGTAGGAACATGAAATTTGGCACGAACCTTCTATGGAAAAATTCATCGGAGGGAAAATTCCGAAAACCGGGAATTTCCAACCGGAACCCGTCGAAAAAATATAAAAATGGCGGTTTTTCGACGTTTTCGAAAATTAGACCTTTGGTTCTCACTTAATATCTCTTGAACTATAGTTCGGATCTCAAATCTGATGGAATATTAATCCAGCCAAATCAATTTATCTACAAAATGTGCCATATGTCGTTTTTCTACGCCTCGTAGTTTTCTCACCAGAGGTCTCTGAACACGAAAATTAGTTTAAAATTTCCCGGTTTTTCCGGTTTTTGTGCTCTAGCGTCTAAACGGTCGATCTGATCTCAAAATGGTGAGCGGGTTTTTTGCAGGCAACTAAGCTTTCTAAACAATGACGCAAACTGTTTGTTTCTACGTTCGTTAGTTACGGAGTTAGAAGGCGCCAAAGTCGGAATTTGTCGTATTTTTGAAATTTTCAAACATGTTTGGAGCCGTCACGTCTCCAATAGCGGGGATATTACCGTGAAATTTGATAGACGTATGGTACGTTACATGGTCCTTATGGTCATTTAGCGAAAACGCCGTCTTTCTATGAACAAAATGGCGAAAAAATAAATAAATAGCGGATTTTTCGCTCAGTGGCGGCGTAGGTCTCTGGAATTCATTGTGTTGCCTCTGAAGGGTAAGACATTTTACTAATATTATGAATTATTGTTGTAGCTATTTAAATGACGTATGATTAAATACCTTTTGGTTTTTCGTATCTCTCAAGTATATTTCACAACAATCCCCAAAAATCTGACTTTATGAAAATGATAACACAGTTCATCGCGGTAAAATGCCCGTCACGTGTCTACTATTGCACATATAGCCTTGAAAGTTGGCATGCATAAGCAGCATTACATGATTATGAAGGTTTCTTAGTGAAATTATCAACTTTATATCTACAAATGGCCGAAAAAATTTACAAATTGCGTATTTTTCGCTCATTTGTGACGCTGTCTTCTGGATTACGGTGTGTAGCCTATGAATGTTTTAACATTTTCCCAATGTTTTAAATTTTAATTGTAGACAATAAATTGCGCTAAATGAAGGTACCATCAATTTACTTTTATTATGTAAGATTATCTCACAGCAATCCCCCAAAGTCAGACACTTTGAAAATGAAAACTCTTTTTATCGCTGTGAAATGCCCTTTTATTTGCTATAAGCGCATATTTGACCTTGATATTTGGCATGCATATGCTACTAAACATGACAATTATGGGTTATTAGTGAAATTGACGCCTTTTTTCCTATAAACCGCCAAAAAAATTTAAAATGGCGGATTTTTATGTTCGGTTGGCGCGCAAGCTTCTGGTATTTCGTGTGTTGCTTCTGAATGGTTAAATAGTTTGCTGACGTTAGAAATTCTTCTTGTTGCTACTAAAATGGTAAATATGATGACATCATTATCTTTTCTCTATCTTTCATATTAATTTCACGAACAATCCCCAAAATGGGACGTTATGAAAATGATACCATATTTAATCCCTGCGAAATGCCCGTCATGTCTTTACTAGTGGCTACATGGCCTTCAACGTTAAGAGTTTTATGCGCCTTTACATGCACATTGCGGATAAGTAACGAAAATTTTATTTTTTTATATAAAAGCCTCACTAAAATGTGTAGTTAGTGTTCTGTTTATGATTCCCATTGTAACCGAGTTAAAAATAAATAAACATTCCATTTGACCGTGCATTCCAATTTCCTAATAAAACGACACCATCCATAAGTGGCCTCGTTCATTTGGAATTATTTATGTACGTATTCATTCTAAATAAATGTTGACTTCTTATCCAACCAATTTACGCGTACGCGCCCTTGAATCGTGCCAACAATCCCGCGCGCCAACAATTAAAAAAGTGTCTCGATTGAAATACATAGTCTCAAACATTGTATGCCGTTGATTAATTAAGCGGCAACTACCGCTGCAACAATTAACCCATCGACCTCCACCTTTCCCTCTCCTCGCGGGCCAAACAATTACAGCACGTGCTGATGACCAACGCCACTTCATTCTCGGCATTTCTGCTATCAGTGCTATAGTGCTATAAGATAATCTTGTGTGTGAGTAGGGACATCCAGGGGGTCCAAGACTCATCCTCAGGTAAACCATTTATATCTCCTATTTCTTTTGCATGTCACATTTTGCACCGCCCACTAATATAAGGATTCGGATCATAAGATACATTGCTCTCCCCTTTAATAACTGGATTGAACGTTGTTTGTTCTAAAGGTTTATTCAATTTTTTTAAAAGATTCGTATTTTCTACAAGTCGATTTTCCACCGTAGCGCGAGGAATATTTAATGGTAGGAGCTTACAATATGTGTTCTTCAATGTCGATTTTAATTTTGAGTGTTAATCTGTATATGTTGACTCCATTCACTCTATAAAAAAGATGATTTGTTAAGATGCATGTGATGATTAGGCCTCTCTTTTCCCGCCTTTCGGTCGAAGTGTCCTTTTCATTTGACAGCATGTCTTGCAGTTTTTCAGGCGTTCACTTCCCATTTACCCGATTCGAAAATGCAGCTCGCGTAATAAATTGACTGATGTAATGCAATATTAAGTGTGTACACGCAAATTTCAATATGTACTTACGTCAACGTAGGGTACTCATTAATTTTAGTTTTCCACGTATCAAAGTGCTTAGTGTAAAAGTATTATACACAAGGGTATTAGATTAGTAATAGGTACGTTAAAACAAATAATTAATATCGGGAGTTCGCAGTTGTCTTTGACGCGTTTCATCTAACCTTTCGCAATTGCACTGCCTCATTTAGTACTTGTGTGCCTTATGAAATAGTTAATTATTTGTCTTAAAATAATGTCTCGATCGTGTTATTCTACGCTTCCTTACATTGTAAGTTATTTCATAACAATGACCATGTGTCACTTTATTTTCCACTCATTTCTTCTACAGTGCATTTATTTAGTTCAACGGATCCGATTATGAACAACGGTAATTTTTTCCGCCTCTCAAACGTACCTTTAAACGAAATTTTTTTATAGGAACCAGTCGCTAATTTTCACTTCGACTCTTTACTTCAATTTAACAATAAACACAGCGACACTTGGTTTCCATCGTATTCACAGACCCAGTATTGACGTCAACATTAAAGAAATCGACTTAGTCGGAATAAAAACATCCATCACGTCATGAATCTCAGCTGCGTTTGCTACAATGTGTCGTTCCTGGCCTTTTCCATAACGAGTTATTAACGTACGAATTCATTTCAACTAAATGTGGCATGCTTTTCCACCGATTTCCGCGTACGCGCCCTTGAATTGTGCCAGCGATCCCGCGCGGCAACAATTACAAAAGCACCTAGATTCTAAGCCGTAGTATTAAACGTTATATGCCATTGATTAATTACGCGACAACTCCCGGCTGTCGATACAACAGTTAATCCATCGACACCCCCCTCCACCTTCCCCTCTCCTCGCGGGCCAAACAATTACAGCACATGCTCATGACCGACGTCACTTAACTGTCATCATTACATGCTAACTATATTTGGTTTGTTGAGGAGCTCTGCTTTTCTCTGAGATAACTACTAAGGTTAGTCCTCATCTTAATGCGGTGATTTCTTGAGGGACTTCCAAGATCACCTTGTGTTTGAGTTGGGTTACCTATGGGGTTTAGATTAATTATTCTCACAGGGAAATCAATGTTTTCGTTGCTTAAACTCCCTATATTTCTTTTGCATGTCACATGAAGATTAATTGCAGTGGATTCTTTACATTTCACTTAATAACCGGGAATATTTTGTCTTATGTAAAGGTTGAGCGACAAATTCCAACAAAAACACTATTTAACACAAATAAATGAGGAAATAATCGTGCAGGATCCGCAATACACAGTGCGATTTTTATACCGATAATTTACTTTATTGTAAATATCTTGCAATTGTGAATGTGCCTTCCTTTCCGTTCTTGCCATCCTTAGATAATGATCCACAACAGCTTATTTTGTTTCATTTTTAGGCCGGTTAGGTTGTTCCGTCTTCTTATGGTTTTCATGACTTCTCTTTCCTCCACTCATTCAGTTGTTATTGTCACATTCATGCAGACCCAGTGTCTGTGACTAGACTGGGGGCTTCGAAATATTTTAATAGCCACTGCATATTCTAAAAATAATCATTAATTGAGGATTAAAAAAAGGCCTCTTGGCTCAAAAAGAAAATTAATATTCACTTCACAAATCAATTAAATCAGTTTCACATTGAATACACTGCAACATATTGTCTTCCTAATGAGAAACCGGATCGCTTAAAATAAATGAGTTGATAATGTTGGCATCATAATAGTGTTTCTGTCAATTATATACTGGTCTTATGCCAAAACTTTTATCTACATTCACTATTTTTTGCACTCAATGTTGCCCTATCATTTATATACATTTAGTCTTGAAACGAAAGATACCTTAAGGCAACACGATTTCCCTTTAGTTGGTAAAAAAAACTTTATATTAATTCCTTTCAATTGCTTGGTTCTGCCATTATCACATCTAATATTATATTCCAGTGTATCCTGAGAAGAGATTGAGTGGTTGTTCGAGGCGTTATTTCCGGCTCAAACACAAAAAATATTGCCATTTTAAAATTCATACGTTCTGCATTTGCAACGACTTTGGGTGACATTCTTACCCAGGAAGATAGGGAGATCACTGGTAGATATTTTACTACGCATTTTTTCCCCACTCCTACTCGGCAGAGCATAATTTCCGGCCGTACAAACTATACCCTGTCAATTTTTATGAGGTACTCGTAAAAATTGACAGGGTACATTTATCAAATTAGAAGTTAGTTATTTAGTACATATTAAGTAGTAATATTATTATTGGTAGGTTAATTCCATTTTTTTACATTTTTTAATAATTATCTTCAGCAATGCTTTCACCGGACAAGGGCTTTGTTTGCATAGCGTCGGGGTCTTTCAACCAGGATAACGAGCAGCTGTTTAGGTGGAGTAATAATGTTCAATGTGTTGCAAACTCGGCTTGTGCTCTAGCATGGAAGTTTGTTGGTGGAGCATTCACAACAAATTCCATTAATTCTATTTTAATGTGTGGAGACAGGCTGTACAAGAGTGTAAGAAATCCTAGAGTCACCGGTGAAGAACGTTTACTATACCTGGAAGAACTACCGAGGGATTTTGACATTTTCGGACGACGCGTGCACATTGAAGTATCAGACGTACACTATGGATTATACCCTCAGAATAATGCTAATGTTGATGACTGTGTAAGATCACTTTCAGAAGTTTTAGAGGGCCTCCTATCAAATTTCAATAGGAACGTTGGGTATTTGTTCACTGGACTACATAAGACTATTTCGTTTTGGAGTCGAAACAATGAACTATTTTTGTTCGACTCGCACGCCGTAAACAGTGAGCGTAGGCATGACCAAGAGAACAAAGAGAACAATTTAGCACGTCTCTTCCAGTGTGACAGCTATGTTTCACTGGCCAGGTTGCTGTTGTTGGAAGGCAGGATTAGCCAATTCACAGTGACTCGGCTAACTTTCTCGCATTCTGAGGATGAATTACTTCCTAACACTCCAGAGGGAACTATATGCGGCAAAACTACATCTGCCTCTCATAACAGTACATCTGTAGACCCCAAGTTGTTCTTCATGAAGCCGGTAGTGCTCCTTTCTCGATTGGAATCGTTACCATCGGAGAACACAAATCGCGCAGGACAACCTAAGATAGTGAAACGAGGTCGTCCTAAATCACTTGTATCAAGTAGTGAAGAACAGTTACGGGAAGCAAAGAAGAGATATGCCGCCAAGAACCCAGAGATAAATCAAAAATCGGTTCGTCGATACAGTCAAGAACATAGAGACGTCAACAGGGAAGCAGTTAGGCGGTACGCAGCAGCTCATCCTGAAGTTAACCAGAAAGCTGTGAGGCGGTACATCCAGGAGCGACCAGAGATTCATAGGGAATCAGTGCGACGCTACAATGAACGAAATTCATTGGCATCACAACAAACAACAAGAGAATTCAGACAGAGAAATCCAGAAAGGAAAGACATGCGACACGTTCCTGCAGCTACTGCGAGAAAGATCGTCTCCGTCGGGCCTATGGCTTACTGGAAGGCAGACGCGCTCGATGACATCCATCCGTATAAGTTGAAGAAACCTAGTCTTTGGGATGACGGAATATACACATGTCTTTACTGCCAAGCACGGCTATTCGATGAAGCGAAGGCCAGGAATAAATGGTGCTGTGGCGAGGGATCGTACAACGTGCTCCGACTGCCTTCACTTACCGCACCATTCTACTTGAATAAAGAATTCCTCAAGCGTGCGCGTGCATACAACGATCTCTTCGCGTTCTGTGCCCTAGAGGTTTCAGGTGGATACCGACATCCGTCAGGAATAGCTTTCTTCAAGATAGAAGGGAAGATGTACCACCAGGTCCACAGTCTGGAAGCACCTGGTCAGAGGTTCAGGACCAAGGATGGAAACGTCCAGTTTGTCAACCGATGCCGGTTATATATAGACGACGGAGAAGAACGGAGGAATATTGCCATGGGGAGATCTCTCAGTCCAAGGATAATCGATGAGATCGAAGAATTTCTTAGAGGATGTAATCCATTCATAAAGGACTTTAAAAGACTGAGCGATGAGCCATCCATTGAAGCTCACTTAACTTTTCAGGTCACCAGTAGATCTACACACGGGCCAACTCTTGGTGACAGACAAACCGGAATAGAAGTTCACGCCGTATTGAGTAATGATGATTCGCTAACATATCCCCGGCAGCTCACCATCTGGAAGAGAAGTGATCGACGTCCGTCTTCGATGGATTTGCTTAGCCCCCTAATGGAGCCATTCCAGTACCCTCTTCTATACCCTCAAGGTGAAATGGGATGGCATATTGGCCGTATCGACAACCATGGGAGAAAGCTGACTCAGTTTAACTATTCACGGTGTCTTTTATTGTCAGATCCTCGATTTTCTCACACTGGACGACTTTCGCAGGCTTGGCAGGTTGAAATGTTTGCAAGATATGAAGAGGAACGTCTGCGATTCATCAGATTCTCACAACATAGGTCAACAACGGAAACAGCCTTGCGGGTGGTTCCCCTGGACGAGCTGCTCGAAGCAGAAAGGAATAGGCAAGCTGTTGGACAAGTCATGGAGGATTTACATCGCGACGAAACCGTCCAAGGAGAAGGCGGGGTCCAGCCAGGAAAAGTGTACCTCCCTAGTTCTTTTACTGGAGGCCCTCGATACATGAAGGTGCACTACGAGAACGCGATGGGTCTCGTTTCTCGTCTGGGTTCACCGTCATTTTTCCTCACATTCACCTACAGCGCGAATTGGGATGAAAATAAAAAGGCTTGCCCTCATGGCACCGGTCTCAGTGACCCGGCTACTGCCTGCAGAATTTTCCAGATTAAGCTTGGAGACCTAATTAGGGATATTCGCAGTGGAGCATTTTTCGGGAAACCACTCTACATCGTTTACGTCATCGAAATGCAGATGCGGGGCCTTCCTCATGCACACATCGTATTCAAGATGGACGGCGAAGATCCAGTTCAGGCCCATGAAATTGACTCCGTCATTCGGGCTAATATTCCCTCCGAACGCGAGGCCGGAGGAAGACTTAGAGACTTGGTCCTTAAGAAGATGGTTCACGGCCCGTGTGGCAGCGATCATCGCACCGACTTTCCCTGCTGGGACGCGGAGAAGGGATACTGCACCAAGTTTTACCCCAAGCCTGCACATCAGACCACCCACGTCGATGATAGGGGTTTCGTACAGTACAGACGTGACTACGGGAACGAAGGCGTAATCAAGACAAGACGAGGAGATTTGGCCGTGCACGACGGATGGGTGGTTCCGTATAACCCGGCCTTGCTTTTGAAGTACGAAGCCCACATCAACCTGGAGATTTCATCAACACGTCGCGTCATCAAATACTTATTCAAGTACCTAATGAAAGGAGGATCGTTACAGAACGTCAACGTTACTACACTGGGTAGACAGGAGGATGAGGTTGAGCATTATGTAACGAAGAGGATGGTGGGTGCTAGCGACGCATGCTGGCGTCTCTTGGACTTCCCGATATCTAAATCGGAGCCCACTGTCGAATGTCTCCCTGTTCATCTACAAGGAAAACAAACGATCGTATTTAGACCTCACCGATCAGACCAATCAGAAGTGACATCAAGAGCAACCTCAAAGCTCATCATCTATTTCAATCGTCCTCATCACCATGAATTCGACTATTTAACGTATCAGAGTTTTTATGAGAATTATATGGTACACACCAAACGCCCTAACGAAAATGCGTACGAACATCCCGACGGACAACATTTCATCACGGCTCGCCAGCGTGGACATAAGGTGTGTAGGATATATTGGGTTTCTCCTAATCGCGGAGAACTATACTACCTGAGGATACTTCTGATGTCTACTAATTGTCGAGGATACGACGATCTTTTATCACGAGGTGGCGATGATTGCCGCACATTCCAGGATGTCGCGAGATCAATGGGACTAATAGAAGACGAAGAAGAGTATAACCACGTGCTACGAGAGGCATCGACGTTCATGGTTGGCTACAGACTGCGCTCTTTCTTCGTGCTGCTTTGCAACATGGGAGCTCCGGCTGCCCTGCTGTGGGAGACATTCAAGGACTCTATATGCGAGGATATATTGGACCGTCACCGTGAAAACCCAGAACGGGCATACAAACTTGCCCTGATCGATATCGATCGAAGCCTCCGTCGGCAGGGATCTTGTTTGATCGATCACGGCCTTCCATACGTGCAGGATGACACGACCGAGCTGGACAGAGAGCTTATCAATTATGGAACAGACCAACAGAACGCCATCGTCGGAGAATGGGAACCAAAGCTCTCCGAAGATCAACGACGAGTTTATGAATATCTCAAGTTTCTGTGCGAAAAAGAAGGAAGAGGGGTTCAGAGAGTAATTTTCATCGACGGACCTGGAGGTTATGGCAAAACGGCTCTCATCCGCGTGATCCTCGCCTACGTACGCAGCCTTCGTCAGGTGGCTCTCGCCGTAGCCAGCTCTGGAATAGCCGCAGCAAACATGCCTGGAGGAACCACCGCACACAGTATGTTCAGGCTTCCATTGGATTTAGGAGACGGCACTGGCGTTTGGAATATAACGAATGGATCGCAACGCGCAGAGCTCATCCGAAAAGCCCGAGTCATCGTTTTCGACGAAGCATCAATGGCACACAAATTCATTTTCGATATTCTTGATAGGTCTCTAAGAAATCTAATGAATTCGAACATGCCATTTGGAGGAAAAATATTAATTTGCTCCGGAGATTTCAGGCAGATTGCTCCCGTCGTCCGGAATGCACGCACATCAGGCGATGTCACCTGCGTTTCTCTCCGTGCATCACCACTGTGGCCATTTTTCCGGGTATTTTCGCTCACCACGCCCACTCTCACTTTCACTCACAAATAGACGGCGAAGCCGGCTCCGGGGGTTCTAGGGGGCGGAGCCCCCTGGCGAGCGAACGCGAGTGTTACTGTATAAGAGCAGAGTGTCTGCCCAAAATGGCTAATTCTGTTTGTTGCCATTCTTCCACCTGCAGTACGTGCAACACTCGTATTTACCAGCAATTTCTTCGTTTTATTTCTTTGATTAACTCATGCATTATGCGCGACACGCCAAATAGTACACTTCTCGTTCCTCGTTCATGGCATAGGATGTGCAAAGAAGAGGGGATGTATTTATCGCAACGGCGAGTCAAAGAGAATGAATTGGACGAGCCTTAATTAGTAAGTGTTCATTTGTGTTCATTTGGCTCTGATAGGAGTGAACCCCTCTCGGTTGGGCTGTCAGTTTTCGTTCGTCGGTTAAATGAGATGAAAATTAGAAGTTCACGGGTTGGTGAATCATTGATGGAATATGAACAAATCGCGTATTCTCAGCTGCAATTTTCAAACCTGTGCCGAACAGTCATTCACTTTAGGTACAGGTTAAAAATTAGTTTATAAATATTGAGCCTCGCTATCATTAAAAATTCGGTGAATAGATAGTATATTTATTTTTCAATAATGAAAAATGCCCGAATGGAAGTGCTGTGGGACAAACACTCCATGCATCTCCCATTTGGGTTTCATATTGGAGAAAAAATACTTTGATACGTTGTCAATGAATCAATTGTAGGTTGTAACCTCCATATCTCTGTGCGCATCGAAAAAAGAGTGTATCTTGTTTTTTAGTATTTAAAACGGCACTCGATTTTCTATTTATGGTGGAGATTTTTATTTTCTCATGTTTCATTTTTCAGAATGTAAACTAATTGCGAACTGCGAGGGAAATTGAAGTGATGTGAATTCTTTATTGTTTTTTGATCGGTTGATTCTCGAGTACCTTTGCTTTTTTAAATTATTTTGTGCCCATCTCCGTCATTAATGATGATGTGGGTAATATCATCATCGTGTTGCCCTCTTTTTTCATAATATCTGGTTAACGGAATTATATCAGCGGGCTAAAGATAACGATTTCTTGATATTGAAATATTATTAGTGTCTTTTTTATTAAAATAAACATTTATGATATAGCCGTCTTAAAAATTGATATATCTCACGATTTATCATTTATTTTACTTTAGATACAAAAAGAACATGAAAATTTCGGTAACCATCCTCTGCGTGCCTCTGCGTGCATATTACCTTGGTAATTAAATAGGCAGTAAATGGTGTTTTCATACATCGTACTGTTATACTCGATTGTAACAGAATTTATCTCATTTCTGTCACTGCATAAGGCTTGAATTCAGTGGTGTGATTTCTTTTGTAGGTTAAGTAATGGCGAAGTGATTCTCGGTTGGGAATCAAAGAATACTCTCCTAAGCTTTATTGAGTACAATGTTGCTGTAAGAAATCCAAACGGATGATTCTTAATTTACATCTTATCCCAAGAATTGTTGAAGTTTTTGAATCAGCTGTCCAACCATGTACTTTTACTAGCTTGAAACTGAGTTTTCTTGCTGAAATGGAATGTCTATCTCTGAGTTTTTACGATGAAAATTATATTTTTATAGAAGTGCATTTCCTTGAGGAGTCGGAGATAATTGTGAGACTGCACTCAATACCCTTTTCGATTGCCCTGTTCTCCTGTATGTCGTCCATCTGACTATTTAAAGTACAAATTAATGCAAGATTTAGAACAAGCAGCGGTGCACATTACGAGTAGAGGGGCTCACCCCCGACAAGGGCGACATTTCAGATGGGGCTGACTTCCCCCCCCACTTCCCCGAGAAAAGGATAATATGTAAGTGAAGATTCTCATTCGGAAGTTCAAATCCTCCAATTAGAGCCGTTTAGAGAGCACAACATAAAGAAAACAAGAAGAAAATAGAGAATAAGATGAAAGTGAGAAGGGTGTCACCCATTCAAGTTTGCCAGGGGCTCTAGAAACCCTATGTACACCACTGGGTAAACGTCACTACCGAGGGTTCATTTGAACATCTCCATCTCTCAGCAGTACGAAGGAAAATTTCGGAATAAAGACCACTTACCTGTTGGTTGGTAGGTTGTTTGATACGGTGATTTCAAACTGAGAGTTTTTGCTCTATCAATGACTACTTGATGATTTTGGTGTTTGGTTGGTTTAATGAATGACGATTGTCTTGTAAGAGACGTTGTTATTTGAGAATTCAAGAAGGAAGGTAGAGATAAACCTCTCGAATATACTGTTTATGTCTTATTCAATAATTTAGAAGGCTGAGGAGGGTTGATGTACATATAGATAAATTTTCTTTCTCACTGAAAGAGTCGTGTGCGGAGAGAAAAACAGGAAAATTTATGGAAGGCGAATGATGATAGAAATCTCTTAAGAAATTAATTGTGAGTGATACCAAAACGAGGCATTACGCTAGAGTGAAGCAATTAGTTGGGAAATTAGAGGAATGAGAAGCTGATAAATCCCAGTTTTCGAATTGATGGCTAATGCAAATAATGAAATGTATGGGTTTTCAGGTTTCGCTATGAAAAAAAACAACCTAGTATTGGAATTATGAAGTTAAAGGAACAGCGTTCAATATGAACTAAACTTGTGGGGAAGAAAATAAGACTATGTACGTCATAAAACTGTTATACGTTCGCATACGTATTATTTTTGTGTCTCAGAATGCTACTACTAGTGAGACATTGGTGTATTTTTAAGGCAACGCGAATATTTTATGCCATAAGTGGAATAAAATAGCCATTACTGCTAGATACATGAAACGAATTTTATAGTGCCAAAACTTAACATATATTGGTTTAACATACAAGCATTAATTATGTTGCTAAGGTTAATGAAGAAATGCAAATGTGGTGAAACGGTTTTTCAAAATTACTTACACGAACCACTTCCATTCATTGAAATGATTGAAGTGATTGATGAAAATGTTAATGTGTTTCTGGTATTGTATTTATTAAATGCAAAAGTCTTCTATTTTATTGCACATAAATTTAAATCCTTGCTTTAACCGATGACAAAGACAAAACTCAAGTCATGAGCACTACATTCCACTAAATGCTTCAATTAATGACTGAATTTATTATTTTTATGCAATGCCATTAAAGTTTAAGGAAATGAATATCCATTATACTGTTTTGATTTTATCTTTGTTGATTATTGCGGTTTTGAAGTAAGCGACATAGCTTACCGATACTCATCCTCCTCCCGAGAAACAGTTTTGAGGGCGGCTCCCCTCTCCCTATTTCGCATATGCCCATAGTCTTTGGTCGGGCACAGAATGTGTCGGAATACGATGTGATGGAGCATCATATATGATGGATCCAGGGATGGATGGAACGGGTATATTTGCGAAACCTTTGTCGCGAAGAAGAGTGGCATAATCCGGTGAGGTTCTTTTTTATCGGTCCGAATAATCAAATTAGAGATGTTATTCTCAGATCGGAGAAAAGTAAACAAACCATCTAAAGTTTTTTCCTCTTATTTCTCTTTTTTGATTTTAAAATAGTACGTATGTAAACCATCTCTCAGCTGTCGTTATCAGGTTTTAATCTACCAGCGCTAGGAAACTGGCAGATAATCACGGATATGAGATTTTACTGTGGACGAAACCCTTACGTGTGCATCTTCAACTTATTGAAGTGATGCGATGATGAAGTTGGATTGACAAGTGACAACTTGAGGAAAGGCCCAAAATACCTTTTACTAGCAAATGAGTGAAAGAGACTGAGCGAATGAGATACCTACTTTGAAAAATTGGGCGATTAATAAACCTTGGATTGGCATTGAAAGTAACTTAACAGGGAAAATTATTCTCGATGCCATACTTTTTTTACAGTTGATGTCTCGCAAATGTTATGAAGACAAAATTGGACTCCATTTCTCCATCGCGGCAGGCGTGTACCCGTAATATTAGGCAACCGAAACAACAGTGAATATGAATATTCAATGCCATACAATGTATACGATAATAATTAATATACACAATAATACATTCAATTAAATAGTTTAATGAGGTGAACTTTAGTTCAGAGAACTATTTTCTTGTGAAATAAAATATCCATCGCTAATATCAGGAAATACCACGTAAAAGGTTCTTCTTTAGCCGATGAACTACTTTCAAATTTATTCAAAGTTCGGTTAAAGAGATTTTGGCATGTATAAAGGGCGTTAGTGTTGGATGCATGAAAAATTTCAGCAGAAAAAATCGTTTCGGCGCAAGCGTTTGGAAATTTAATCGGAAAGTTGAATCATACGAAAGATTTCTTACGATATTTACCGTAATTCATTCCGTGGGTACTGCATTTGATTCCATCTTCATCAACCTGAGAAACAGCTGTTAGCAATCCATTATCAGTATTCACTCGTTGTTACTATATCAATAATCGACACCCTTGTTTTTCAAAAATAAATCATAAATAAATATCGTATGAACTCAAAATAAGTGCCATAGATTTTCCTACGACGTCACTAAGATTTCCAAAAGAAAGAAAATTCAAAGTAGGTTTCTCTGTTTAGGAAGGTACTCCCTAATTTCGTCATATTTGTAAATATACTTACTTTCTATTGTGGTTAAACCACCTGAACCGTGATGTATGCTGTAATTACTGGTGTCATTACTAACTCAATTGATAATTTTTTCTCTCCCTTAGACAATTTAAACTATGTTATTAAAATATACCGTTTGAATTAATTACATAATTGCATTAAGCGTTACAAAAGCATTTGTTTGAATTTATTTAAAAAAATAAATTTGCACTTAGCATTTTTTGTCTCCTCAGCATCCGTGACAATAGGAGAGCGCTGCCACCGACGACCGGGTGGCATGGAAGACTAATACCAATGTAATTTTTTCCCTCGGAGTTGCCCCCGAATATGTTGCCCCTGAGAAGCGTAGTTGTGAAAGTAATGGCCTGTGTAAGAAATAGATTCAGGACTTGAGCCGAGCACCCAACCGTTCAGGTAAGTAGTTATGTGGACCAGAAAAGATTTAAAGTTTTTTTTTTCTGTCTTTTTTAAATATAGCTTCTTAGAAATGAATTGGTTTCAGCACAGATATTTCTTACTTCGTATTTTTGGATCACTTGCGCGTAAGGTATTTGAGCTTACAATTGGTTATTTCACGACTGAATAATATTGTTTTTCATTTTATGAATGTTATCCTGTGCTCTTTGGTTTTCCTAAAAAAACCTTTTGGTCAAAAAACTAGTCGATGTTATCACAATTTCAACGATAGGTATCGCAAGGCCAGTCAATATCTCGTCTCGTGTGAGTATACCTGCCTACCTATATCATTACTAATGTAACCCTTACTCTTTGCTAGGATGATATTGATGTCAAGTCTCTATCTGAAGTTATTCTAGCTTTCCAAAAAATACGCCGATATAATACGTAAAAATTGCTACAAAAATAATCGGCCTTCTCTGGGAATCGTACCATCATTGGCTTTCTAGGTCAATGCTGGAGTACCGGTTAGATGCTCCCGTGGGTGGTGCACCACGTTAAATGAAAATCTCTTATATAATACAAAAATAACTCTGCCCACTCAGCGGTAGGTTTATTGAAAGAAGGCGCACCTTCAGTCTTGGCAGGGGCGGTGGTGCGTGAAACTAATCGGGCAGGCCATGTGAAATGCCAAGCAACGGGCCGGACACCTTGAACAAGAAAGTGAGGAAAACAATGGAGGCAACCTTTCATTTGATACTTGAAGTCAATTCCACCATTGTAGTCGTCTCTGTTTATATCTCGATCTTGTTTACGTTTGTGGCGATGGCGTTTTGTTTTCGCCAAATCTAAATTTGAATCCACCGGAATTGCGATGTATTGTGACTGGTATGCCTCGCCTTTTTGGCACAAAATCCTTCCCGTGCATCCCTATTCTTACTCGTTTATCGTCATGCCTCCTCCATCTCATTTTAACCTTCTTGTGGACGGAGGGCGACGGCAGTATCTGGCGAAGAAAACGCCCGAGAAACGGATACAGTCCCACTGGGAAGCCGAGGAACCCTAATTTACTATTGCTTGGTTCAAGGAGGGGGAGGGGTTGCCCGATGTCGATAGGTGGCAGGTCGTCGCAGGTCGCCCTCTGACCTCGGCCATTCAAGGCAAGCCCCTATGCAGGATGAGGAGGAGGGGGGCCGAAGTGGAGCATCCAACCCGAACTGAATGCTGGCCCGATTGATTTAGGAGCCTGCCACAGCTCACCGGTCCCGGTCGATTTTTTCCCGTGGCAATCTCTTAGTATTTTATCGCCGATTTTTCTGCAGGCATGGATATCTTCTTCAGAAGTTAAGTGCGGCGTGTGTACCAGTATAGAATGAACCGCATGGGTTGGGGCCTCTAGAAAAACCTCGACTCACTAGCGTTGCCATCTTTGATGGACCGCCAGAGCTTAACCTTTAGTTTCCTTGTATCCTTCAAAACTGACCCAGGAAATATAAAGCTTGGGTAATATGCTGGCCTTCTTATAGGCCTGGCAAGCCAAATGTTCGATTCCCGATCCTGGACGATTTTTTTCTCGAGGCTTTTTCAACAATTTCTATACGTATTGCTTAGGCTGAAGCAATCTTCCATTTACATTTCAGAGGAATATTTTAGCGATAGTTTCCCAATACTGATTCACGTGGCAGAGCAATTGCTTTCGGTTCACACCTGTGAGTCACCTTCCTGAAACCCCCTTGCCGTATATAACAGTTTAATTTCATCTCATTACGTACATTTCCAAGGCAATTTCTTCACTCTGAGCTCCAACCAAAAAAGCCCTTGATAAACGTAGTGGTGGAAGAAACGGATTATGTCACGAAAATAATGTACATTGAGCCGTGCTTCGAACCGCTGTAGGAAGTAGCAATATCGAGCCAGAGAGAGAAGATACTGAGAATGATGGCGCCTCAGGAGAATGCGCACGATGTCGTTGAATTTATGCGCGTTAGAAATGGCCATGAGAGTCAATTGGAGGGAAAAAGAATGGAGATAATGGCCGTTTATCTCAAATCCTTGACTATAATAGTCGCCGCCCTGAACACCAGCAATGCTGACTTGAGTGTAGAAAAACAAGACCATTCGTCCCGACTCCGATGGATTTTTTGAGGGGAACGAGAGACCACGAAAAGTTTCCGCTCGGAGAAATTCCGTTTGTATGGGGTTTGGTGGCTCGTGGTGGAAAATGGTTCTTCGCGGTGTTGGTTGAGACGTTTTCTACCGGTACGGAACTTGGCTTGACAGCGGGGAGAGCAGAGAAGAATGCCCGTGGATTTCTTTGTCGGTATCATTCTCGCATCTTTTTTTTTCGGGTGTTATGCAGTGCGTGAGGAAAAGGAAAGGAGTGTCTGTCGCGGGGATTTGGTCTTCATTCCTTTTCACCGGAGGGGAGAGTGTGAAGGGAGTTTCCCGCGCCCGCGAGAAAGAAAGAAAGAAGAGATAAGGAGGCGAGGCGGATGAATGGCGCCTTGGAACCATTAGCCCACGCACGTCACTCACTTAGCCTCCGCCCTCTTGGGATAGCCTTGGGGTGCTATAAAAAAAGGTGGTCCTCACTCGTATGGGGTAAGTCAACCGCTTCCTTTTTTCGTGCCGATCGCTAGATAGCCTCGAGTGCTTGTACTACCGTTACATCGATGTACCGTGCGTGAATCTAAACGCAGTCCCAAATCCATGCTTTGCCCGCTTTGATTCATGTCAGTTACGATAAGCACTAATCGATGAATTCTATAATTTTTTCGTCTATTCGTTACCTTTAAGAGAATGAGTATATAATCATCATATTTAATAGTCAAGACACAATCATTAACTGCATGGGACTGTTTAAAAACGTTAAATTTTCACACCAGCCTTCACAATTAGATACTACTTGGAAACTCCTGTACTAAGTAAAAACAATTTTAAGTAAGGTATCGTGTTAAATAATCATTTTTTATTGTTTTTACTCCTATAGGAAGTGATAACAATTGAAAGTAGCACTTTTAGGTAAATTATCAAATTGGATAATCCTTTTTTAAATCTTGGCATGCCTGTGATATCCTGGACTGCCTTGTGATATGAGTATCAACAATTTTGTTCCTTCGGTTCTCTCGACGCCACCAACGTAAGCTAAGAATAAAATGTTATATTATTAACGCATTTGGCTTCTTTACAGCACCTTGTAAATTATCGTTTCACTTCTGAAAATTGAATGGTACCACTAATACTGTCACAACTATTGCGAAAATTGTTTTTAAATATTTAGATGAGATTATTGAGATGAGATTTAACTGCGATCATTTTTGGTGGTAGATGTAGAGAATCGGTCAGCTTTTTCCAAATACGAGACTGTACAGGTAAATCTTGAATATAGTCGGTTTACGACATTCAACGTCTTCTGATTCCCAATAACCTTGCTTGACGGTCATTTCTGAGTCCTTTCTCCAGCCCTCTTTCTCTATTCTATCTAAATAACTTCTCCAAGATCTACTTCTCCGTCGTCTTCCCTTTGGGTGTCAACCCAAATGTGTTTTGCTAGGCTGTCATCGCATCATTAGCTCGAGTCTATAACATCTTAATTGCTGTTTTTATTTCGTCTACCACCGTGTTGTCTTCATCCATAGTTGCTCTAATATTTTCTTTCCTTTGTCTATCCTTTTTTATTTCCCTGTGCTCTTCGCCAAAAGTCCATTTCAGAGGTCAATAATAGTTTTTCGGACTTTTATTTAAGCGACCATATTTCAAAACCATACGTTATTATTCTCTTTTTGGTAGTATTGTAGATTCTTGGTTTAATTTATTTGCAAATTGACTGATACCATGATAAATTATTTAAAGAGTGCTGGCTTTTTACCTTGAATACAAGAATTCTTCATAGCTATTGCTTTACTTTCTGTCATCTGCATCCCTAGGTTTTTATACTCCTCGCTATGTCTTACATGAAGCTCACTCTCTTAAAGATAATCCTGCCGGCTTCCTCCCGCATACTTAAATCCTGTTTATTTTGATCTCAAGGCTCCAAGTTTGATATTCGTCTGTAACTTTTCTAGTTATATATTCTAGAAATATGCTATCTTGTGACGGAATAACTTGATCATCTGCTTAACGTGCATCTCGCACTTTCTCTCAATGGTGTGCCCTTCATGTTACATTTTTTCAGCCTTTTTTCACGTGAATTTTGTGATTAGAATGCATATTTTAAACAATGTAGGCAAATCTTTATCAATCCAACTTTAGTTTTTTGTATGCTGCCAATCTCCGGGTAATCGTTTCTCATACAAATCTTGTCTTAACTATTTTGTATGGACTTTTACTGGCTTTCCTATATTTATATGCATGATATATTTTTCCTAGACCTCGCAGTCTAATTTACGACACCAATTTGTATGGTTATTTCAGATCTATATAACAATTGAAGTTTCTTTGTGTACATTTAAGTTTTGTCTTTTAACTGTGTTACGCAGAACAGATTGTTTAAAGCAGAGCCATCTACATCTTACCACAGCTATTATTATAGTTGTTGTGGTGGCATGTAGATGACTCTGGTCTGTAGAAGACCTCCATCTAAAGCCGGCTTGTCCTGCTTCCTTTGCGTGCATAATCTTTTGTTTATCATAGGCTTGTAAATATTATTCCACATATTCTCCTAATTGACCTGGTAACATATTCCACGATAATAATCGCAATTGTTCTTACTGTCTATTGTGTAACATGTCGAGTTTAGAGAAATTCTCTATCCTGCCGCGACTTCTCCATTGAGGCATTTGTTAGAGTACTCTTAATATGATGTACAGTGATTCATAGTTCTCCAGGGCCACCAGCTCTTCCATTTTGTATAGAATGTACCAAACTCTTTTACCTGTTTACAGTGCACTATAATAGGTGAGTCAACATTTGTTATTTTACGTATGACCTTTTGTGAACTCCTCCCTATCCTCTGTCAATAACTTCTTAAAGTGTTTCCCATTTTCCTGACCAATAGGCGCAAGTAACCTTTATTTTCATCTCGTCTCAATGATTTTAAAAATTTGCAGCTTTCGGTACGTATTGTTCATCCAATGTAGCTGTTTAATTGGTTGCATTCCCTTTCCAAAAATCAAGAAGCAGATAAATGTACAAATGTAAATAAAAATACCTTCAATGATTAAGTATGTAAACATGAGCCTATTATAACACAGATTTAGTATAAAATGTTTGCAAAATTATCCATGGTACTTTCCTCCAATGTTTTTTATTGTTATTTATTGTTTATCCAACCACTTAAGTGTCGCACCATTCAAAATTGTTGTATCATCATAGTTGTGAGACTATTCAACCACGTTTTATCTCGATCAATGAGAATTCTGCAAATACGTTCCCGCAAAAAATTCAGGATCGCCTGAGCTAACTTTTTTATACCTAATTTCTGGTTGGGAATATCTGCTCTTGGACAGTTAATTTTACGCAGCTTTAGTGAAAGTGATAGTGCTATAGAGTTACAAAGGTTGAGTCAGTGATGAGGTATTATTTGAAATTTTGCCGTTATTTTGAAGTTAATGTCCTTTTATCTACGCATACCGATTGGTAATTGCAATAGAAAATACGTGGAAAAACGGATTAATTTGGATTTCACCTGCGTCGAGGGAAATTTCTTGTTATACAAACTTCTAGCTCGGGCTTGCAATATTGAAACAGAACGGCATACATAAATTAATAATATTAATTGAAAATTTTTGTCAATAGTACCGGTATCCTCGCTTCGGCCTGAATTATAAACCTCGCATGAGCGAAAGTAACTGAGGATGATGGCTGTGCGTCGAAGCTGAGTGCCTAGTAATCATTTCTGAAAACATTAAATCCATTTGCATGTCTCCGTTTGAGATAAATTTTCATCTCTATGAAGTCGATTTCATCTATTTCACTGCAAAAGATTTGGCTGTGGTGATAAAATGAATGGAGAGATTTACCTGAGCCTTTAAGCATAATATAAACAGCCGCATGCGCTTTGGCCAATGATCGATACACACTCATTAAGAGGGAAAAAGGTGTGCTAAGTCGGAATGGTCGCCAAGAATTACTTCACACCTGAGAACTCGAGAGAAAAGTGGAGACACTAACTTCCACACGCGTAATAAACCTTGGAGACCACCCCAGCGTTAAGAAGCTTCTGAAAATACCTGAAGCTGAAGATAAAAATAACTCATTTTCGTGGAAATAGCACAAATTCCCCGGAAATGTGGAGGATTTTGTTTTGCTCATACGAGCTTACTCAGGCTCTCAGTTACACCACGCTCTCTGAAATTCAACGGATAATTCTTCTTTTAAAGTAGATGGTGATTATATCTTTTTATTTTAACCTTTAATGCGCTAATTTTTAGTTAGCTTCGCTTTTCCTTGATATTGTAAATATAAATGGCGAGAAAGTGCTTTTCAAAATAAGCGAGCCCCTGCAGGCTGGCTTAAAATTCTAATCTTGTGGTGTTTTGGTTGTTGAGATCCGGGAAATGCCATTGTTATTATGGTGAGACTAAGTAGAGGCTACCATTAAAAACATGTTCAATGGTGATTCTTAATGAGGGTTAATTACTTACTTTAGGGGTGTGTCAACGAAATGTGAGTGGTTTTAGTGGTAATGAAGGAAAACTGCCCCACCGTCTATGACCGAGCTTTCTTGTGATATCATTCACACGATCAGGCGGGTGATTAGGACTGACGTATTTAAGGATGCCACAGAGTTCAATTAGCCTTGGTTCCTGAAGCAATTAGATTTTACAATTATTACTTAACTCAGGAAAGATCTTAATGACAAAGAAGTCTCTTACTCTCTTTACTGTACAAACTTCCCTCAAAATTAGCAGGTACTCAACTGGACGTATCAGGAAAGAAATTATCGCTTTCAAATTAAAATAAAAAATTATATCAAATGAACGTGTGATATTTGCATTTATCATATAATATAATTGCCTTAATTTAGAATAGTCACCACTGAGTGATTGTTTTGTTCATTTTTTTGCCTCTGACTATGGTATGTTCTAAATAAATGAGGAATTATCACCTTAAGATCGCTAATTAAAAGCATCTGACTTACAATTGGCTTTGTGACGCGCTCGCTAATTTTTCGTCAAGTTTGTCTTTACCGCGACTATTTAGAGTGGTGGATTATTTGGCTAATTGTAAAGGTTCCTATGATTCTTTGATGCATGCGATTTAATCTGTTTACCTGAAATATATAATTACTAAATTAGGTACTATCTTTGGAAGTCATAATAGGATTTAATGACATGTATTGATCTAGCTTTGAAATAAGAACTTGATATACTTTTACGTCTCGAGATGAAAAAAGTGGAGCATGAATGGAAGAAAAGGTGATAGTTCTGTGCTCGCTGTTCATTTTTTTGTATAAACGGCGCCCAGAATTACTGCAAATAGATTAAGAATGCGTTTGTGTATATTTTGAGGAAGAGAAAATCCAAAGTAATTCTTAAAACAGGAGTGGCTGAATAGACTGGATGTCTATTGATTGGAAAATAGTAATCTAATGTTAGGTGTGTATGCGGTTATCGTCCACAGGACGCTGATATTAAGTTCCTGGGCTCATTAAACTGGCCTTTTGGATTTTAAAATCTCGGTAAAAATTCCTGGACTTTTGAAAAATAAGACTAGAGAGTCTATCGCATCATTCGAAACCGATGCATATTTTGTGCGATAAATTCTTATTTCTGAAGGAACTTGGCGGAGGAACTTGGAAATGGCGCTTGAGACTTCATGTGTCAGTGTGATTAAATGCGTATTTAGACTTCCGGACGAGTGGGCTTTAAAATTTAATCACACACACAAAAAAGTGAATCCACGAACGTAGGCCTACCTCCGTTTCAATCTGGTTCCTCCCTATATCGCCAGTTTTTCTTCCTGATTCTTGCGAGCGGGTGTCCTGAATTTCTCTTCTCCTACGACAAAAAAGAAGGCATTACTTTTATTCCACGTTTGCATTTTGTGTCATAGTGTTGGCCTCTTGAATGAAAATAAACTGTAAAGTTTGCCAATTGTTTTATTTTTATGCTTTTTTCAGAATATACACCATTTAACCAAATTTAACCAAATACCATAGTCACAAGTTGCTCGCGTGCGGAAGCTCACCATCCCTTGCCATAGACGTTTGTCAGGCTACAACACTCGAATCTTTTTCGAGTTGCGTGGTCGTTACTGCGAGTAGTGAAGCCAGATTAGCGCGAGAGCGTTTAGAAAGCCTTTAGCGTCAATAGAAATCGAAGGAGGAAGTAGACCGTGACCGGCAAGACCCACCAGTAGTTCAGAAACTTCTGAAATGCCTCCTCATGTCATTCTCCTCTCGTAAACACTTGTCAACCTCTTTGATACATTGTAAGAACGATAAAAATTTGAGGAACTCCCGTGCCGTTCTCCTTAATCTTCTGTAAACCGGCGTAAACTCCGTCTTTGTGAGCGGAAGCTAAACATTCTGCACTGGAAACCTTTGCCTGCCCTATTACACACGCCCTTTTGAACCGAGCGCAGGCCTATCAAGATTTCTGAAGCACTTTTGAACTGTAAGTCACGAACTTTAGCTCAACCCCTAATTCCTTTTCAAGAGTCTTGTTATTTTTTCTTCATTGCGGAGTCCAAGTGCTTCTTCTTTTACTCCTTGTGCCATTTTACCTTACAATGTTACTTAGTCTAAGTCTAGTCTAGTTTCATATTCATTAATATCCCTCTGACTTTTTTGTTTTCCCAGTCCTTTCTCGCTTTTGCTTTTTTGAATGAAAATAACCAGATATATTTATTACCTCTGCCCTACTCTTTTTTGTTGCAATGCTCCTTTTTCATTTTTACATCCTTCATGCATCTTAAAAAAATGAGAAGCTACATAAATTTCTGAAGATTCCGGTGGTATTTTGTGGGACCGAAACATAAATGACAAATCGCAAATCAAGTAAATTCCAAAAGTACAAATTTATAATTCAGCCTAGCTTTTACTTTTTACAGCATCATCAGATGCTTTTCGATTTTTTGGCTTTTTATAGCATCACTTGATAATGCTGTAAAAATCGAAAGCTAGGTTGTGTAATAAATTTGTATTTGTGGAATTTGCTCGTTTTGTGATTTTTCAGTTTATTATTCTTTTCTTTTGGCGCAAATGACATATGTTTCTGAAACTACAATGAAACCTGTAGATATTGAGTGACCACCAAAGTTTCCGCTGAAAAATGGTTGTTAAGGGGGGTGGTCTTTTCACGGGGGTTCAGTTTCTAGGAGCACATATTATTCCAATGAACGGTCGGCTGATTTGAAAAAAAGTGGAAAATTTCTTGAAGCTATGGTTTTGTTTAAACCTATGGAGATGGCGTTTATTTCCTCATAATTTAGTTGCTCCTTGGAAATTTCAATACATATTAATTTGATGTACATACTCAGTGACCCGTGAATTAAGCGACCGCCGAAGTTTCTGGAGAAAAATGGCCGTTGAAAGGGGTGGTCGCTTGATAGGAGTGGTCGCTAAGAGGGGTAACACTGTATTTCAGTCCGCTGCATTTCCTCCGATTAATTTTGCATTTATCACCCGAACAGTTCCGGGTGAAACAATACCCATAAGTGGCCAATTCTTATCTTTTATATCACGGCTGCTTTTCATACTTCTCACATGGGTTTAAACTCGAAAATCTTTCATTATGGCTTCAAGGATTACCAACTAAAAGAGGGGCGGCCAACAGGTATCGCCATTCAAGAACCCAGTTATTGCCAGTTATACTTAGGATTTATGAGGGGAATGGAGAAAGGATAGAGTGTACCCCCGCACGGGAATTGGCTAACTCTTCATTGAAGGCCACGAAGAATCACAGGAATTGGCAACACGTTCCGAAGACACCTCAAAGTTCTCTCCATGTGGCACGTGAAATCTACTTCTTCGAGATACCCTACAAGTTATCTCAATGGCGTGTGGTAGAGGGTGACTCCACATCAGACCTGCACTAACCAGCAAAAGACTTTCATAGTGTTTTATATATAGTTCCTAATATTCCATTAGGTAATGTATGTGTCAGAATATTTCATGTTCAAGCGGTTTCTGTTATTTGCTCACGCGGGTGGTATGTTGCACTAATACATCACGGGGCTCTTCGTTCAAGTTTTGTGATACTAACGTATAAAACCACCTAAACGATTGAAACTTTGTCTTTTACATCTTATTGGAACAAGGGTGCTCTTTCATTTTCCCTATGTCATACTGTGTCTTCTTTTCATTCAAGCCTTTTCGAATTATATTTCGAAAATACATTTGATGCCACGCCCCCGTACCTGGCTTACTTACTCTCTTTGCATTTCTTATCCTATTTCCTCCGTTTGTTATAACCTCCTTTCTCCACTAACTTTTTTCATTTACTTATTTCATTTCAATGGTAAACTACTCCTAATGTATGTGTAATTAAATCAATTTAATTAATTATTTTTTCGGTCGTGTTTTTACCAGTACTTGTTCACGAAACTAACATCACTTCACCACTAAAATTTACGTCTAATAACGCTTAATCCGCCATTTAAGTAATGTTGCTACCGACACTGGGTTTTATATTGTGTTATCAGACTCTGGGTAATGTGTATCTTCATCAGATAACACTCTTTCTGTGGTGTTAGGGGGAGTTTTACGGTTTCAGTTGTAATATGCGCATGGTGTTTGCTGCTTGGGAGTTTTCTGCTTCCTTGGTGATATGGTGAAGCTCTTTGGTCGTTGCTTTAGGTACTGAAACAGCCCATGTGGAGAAAAGCAGTTATTATAACGGGTAGGATTAGAGACCAACGCTAGCCAGAGTTTTTTGAATAAATTAGTCCCAAAATATGCGTTATAATTGCTTTGCGAATGGTCACTTGTGTGTCAAAGGTCAAAAGTCAACTGCATTTTTTCTTATAGTGCCTTTTACCTGGTCATGGCCGCAGTAGAGATAGACTTCGTCCCAGTGTTATATCCAAATGAGCAACATCAAAAGGAAAACACCCGTGGAGGAATGTCATGTCTTCTCCCCCACGTATTCCTAAAGGGCCCATGCCTTTCATTTGAAAGTCATTGCCATTATCTAAGTCTTCTGGCCTTGCAGGTTTATACTATGTATCAAATTTACACCTCAAAATATGTTTTACTTATGAGTCGAGCAATGGATTTTTTTTTTTTAGTTTTCTGAACCGAAAATTCATTCATAAATAAACAAGTGTGTAGAGATGATTCAAGTTTTCTTGCAAAAGACTTCATGAAGTTATTATTTCATGTATATATGCATATTCATCCTTTTATTAGTCAGGCTATTAAAACTTCTGGGTCTTGATGGGAAGCAAAGGACCCCATTCTTTCATCACATAATATCCGGGCGTACTCTACGCGAGCCAAAAATAGAGAAGAGAATCTTGGTTGCTATTTATTTTATTACACGATACTTTGCATCGCCATGTTCGTTCGTGCGTGCCAAAATAGTGGGCTGAGGAATAGAGGAACGTCCCTAGGTATTGCTTAGGCTTACGTTATAAATGGAACAGAGAAAATCTCAAGAAGTTGGAGGAAACCATTATCAATATTTTATATATACATTTGATTAAGAACTCGTTTCTGTTATAAAAGGTTGCGTCATTGTCTAATAAATATTACTGTTTTCAGTATCATAATTTGTTAGCAGTATATATGTGCGTGGAACTATTGTACAGTAATACTTATCTCGTTTATGATTTGATGATAATCAATAGCATTAGATATAGCTATAGGGAAATTAGTGATGGAGAGTGGGGAATTTCTCGGGTAAGGTTCTCCCTAAGAAAATTTGAATGTTTTAATTTTTACTGCGGCATTCGTCGAATGACCACATCCTTTTTAACATAATTCTACTTGCTCACATTGTAAGATTGGAATAATTGTTAGATATATTTGACTGCATATATCGAAATTGCATATATTGATGATTCCTTCACTGTAGTAGAATGACATTATTTTGTTCATATTTTAAAGAGATTTGTCAGTACCCTTGATATATTTCATTACATTTATTATAGATATGTAGTAATGTAAATTGTAGATCTTTAGTAATGGGTACATTTTTTGTCTTAAATTCTTTATCTATATTATTTTTTGGCAATTTAATGTAGTCGTGCGCGTTTATTGCTCCTAAATTAGTGTCCGTTATTTTATATTGATTAAAGGTAGCCAAGCTCTGCTGAGTTTAAAATGTCTGCCTTTCTCTTCACGAATGCAACCTAGTCCAACTATATGGAAATAATTGAGAGAAAAAAGAAATAGTCAATAGCTGCTGTGTTTAGTTATTAACTAGACTCTGGATATGCATAATATTTTAGCAGTTAATCTTTGCCAGAGCTGTAGGTGAATTGCTATAAAAATGAAAGCATTTTCTACTTGGGGCTACAGTCATATGAGCTTCAACTTTCTTTCGCAAAGGCTGAATTACTATGGGTGCACATCAAGGAGTATAATTAAAAGGGTAAAGTTTATCCCATATTTGACAAAATGTGCGATCAGGTATTTGTTGAGAGTATGAACTTCAGTAAATTCAACAGAAAGAATTGATATCGTTCATAAAATCTTGCTGGGTAACCAGGTTTGAAAGTGTCTATTCCAACTTGATTTAAATATCTCTGATCTATTTAGTACCTTGGTCACTCTGCTTCCCTTCTAATATATAATCTGCAAGTTTTAGTCCCTCTTCGCTAAGACAGTGATTTTGCGTGTGAAAAAAATTACCAATTGTTAAAATTTAATATTTTCAATAATCCAGTGCATATCTTGAGTCATATGAGGGCTCCTTCAATGTGTTAGTTCTACTACAACATCCTTGGGGAAAAAGGATTGTCTTCATGGATACGTGGCATTGTCTTCCACGAGGATAACTTTATTACTCTGCGTACATTTTTTCATCATCAGATGAAAGGTGTTAGTTGAACATGAATAGTGATTACATATTCATCATCTAAATCTACATACTACCCCGCAAGCCGCCTCAACAGGCGTGTGGCGGGGGGTGTTAGGACACCAGCCGTTAAAAAAAAATCAAATTTCCGCCTAGCATTTATTAAAGTCTCAATTTTTCGGGGGAAAAACGAATTCCCATACCTATCCGTTCGGCAAAATATCTCTCTTAATTTATCGATTCTGTCGGACCTGGAAATATAATGTGGTTCTAATATGATGTTCTCCGTGTCGCTCTGAAAGATATTCATTCTCAATTGCTCAAGCAATCTAAGCCTAGCTCGTAGCCTCCGAGTGTCTAGCGGCTCCCACCCTAAATCGTTCAAAATCTGTGTAACGCTTTCTGTACGGCCGTAGCAGTTTTTGACGAATCACGCAGCTTTCCTTTGTATTTTATTAAGTTCATGGACTAGGTCTTTCTCCGCCGGATCCCATATGCTCGCTGCATATTCAAGGTGTGGCCGGACGAGTGCGAAATAGCACCTTTCCTTCACTTTCTCATCCGAAGATCTTCCCACAACACGATTGACAAATCCTAGCTTCTTCAGGGCTCTGCCACAAATATTTCTTATATGTGTCCCCCACGATAGGTTCGAAGTTATCGTAACTCCCAGGTATTTCACTTCATCTGTCGCATTTATGCTAACGCCATCCACAACATATACATGGGGATAGTTGGTCGACCTACGCAAGAAATGAACCGCCGTGCATTTGCTCAGATTAAGTTCTAGTCCCCACTCTTTGCTCCACGCATGAACGTTGTTTAAGTCCGATGACAGAATTTCAAAGTCAGAGTGATCACTAATTTCGCGGTATATGACAGCGTCGTCGGCAAATAAACGTATTTTACTGCTAATTCGGGAGCAGAGGTCGTTTATATATATAATGAACAAAAGTTGGCCAATAACGCTTCCTTGCGGGACACCTGATGTCACTTTAACTATATCAGAGCTAAATCCGTCAAGAACTACTTTTTGCTTACGATCACTCAGGAAGTCACGTATCCAGTTTACTACTTGTTCGTTTAACCCGCATGACTGTAATTTGTATAATGGTTTTCTGTGAGGTACCGTGTCGAAAGCTTTCTTAAAGTCTAGAAATAGTGCGTCAACTTGTCTTTTCGATTCACCAGATTTGAGAACGTCGTGAAGAAAGAGCGCGAGCTGTGTTTCGCATGATCCCTTTCCGGAATCCGTGCTGACAATTATGCAGGAAGGAATCTGAAATCGCATATTCATAACATTCGCTCTTCTCTCCAATAACCTCCAGATATCCGTTCAACAACCCAATATATGACTTTTTTGTTCCAATATGTTTCTATTAATTTTTTCTATTTTTAGGTCATCTACTCACTTATAAATCCGCTCAATATTTCGGCTCCATGTCGTCCATCTTAAGTTTCTCATACCCATTGTCTATCCTTCAATCGATGCGTATACAGGCCACTTTTCACTGAAAAAAACCCGAATGTATGAACCTTATGATAAGTAAAAGCCTCATTCACCAATATTGTAATGATAAATTATATTTTTTGGTTTCAGCAGTATATTTTATTTGTTAAAATTAGCGTAGTAATCCAGTATTTGTGGTTCGCAATTACAACCTTGTAACTTAGAAAATCATGAAAGAAGTCATAAAAAATTTTACTCTCTCACATTCAAACATGCCATAAGCAGTGGACTAATTATAATATCATCCAAATAGTTTATGATGCTACTATGAGCTACTTAGGTTATTTATCTTTTCAGTGTTACTTTAGCCTTGTCATGCTGCGATTGACGTGAGTGAGATGTTTCTTAATGAAATCATGATACGGCAAATATATCTGATTGTTCATGTTAATAATTTCTTACTTTTCTATTATATTCTACATTAAATTATAAATACAAGAGTTCTTTAATGTTTCAATTAATGCATGTGGCACTCTTTTAAACGACTTTAATAGTATTTAACTGAAAACCCAGTCAGTCCTAAAGATAGATTCAGGTCCAGTTTTAAGTGGCATAGTACGTGCCCTTTAAAGTCTTCTCCTCACATGAGAACGTTATCTTTAAAATCAGCCGGCGGTACTCCTTTTTTGAGATGCCTTGCGTTGCCTGGAAACTTTAGCGAGAAGGTGGACGTGTAATAACGACAATGTAAGTTTAACAACCTCCCTAATACCCGTTGAAAATTTTAAAAGTGGAATGTCGCAGCTATTATTAAAAGTTTTTACTTCCTCTCTCCCCTCTCAGCAGTGGATCTCCAGGGAAGAGAGCGCCAATCACTATACTAACGGGATTAGAAAGGTCTAGAAAGGGCGCCTTGGGTCTCCTTTTGGTGGTACGGCGTGGAAATGATCCACGTTTCCTCCTTTGATCCATCCCGGTGTTAACTTATTCACGAAAGAAACTGATTGCTACTCTATTCGCGGGAGGGAAATGGGAAAATGGAATAGAGTATACCATTACGGAATCGACGCTGAACGACTGGGAATGGAGGTGAAAGGATGGTGGTCGTGTGGATTGTTGCCAATCTTTTCGGATTGGAAACTAATGACTGTGGTGACTTATTCAACGGTCCGGGGTTGGAATGGTATCCCTATTCCGGCTAGGATCTTTGAAATATCTTGCCCCTACAACTTCTGCGCCATAATACACCCCTCTCTCTCTCTCCTTTTGTGCCCGTCCCTACGCCTCCGTTGTGAGAAGCATGTGTGCCCTTTCTACCCTCGCCTCCTCATCTCATCCGCCCCCTCTCCTTTCCACGTCTGCCCGGCTTTGAATAGTCATGAGGGAGTGACGGAACTAAATGGGAATGAGTGGAGGGCGGCTGACTAAATGGAGAAAGAGAGAGGCAGATATGGAAGTAAATGAGGTATAGTTGTAATGAAACATGGTGGCAGTACACAAGACGCCCTTTGAAGAAATTGCCATGAGAAAAATTCGGCCTGTACCGGGAATAGAACCACGGACCCTTGGTTTGCCGGACCAATGTACAGACCACTACGCTATCCAGACTTCCTTAAGACGCCCTCTTTCAGTGTTAGAGACAGTTTCTTCTTGTCAGTCGTAAAACCTACCGTTTTTGTTTACAAAAAAGAATTATTCGGGTAATTTTGAAATAGAGCGGATTCGAAAGATCCTTCCCACTCTCTCTTCATTTAGGGCTGCTTCTATTGAGGCATTTATATATTTATAAGGTTCTACGGCGTTTTTACATTATAAGTGGTAACTCTGGAATATTTCTATGCCTGCCTTCTCCCTAAACTCTACGTAAAATCAATACCAACACCCTTACCCAAACCAATTTTGACGATATTTAAACGATATTTTTAGTATTTTCGACCAAAAGTGTACAATTTTTCACCCCATTCATTCACTGAATCTGTAAAAATACTATCGAAAAATGTACAGTATTGGCTTCTTGCCAAAGAGAGAGTAGAGGAAATATTACTGTAAATGTGGTTGAAATAACTTTATAAACTGTCAATTTGTAGCTTCTTAAGGTACTCACATTGTTAAGTAATTGTCTTGGTCTCACTAAATAAGCTATGTGTATGTTATAGTGTTATAATAACATGCTATCATTTGATGGTAGTCTTTATACGTGTTCTCCTTCAAGGCTACCTAAAGTTACTCTCAACTTGTCATAGTGAATGTAATTGGTGTTGGAGTAATAAGCATTATTATTATACATTATTATTAAAAGAACTGACTCCCCATAGGAAAGTAGGTGACAAATGACTAAAATACACATGCACTGAAAAAATAAAGTAACCTAATGGATGACCTCAGAAGTAGGAAGGGAAAGCAGTTGGAGTACGCCCCGTCGAAGAGGGTGATAGGTATGAGAATGTGTGTGGAGTACGGTACTTATGAAAATTATAATATGTAGGTATGTAATGTTAAATCGTGGAAAGTTTCAACGGAAGAGAATATATTTTAAACGAATATGCTCCACACGAGGGCGTAAAATAGCCTCCGCGTTTGAATACCATCCCTACGTCGTAAACATTCCCTATAAACTTCAACATTTTAAACATTATGATCACGTAAACTTTGTTTCTTTCTAATGATACTGATTAGAGGGCCTTCTCCGACGGGTAGAAGACAATATTAGCAAGTCCCAAATCCCGCTGAGAAAAAAGTCATTTGCCTTTTCCGGGATTAGAACCTGGATCTCTCGATTGCGGGGATTACCGTGAAGACATAAACGTGGTTAGTCCCAATATCTTCAAATATTTTTTAATACAAGCCTATTTTAATGTCGTTTCGTCTTGAATGTTTGCGACGTAAAGCGTGATGGTTATATTCTCCCATCCTCTCAACTTAATTGCTGGTGCTTACCCTGCGCCTTTCTATATCGTCCGCTCCGTTCGCCGATCCCTTCCACTAGAGCCTTTCCCTTTCTTAACGTCACGATAAACATAGGCTGTCACCACGTTTTGCTACCACTATTTATACTCACGTACACATGTATGTAGAGGAGAGAAGATTAAGTGGAGGCTGCTCGGTGGCGCGGACCATGTAATTTCGGGAAAACAAAGGAGGATGGACTGTGGCCGGCAGTCGCGTGGTGCTCTGTTTTTGGGACGGAGAGAAAGGTCGATGGTGCTCGGGCGACGGCGGATGGAAGGCGGAGAGAAATAGGAAGAGGATGTTCCGTTAGGATGAGAAGAAAAGAATCGGTTCGCACACGGCAAGATTTGACACCGCCAATTCTGCTATTACACATTGAATCTGCCCGTGTGCGTCTTGTCGCATGAGGGTGTAGCCGATTTCTTCTGAAAAATTGATCATTTTAACGTAGCTGTTGAATGCAATTCGTCCATAAGCTTTAACAATAGTGTCGTGTCTTTATAAAATATTTATATTTTTCTTACTCCTTGCTAAATATTCCCTTGTCAATACTGCTCCCAAAGCCAATGGTTTCAGTGTTTTATCTGTGGAAGTGACCTTTCAAAATGCCCGATTGCGCATTTTGATGGATCTAATTTATTTCACTGTACCTTCTAGTTACACCTAATGTCTTTCTTATCTCTGGCATGATCATGAAATGGGTGGAAAATAGAGTTAAACTAACAGCTGAATAAATTAAATTCATCATTATAATATTGACTGAACCATTTGAGGTGTGAGTGTGGAGAAGAACGGAGAGGGTGAGGAGGACGGAGAGGAAGACTAACGAGAAAGTGCTTGAGATGGTGGGCGAGGAAAGGAGAGTAGGTGGCTGGAGGATGTAATAAAGGGCGAGGGGTTGTTCAAGAATGTAATAGAGGGAAGGATGTTGGGCAAACGGGGAAGAGGAAGAAAAATAATAGGTTTCATGGACAGGATGAAGAAGGGAAGATCGTATTCTGAAATAGAAAAGGATGTATTAGAGCGAGATAGGCCCCTGAAAGTGTTGAAAACCGGGGAAAGATTCTATGATGGTCAAAAAAACCTAACTTAACCGGTAGAATTGATTTGAAAAAAATATTGACTCATTTTTCAGGACAGAACCATGCATAAAGAAAGCCTAAAAGAATCATTAACGGCCTTTGCAATTTATCTATACAGATTAAAATTTGAAGTTTTTCTTACAAGGATGAGCCATAGCGCATTGGATTCTGCGTAACAAAAGAGCTTTGGATACAAAATTTAACAAAAATCGTTTTAGCCGTTTTGGAGGGGGAAAAAGCAAACATGTAAACATACAAACAAAGATTGGTCATTTAATATTATAGGATGTATATACACTGTTTTAATGAAAACCGATGTTAGTATCGACACGCTATGCCATTATCCAAGTGATATCTGTACGGAAATGTCTTAGGTTTGAATTTATAGGACCAAAACTTTGTCGATGAAAAACGTTAATCAATGAATCCATATAGATAAGAATAAATTAAAAGTAGTAATTTCCTCAATATTTTAAATTAAAACCGACCATGGTTTCGACACTTTAGGGTGATACCTTAAGGCGCTACCTTGATAATGACATTAAGTGTTGCAACAATGGTCGGTTTTCATAAAAAATGTGTGGAAATGACTATTGTTCTTTTATTCTTACCAATATGAAGTCATTATTCAACGTTATTTATCGACTAAATTTTGGTATTGTTAATTTAAAACTAAGAAGTTTACGTAAAGATAAGTATATTTGATGAAAAAACGCTTTTTCCCATTTTGAATAATCTGCGGCTGCTGGTTATAAGGCGTTGACTTGAGCCTGGGTGCGAATTTTCGGAGGTGAAACGGGGCAGTGGTGCCACTAAGTAGGATACAGCGGGAGGAATGAGTCATAGGAGGGAGATGAGGGCCAAGCAGTTTTGGCCAAAAGGACGGGAAAAGTATACGGGCACACCCCGTGGAAGGAGAGACCGAGGCATCGCGTGAATGAGCCGAGTGGTGGAGGACGCTTACTGAGTGCTTGAGTGAGTATGTATATATGTATGTATGCATGCTTGGACAAAAGAGGTGCGCTCATGTTCCGAGCGAGAACGAAAGAGGGAGAGAGATAGGATGAATGGTGTAAGGATGAGGAAGAGGAAGGAGGAATGGGAATTGGTGTAAGGAGGAGGATGAGGATAGTGTTGGAAGGCGTATAAATATTCCAGTTTGTGTGGGGAGAGAGAAAAAAAGAGATAATGGTTGCGTTAGTTTAACAGGGAAGTGCGAGAAGTGCAGAATGCTTCCCACGAGTTTATGGACGAGGGAGAGAGGAGCGAATGTCGAGGGAAACGAGGAAGAAGATGAGGCTTTGAAAGAGAAAGGCAACAGAGGGAGGATGGAGTTGATAGCGTTGAACGAGAGTGAGGCTGAGAGAAGGGGGAAAAATATAATCTCTCTATATTGTACAGTTTTTTTGGGAGGTCTCTCGTTGTTCCACTTCCTGTATATACGTATGTGTGTGTGTTTGTGCTGGTTTGTTTTCCGTGGACCCCGAATCTGCACTTGATTTGCTTCGCGAACGCCAACAAGCGTATTGTGGCTGCCCGACCCCCATCCTTGCCGACGTCCGACGAAGTCCGCAGAAATTTACGTATTTATTTTAGTCCGCAGCATCCTGGTTCGAGGAAATGAGAAGAAAAGAGATTTCAAAAATATATAATGATATTTCAAACGGTATATTGGGCCTAACCTAAAAATATATATGTAGATGAACTACATGATGTGAATACATTTTTCATACAAAAAAGTTAGTTATTTTAATGCGAGGAGATGAAACTGAAGGGTGATACTCTCTCTCTCTCGCAAGGGCGCCAAAGAAATGAAATACTCGTCATGGCCGGGTAGGCAGCGCGATGATTTGATTGACTCGTTTCCCCTACGTGGAAGGCGTCGCTGATTCCGAGCAGTTTTGCTTCCGGTGCTCATAGCGGAGGCGAATCAGCGACATCCTAGCCGGCCAATGTTTTTGGGAAGGGGGGGAAATACGCCCGTGTGTTCGAGAGGATGATTCGGTGCACCTCGCGGGGAACTATCCGTACCCGGCCAGATAACCGTCGCAGATTACTGCGTTTGAATCCCGGAAATGATTTTGGTCTGGAGGTATTCCGCATAATGGAACGAGAGGCGATCTATTGAGGCCTCCGCTCGTAAAAGGGTGGGAATCCGAGCCTTTTGTCGGCAGAAATTCGAGATTTTGGAGTGGAGTGGGTGGGCAGGTATTGTAATTGAAAACGGCGCAGAGGGAGGCAGACGATTAGAGGACTGGGGGAAAAGGAAGCATGTGGAGGAGTGCGGAGACAAGCACACTGAGAGATCGACCGTCGACCGCAGGAAGATAGAGTAGGGATGGTATTCGTAACGAATCTAAATCCAATGATGGTAAAATTTGATTGGATCCGTCACATGCAGCGGTGTTTGTAATGCAAATGCGTCGGAGGTGAGTTGAGAAGACGAATCCGGAATAATATTACTCCATATTTTTTTCATATTTCAAAATGAAACGCAAACTTCTCAGGTGTCTCTCAATAATTGGCAATGGTTCGAACGAGTGTTCCCTTTTCCATAACTATCAAATTCCTTTAGCCTTTGGGAACCAAAGTACATTATTGAGCAATGTATGTCAAAGAACATAGACTAACGTTGTTGTATCTTCATCTACATCTACATCTACGTCATACCCTGCAAGCCACCCAAAGGGTGTGTGGCAGGGGGTGCTTCCACACCAGGCATGCATGAATAATATGGTAGAACACCGAAATTACATTGAAACCCGCGTACCACACATGCAAAGCGCCAATTAAAAATCTAATACCCGAGAAACATTCTATCTTCAATCGTTCCAACATGCAAGGGATACAAAGACTACTACTACAGATTCAAAATATCATGCAAAAATGAGAACATCAATATTTACATCATGCATAAATAAGAGAGTAGAGAATATAATGAGAAATATTAAATGTTGCCTATTGTCACTACTAGAACTATTCATGACGACGTTCACAGCTATTATGGTCCCGAATGGTACGCGGAAAAAATGACATTTTATATCTTTCGGTTCTACAATCTAGCTCTCTAGTTGTATTGGCGCGATCTAATCTGCCGTAGTACGAGGGGGTTAATAGTATGTTTTTTACGTCTTCATTGAAATGATTTTCCTGAAATTTATTTAGGAGGTTAAGCCTATAATTTAATCTACGCTGTGATAGCGATTCCCATCCTAATTCTTCTAACAGTCCAGACACACTAGCCAACTTATCGTAGCATCGTTTCACAAACCTATCTCCTCTTCGCTGAACGCGATCTAACTCAAGTGCCTGATTGTAGTAATTAAGCTCCTTATTCTCTCAAGGGGTCCTTAAGCCCAACGCTGTGGATGGCTTAGATTCTTGATGCAATGAGACCATTCGTAATTATGGGGAAATAAAGCCTAAAATTTTCCTCAAAAATACTATTTATTTCTGACCCGGGTTTCAACGTTAATTCGTCATATTCAGGTAGCAAGTTGTGCTCAGCGCGCACAATATATTTTAAATGGGAATGGAGGAAAAGGAAGGGATAATGGGTAGTGGTGATATGGAAAACCGAAAGAAGAGGTGAGCGAAGGGATGAGGAAGGGAAGGGGTGGATAGCAAGGAACGTTCACGGCTGAATGTGAAAAATTGAGGAAATATATCACTCGAAAGTTCAAGGTGGTAAAACGTTTATAGTCCGCTTGATAGGATGAGTGGTGTTATTTCATTCGCTATAAGCATAAGATGATGAGGGTATCTCTTCAAAACATGAATTAGACAGGCGATTTTTACCTGAGTCGTGTTGTAATGGTGAAACACATGTATCAAAGTAAATTTTACTCGAGTGTTTGTCGACCAGTCTTGGCCGTGCAGTACTCTATAATTTAAATTAGTCACAGATGGTCAATGCCTTCGTAAAGCCTTGACCAGGCGTCATTTTTACTTGTGTAGGTGCAAATGGGAATGCCCTATTTACTGGCATTTCGGTATCATGTGCGTGTGTAGCATAAGTTCATTTTGATTCTAATAGCTGCCACTTGCGGACTATGGTAGCTCGCCATCTATTTTGTTGATGATATCATGGTTCGGAATTTATTCAGCGCATACATGCGCACATGAACGACGATAAACGCAATAATAGAGATGAAACGTTTGGTAACCTGTCGGTGAGTAGCATTGTGTGGGAGCACCAGTCACTACCAATTGTTTTGCTAACTGTTCACGACTAAGTTCCAAGAATTATTTATTTAAAGGTAAAATTTTACTCATTAATTCATTGGTTGTTCAATCCGATGATTGGTTGACTTCAGCCCTCCACCTTTCCCTATCCCTATCTTCCTTACCTCCTGGTATCTCTTTCTATACACTTCCCTCTTTATTTGGTCCATGAACTCATTCCTTGGTCTACCTCTGGGGACTTTTCCCTCTGTTTTGCCTTCAATTATGTTCTTCACAAACCCATAGTCTCAGGGTGTGTTCAGTCCATCTAGTTTTTCTTTTCTCTATGGGGTTTTATATGGTTCTCTCCTCTTCAACTCAACTCTCAAAAGGTTTCGGGGTGTCCTTCCCAGTGCGCAGCGTCTCCAGCAAATGGGAAGCTAGTGGGCTGAAGCGAGCAGATGACTATACTCAATGTAAATCTGCCATTGCCTTACACTCTCGGCAAAACGGAGTTATCGAAAACCAGAGGACCCCAACTATGCTCAATTTTTGTGATTAATTGGGGACTGTGATGCCATCGAGACAGGCCGTTAAGCTTGAGAATGTACCCTAGTGATTCCCAATTTGTTGTTAGAAAACTGATTAACGATCAGAGAATTTTGAGACATGAAATCTGGGAAACTCGAGCGAGATGAAGATAGACGAATAAATTGATGTGGACTAGAATGGTTCTGTGGGAGGAAATTGAATGAAGGCTAAGCAAAGAGAGATGCAGGAGACATAATGGGGAATTTCAATCGCGTGGGAGGGAGAATACTTGTCGCCGAAACTAGGTCGATAACTCGACGGCCAAAAAACACAAAGGTTGAGTGTTCGATACATTCACAATACATGGTTTTTCTTTGTGTGAGGCGTGACGGACTGGTTGCATGGCACAATAGTTGTCGGAGCTTAAAAATACCAAGTTTACTGACAAATTTTAAGCTATCCGGGACTAGCCACGGAGTTTCACTTTTACGGAGTCACCCGCAATGCACAAATGTGCGAATTTCCACAGAGAAAAAAAAACCGGAAATCGAGGGATTCGGGTTCGAATCCCGGTCAAGGCGAATGATTTTTTCTCTGTGGAAATTCGCACCAAGTTTACTGTTCATGCAGAGAATGTGCCGATGCGGGATAAAACTAAATGAAAAAAGCATTTTGGATATGTGATGAAAACTATTTATAAAATTTGGTGCCTTCCAATAGATACTTATCAAAGGCTTAGCAATGCTTTACGTTATTTTAATATAACATTTTTAGAGGCCCTTCCTTTAGAGACCCTGGAAACAATGGTTCCACTTTAGATTGGTAGGCCACAGAATTTGGCGGAACTATGAGAATCGCGCATTTCGAAAGAAGCACGCCACAAATTATTGTAGACAAAAATTAGTAAAAAGCTGTAATAACGTAACCTCTTCGAGTATTACTTTTTTGTGTAATACGAATCCTGTTTAATAATGAAATAATGAATTAATTAGTTTTCCACAAAATATTTGTTACTTTCTTACGACCCGGGTTTCTCGAGGTTCGAGGCACGGTTCCCTCCCCCACCCTAGTCCCATAACCCCCCAACCGTCACCTGAAAATTCCCTTCTTCTTCCCCTCATTTATTGCTATTTAAAGCCTGAACCTGATGATGTCGCGCAGTGATGAAACCCAGGAAGTAATAACGTATACAACCTTTTTTGGAAAACTAAGTATTTTATCATTTCATTATGAAGGAATTCCACCAAGTTACTGCCAATACCATTAATTCAAAGTGTGTAATTTGTCAATAAGTATTTATTTAAATGGAGTTTTTTATAATTAAATATAATAATCTAATTAAGTTGATAATTTTATAATTCAGTATTTAATTAAACATTGGATTAAATGTATGATTAAATTAAGCGTCCAGATAGGCCCATCCAACATATCCGGTTTCCAGTCTCTTACTTGAGGGTCTTTTTGTAATTTGAGAACAAAGCATCTCTAATTGTTAACCTGCACCATTATTTTGACCTATTTGCGTTGGGAGTAGATTTTATGTCGTAGAGAGTATTGAAAATAACTAGGGACATGGTTCTTGAGGATAACAAGTAATGACGTTGAACGAAATGTGTATCTTTACAAATGTTTTATACATAATTGTAGAAAACGTATGGTATAACTTTTCATTAAGAGAAATTTCAGTCTCTCGGGATAAATTGGATGGCATAAGTTAATTGAATTATCGTTAATGTTACAAAATAATATGTTCCCCTTTCAAATCTGCTTGCTTTTTTCTATGCTTTGAAGCACTTCTTGATTGATCAATATTTTCTCTAAGCTCCTGAGGCGAGCTATCCAAACATTTTGCGGGTTATGTTAAAGAAGAAGGCGGAGGACCAGGAAGAGGTCAAAGGTTAATAAGCTAAGAGAAAACTTGCGATGTTTACTAAAGTCTAAGGTCAATCTTGAATCCATATAGCTATCGGTAAATATTTTGAAATCCTAAGGAACAAAGAGTTTTGCAATTTAGTAAAAAGAAACGACTTCGATATACTCTGGAACACGGATTCGTTCCATAAAATGTAAAAAAGATATTTTTCCTATTTTGAAAATATTTCCCCTCTTGTGGACGCAGCAAGTAAACGAGTCTATCCCTAGAGCTATCAATTAAAAAAATGACTCAGCTTATAACCGGAACTGTTAAAAAAATTGAATTTTTATTATAGCGTCCAATTAGTTTGCTAAAAACATGCATAAAAATTCCATTCAACTTCAATTCAAAATTCAACCAGGTTAATTGTCCTGCTATGAGACTTCAGATTTGAGTTGAGGTTTATCCTTCAATGGTGACTTATGTCTTAAAATTATCCGATCGCTTCATTTTCTATGCTGCAGAGTCATTGCTGTGATTGGATTCTGTCATCAAAATTTGTATAGTTATATATTTGTAAAATTTAGCTATTTGTTATGGAGTTTAGGGATATATACCACCTTAGGTTTTTATGTTTGGATTTGACTTATTTGTACCATGCTTACCGGTATTTTGTTGTTGGTGGAACATATCCTCTTTGCGTGCACTTCAAAGATTTTACTTTTTTCATTCCTAGAGAATTTCGTCTCGTAGCCATTTTTTTGCCTTCGAACTTAGAAATATGCAAGTATTAAAAAAGTGTTAGCCATAAAATTGGAACACTTATATTATAATGTCGGCCGTAACTTATGTGATTTTTCGTTTCTTACGCTGAAATTGTGACCTTCCTGTAATATAAATGTTCTTTTGTTAGTACTTGCTCTATTAACGTTCGCCGCTTGTTTAAAGAGATAAAAAGTGTGCAAGTACTTATCTCAAAACAAAATTTCTCTAGAGAGATATCGCGGAACAGCGCCATGGCTGAAATGGAAGAGTTAAATGGATTTTGCTCTTTTGTCATTATTTGCTTCTCTCATACGTACAGCTAGTTTCGACGCATCCATCAAGATCCGTCATCACCAGCTACGTATCCCATGAGGCGTGTCCTCAATTACCCCATGTCTCACATTGCAGATAGCATATTGTCGAAACATGATGTAGAAGTGCAATGAAACAGTTGGGCAATTCGAAATCCACTTTATAATTTCGCTTAAGCCGCGCAGAAAACCAGTCCCTTGCGCTTGTGCATCATTTTGAACAAAGATTGCTAGATGCGGTCGCTAGTATTTTTTCCCTCCTCTTCAAAACATTTGCAGTCTCACCCCTGGTGATGGGAGGCAAAATATACTGCTGTTAATTCCTACCGAGGAGGTACCATGTTTTCATCAGTTCAGCTCAGCCGGGTGGCGTATTATTTCGGTATAAGTGAAGGCTGGATTACATTTTTCATGCGGTTATTACCTGCATGACTAACATTTTTATCGTAAAAATTGTATACTCTTCCATACATATTGAGGTATCTTCCTTGCAGTGTGCAGGAATGCTTTTATGCAGTACTCAATGGAAAAGATATCGCATGCTTCAACTCTCCATTTAGTGATGACAATAATGTATTTAATAGAACTGGATAACTAAGCTTCATTAAATGTGGAGCTCTAACTTTTGGTTGATTTAAACTTCGCACCCAATATTTTCTTGAAACACTCGTAGTCGTAAGCGAAACTCTGATGGTGAATAAGAATCATTCTTATTTGTTTTCAGGGCTGAAAATCGAATTTGATGTATTCAATCGAATATGATTGAGCCTTTTATCCGATGCCATTCGGAACAAGCAGTATTAGTTCGGTTTGCATAGCTCAAAATTTAGTCATGATATACGGCCTAAAGGTGGCTAGAGCGATAATCGTGGGTAAAATTTGAGCTATTTAACATTTATTCGAGTAAGTCGTAAATATACTTTTCCATATTTAACTCAAGGACGTCTGCTTATTCAGATGATCTTATCAAAAATGCAGTAATGAAATAATTGAAGAATGTCTTTTGAAGTTTTCCCTTTTAAAGCACTTTTAAGCCATGCTATTGATATATATTTTTTTTGCTTGCCGGACGATTCTGTTGGCCCGTATGTCCCCGGAATCCCAATCGGCTGCTGAGCCTGTCATCAGGTTTTCCAGGGACCGGACCAACAGAACTTGACATAAATCCATGCCTTGGGTGGTGAAAAACCCACCCAGGCGGGACTCGAACCCGCGACCCTCGATTTAGCAGGCAAGGACTTTACTCCACCGCCACCGGGGCCGGCTATAATTCGGTACTTTCTTCGAACTGAAGGGGACAATTGTATTTACATATTTGTTTTCCATTCTTTAAATCTAAGTAATTCCTTTGTCTTTTTTAGCAGCCATAATGATGATACGAAATGTATTTCTTGGCATGTTGAAATAAATGTTTGCCTATTAAATGATATTATTACAAAATATATCCCAAGTTGTGCAAATATGCGTGTTAAAATAACGCTGAATTGCCAAAAAACCAAATTGGTTAACTATATTTTATCCTATTTTTATATATTGATATCACGAATATGAACGTGAATTTCACGCAAAAATGTTATCGTGCCTAAACGATTAAAATGGAATTCCTTATATACTTTTGCACTGTTGGCATTCAGAATCTAATTGAATAGTTCAATTAAATTAAATTCGTACTCATCAACCTTCTTGCAGGATGCCCTCTCTGCTAACAATCCCCCTTAATTTTGTTTACATTACTATGACAATCAATCCAAAATGATAAAAACATGTTAACAAACAAAAAATAGACAACAAAATTAAATAACTCTTAGACAAATGAATAAATAAATAAATACATTAAAAATTTTATTTTTTATCCCCAATATGCATAGTCAAAAATCTCTCCTTCCACCAAAATGGACCTTTTGGCTGACAACCACATGAAGAACACTTTGATTTAAAGAATGCTCTTGCATCAGGGAGACGGATGAATGGAGGGTAGACGCGAAGCGGTGCATAAGAATGGCATGTAGAGTGTGTAAAAAATAAGGATCGGACGGAAGTCTGATTGAGGGAGAAATGGGTGAGGGATGGGTGTGGAGGAGGTTTATTGGTGACTTTAGAGAGAGAGAAAGAGGGAGTAGATGGTGCAATTTTTCGTGGGGGGTAATTTCATGCTCGTTAACGCGTAGGTGGCTTGGGAGACAATAGTGCACATGCTTCTTCTGCAAAGGTCAGCCTGCGCAAGTGTATGGGAAACAGAGTGTAACGGACAGGACGGCCTCTCCGTCCAGGGATGGAGATTGAAGTGTTGAATTGAGATATGGAGTCCGTGGAAATTGGCGCCGTGAAAGCCAGTGCACATGTGAGCGTTAGAACATGAATTAAGATCGTAACTCGCGACAGTTGAAATATAGAGTGTGTGAGTCACATAGTGACGTTAACGTTGGGCCTTTGGAACACAAGGTAGAAGATGGTTCCAGTTTCTTTTTCAGCCTATGTGATATCGTTTCAGTCGACGAGTCATGGAGAAAGGTGAACTTTAAGTTAACGAAATTGAAAAGTTACCTAGGGGATATAATTGTGCTATGAACGATTAGGATGTAAATTAAGAATTAAAGACATTTGATTTTAAAGAGGAATTCTATCTAAATTGGCATGAGGAAATGGATGGATCTAGCATCGGAAAATTCATTTCTGCAAGCCAATTTACCACGGAAAGACTCTGGTAAATTGGACGTGCACTAAAGAGGACCGTATCTTTTTTACTAAAGCCGCTTTATTTGGTACATTTTATTGTATAAACGAATGTATCATAGAATGTACAAAAAACTGAAGGGAAATTGAGCAAGTTTTATTACCCGTCAAGTCATTTAGACAATCATACAATTTTCCACTTTGCACGGTAATATTTTCCTCATGCCACAGTTCATACATTCGTTTTTACAATAAAATGTATCGTGTAAAGCGGCCTTTATGCAGGAAGTGTACCAGTTTGTAGATTCAATTGAAAGTTAGTAAAATCCTTTGGATTATTCATGTGCCATCTACCTAAAATATATTTTCATTTTTATTTTCTATGCTCCATCCCATCCTTCCACCCTTATTTATCCCGTCCCTTCCTTCTCTATCCAGTCCTAAAACCTATTCTTATTCCTCCTCTTCCCCGCTTGTCCAGGATTTTTCAATCTGTGGCGGTTTCACGATTGATTAAATGAACGAACGGAAGGATCGTTACATTTGAAGAAGTGGGCGATGTCTGCTTGAGCTTAAGGGACGCTTTCTTATCATATAAAATGCCAGTTTACCCTCTATGGACGAAATTATGAAATATCAGCATGAAAAAATTCTGCTATTTTATTAGTTTTTTATAAGTGCTATTTGAGTATTTTGCATTTGCATTGATTGAACATTTATTTTGTTTTGTGACATACTTGTATTAAATATATTTAATTAAAAATAATACGTTACATAATAATATTTAGACAGACTTCAAAATTATCTTCATAACGTACCTTTTTTAAACTTTCCCATTTTTTTCTTCATATTATAGCTGTTACTATTTACTTCAGAGATCCACCAGGCACGCCATCGTCAGTGAATAGCGTCACACATTCGTCTTTTCAAATTGTTTGACAAACCGTCGAAAGTGACGCCAATTTTCACACACTTCACCCGATGCATTACAATTCTGTCTTGCGCAGCAACTAAATGGAAAAGTTTCTTATATAGCAAGTATTTCAATGATACTGAAACGTAACCAACTTGACTCGCTCGTCCATAGAGGGTAAAATTTATGTTTTTACTTGCAGATAAAACGTGCTCTTATCGGATGAAATGCCATAGAGGAAGGAAGTGTAGAATTTGAGATATCGCTTTTTCGTTTTATCTTACATTCCTTTGAACCTTTATTTTTTCGTCTTTATTTAAGTTTTCATTCATTTGTGCTGACACGAGGTCGCCGTATACCGTCCATTGTGAAGCAATAAGCTAGTCGAGGAGCATGTCCCGAAGCACCGCGTCCTCGTTTTAGACCCGTTGGTGGACGAAGGTTCGCGTCCTTGCGCTGGGGACTTGTGCCGGGGTGAACTAGTTTTTTTCGTCGCTGCCCACGCATTGTTCGACTTAAAATCCGGGCTAACGCCGGGACCTCTTTTGTTGTCTTGGGAATGGTGGCTCTGGAGTGTCGCATGTCCACCGCGGAGAAGGATTCTTGTGCATGCACCTCGTGCAGCACCCAAAGTCACGACTCGTTATTTGTCTTCTGCCGTATATTCCCTCGTTTGGACTTCTCTTCATTTTGACCATTCAGTTGAAATAATTAGGCCCTAATTTAAAGGCTAAAATCAGTGCGGCTACTGAAAATCGCATGGTGAGAAAAAGCAGTTGGTACTATTCCACATATTTCCCACACCAATCTCTTTTATGTCTAATTTGACTTTGGTTCTTTTCTTTTAAATAAGCTTGAAATATATCTCCTAATATTGGCTTCACTTCTAAGAAGTTTTAATTGTAAGTACCAGTAACTAAAATTAAATACCTACATAACTAAATTATGCCACTAAACTAAATAACTAAATTATAATACGAGTACTGAAATGATTAAAACTAATGCCTAAATAAAATTAAATGGGATTAGGTCCATATTTATATTTTTATTGCATGATTCGTTTTACCGATTTTCGGCATCGCATGGTACAAATTTTGAATATAAAGATCTTCAAGCAAAAAAATAGATTCATTTTGGCAATCTACATTAAGTAGCGTTTTTTCAATTAAAAACAAATCAACGACTCTCACGATAGATGATCATTTTAACAGACTAATTTGTTGAGGGAATAAACGTAATAGAGCAGTGTCCCTTTTTATAGGATTGATCAATTTCAGCTTTAATTACGTTATTACATCAACGTCTACGATACCGTGGTGATTATGAACCAAACTACGTTTTGATAAATTTATACAACTTTGGAATTGAACATCAAGTGCTTCTTTTTCATCATGATGAGCATCACAATTTTTCAACAGGCAACGCCTGATTAAATCATTTAAATTACGTAAATTTGTAATGTAAAACATGTGGAACCGCCCGCGACAAATTGTATGAGTATGATCTTTAAAAACTGGAAACTGGCCTGTTGGAAAGCTTTTGTTTTCAACCAGCCAGCTATGGTTTATGAGCAATAGTATGGTTGTCAACCAAAATACAGGGTGAGATATTTTGAGGAGTGTATTGAAATTATCACATGAAATATGTTAATTGTTTTTTATAACCCTTGTTTTCACATTTCGTCTTCATTCCGTGAATATTGATGTGTTCCAAAATATGATGCAGTAGTTAAAAATATGTAGTTATGCATGGGACCGTATGTGTAATGTTATCATTGGCATGCCCTGGGAGGGACATATCTTCCGTAATGAATATGCCATTATCTTGTGAGATTTGACCCTCTCATTTGTTTTACATATCTGATTTACATCAATCATTATAAATCGAGGTGGAATATTGTTTATTGCCTCCTCTGTTTATGTTTTTGAGAGCATGTTTTTTAATGCGGAGGAACTTATGTTCATAATGTTTACTTGGTGCTTTAGTAATTATTTTATGGTATTGCAGCTGCTATATTATTCTGTTAAGTTTTTGAATTCGGTTTAAGTTTGTTCAAATTGGTTGTACTGTTGCATTCTTAAGTTTTATCATGCAGCTTAGCAGGATCTTTCACATTTTCCACTGGCAGTTCTTTGGTAGAGTCAATTGGCTGTTTTTTTATTTTTTTGTTCAAAGATTCCCATTGAATAATCGTACATATCGATTTTAGTTTCGCTGATAGTAAAGTAGATTGTATTTGTTCGTATAACTGAAGACATTTGTCGTAAGACAAATACAATACCCTAGCTTGAGACTAAATATTTCATCACACGTAGCCCGGCCGACTGGTTACTGATCTTGTAATCGACGGTTTGAGTGAATTTCCTTTATTCTTGGCCAAATTTTGTAATGATGGGTTGGCGGTTTTTGCGTTTACTTAATGGAATCGAGGCATGGCAGATTGCAAAGGATCATAATGAATAAGAGTAAAGGCTATTTTACACCTAGTGAATTTATTTTATTCGACCAAGGTTTCTATGTACTACATCATCATCAGGCCATCATTAGGTCGAATAAAACAAAATTTTCCAAGTAGAAAATTGCCTTTACTCTTATTCATTCATGATGTATTCTTACCTCCGCTTCAAGCCTGATACCTCTCTTTTTGTACAAAGGATCATTTGTGAATATTATTTAGAAATAATCCCCTGCAGCATTTATTGTACAATGAGTTCTCTTGTGCGAATTCACACTCCAGTATTAACCAGCAAATACATAATGGCGCGAGGTATTTTGAATTGCAATTATTGCCCAATGAAATTATGTTTTTGTTTATTCTATGCTTAATGTTTTTATTTTTTGCTTTAATTTATTCTGTAAATGATAGTGAGTGAAGCTTCAGATCAGCATCGTTCATTCAACTCAATGTATTGGAAGACTTTTATATAGATCGCTAGATACAAATTTGGTCCAGTAGGCGCCTTTTTTTGCTCTCTTAGGTCAACGTCACTCACTAATAACGCACCATCACTTATTCCGAAGCCATGAAGTACTAGGTGCCCATGATCTTGCTGTTCTACATCCAAGAACTGCTATCTCGAAGGACATTGGCATAAGCCGCATACGTTACCCGCAGGAACAAGATCTTAGCTCTGGGATGGGCTTTCTGCCTTCCGCAGTCTCCCTTGCTTCATTCTCGCCTGGCTGGGGGCCTTGACCTCTCCGATGAACGGGACCCACGTTGAGGGTACCCGACCCTTACAAAGGCCCTTGTTCGCATTCTACGAAATTCCCGAGGGGCGGGCGGAGAGCTTAACCACGGCATACAAGGGGATCCGCAGCGCTTGCCATCGCTCCCTTTCTTCTTTCTCTTTCTCTCACTCTCTCGTGGGCTTGGCGTAAATTACGATGCCACCCTCCGTGTGAGGCGTGGACTCGCCTCGAATTGAGATCAAGTCAAGATGACGGACGAGGATTTTGGAATGATTCGGCCCTGCAAGGGATATCCACGCAATGAGTCACACTTTCCCGAGTGGCTTGATTAAATTCTGAGAAAAAATAGCGTGATAGGGTATGTACTCACTGATGTTCTACTAAACTCTTTGGCTTTCTAACCTATTACTTTCCATGATCCAAAATTGCGTACCCATAATATTCTACCTATCTTTTGAATCCCTTCATGCCGTCCCACTCGTAATTAGCTCCATTATAGGAGAGCGTATTGGCACAGACTTTGTGGAACCTATGAATCTTCATATTTGAAAATAAAAACTGGCACTATTTCCACACTTTTATTATCGTCACCAACCGTCGTTATTTCAGCACATTATGGTACAAGACAATAATTTTCATATATCTCCATCACCTTAGAAATTCACTCATTGGACCTTTTCAATGTCAATTATTCTCAACATTTTGAACACCTCTAAGACGCTAGCTCGTAGTGTCATGAGTTGCGGCTTTTTATGTCATTTATTTTAGTATTTTACTTGCTGATTGGTAGGTTTTTGGACAGTACCTATCCTAGCATCTTTATTTTGGCGTATTGTCCTGTTTACCTTCCTATAAGTGATCCACCATTAGAATCTCTTCTTATTTCATCCTGAATTTCTATCCTCTTCCTTCCTCATCCTCACTTCCACTGTGTTCTCCACTAAATCACCCTCTTTTACTTCACCTCTTTCTTCACAACGTCCTCCATCCACATCTGCCTCTTCCGAGAATCCGCCACCAGCTTTTCCTCCTCTCCAAACATATCCAAAACCTCGTTGTTTGTCCTTCCCTCCTCCAGCTCGCCCTCCCCATCGATCTCCACACTCACATCTCAAACGCTTCAAGTCTGCGTACACCATCCCTTCTCAATGACCAAGTCTCACACCCATATAGCGCCAAGTGCCATATTTTTGTTTTCACCTGCCTTTTCTTTTAGTTTCTTCACAGACTCCCTTCATGAAATTCCTTTTCTTAAAAATTTTCTTTAGCCGTCGCGATTCTAAATCTTATATTCCTACCACTAAAACTACTCTCCTCTAGAATATTACGCAGATACGTAAACTGCAACGCCTGTTCTATTCCCACTCTTAATTCAGAGCCTCCTCCTTGCTTCTAGTAAATTCATCATTGAAATATTTTCAGTATGTTTTAGAATCACTCCCTTAGAATAGCTTAGCACGGCACTGTAAAATCCACGAGACATCTCAGAATTTTATGACAAAATTTCATACTCCCAACTCAACTTCTAAAAAAAGTCGGCAAAAATGTACACAAGCTTAATATCAATGGAAGTACTTTGGTACTTATCTTACGATAGATATCTCGTTATATTTAAAAAGTGGGAGAAGTATTTAAAAAGGTGTCACAGGAAGTCAAATCCCTGGAAATCAACGTACCTTCAGATCTAGCGTGGGGTAAATAAACAGGTACGGCTGTGTTCATAAATTCCTTAGTGAGCCACTATCGGCTTAGTAGCGCACTAACTAGTCGCCAACTAACAAAATCGTATACATAGACTGCTACTAATCTCAGCTGCGCCAAGTGAGCCACTATTTTAGTAGCTGATTCTTTATCACTCTCTCGCCTTGTTTAGAGGCGCTACTTAATATGGCGGTCTGTCACGAGTGGATCACCTCAGGTGATAACCTGAAGCCATAAAGGAGATTTTAGGCCAAAATACCAAAGATACTGGTGGAATTGCTTTTCTCAAGACTGGTGGATGCAACGTGTAGTACTATTGCTGGATCAAACTGAGCTTTTTTATTATTTGTTCTTAGTCTACGACACCGTGTTGTGGTACTCCGTAGTGCTTCATGAGTGTTTTATTCAACGAAAAAGGAAGAGTTAGTGAGATAATTACCGTGGTTTCGAGCATCGTAAGGTGGTTATCATATCGTCTTCATCTCGTTTCATCACTCCTCCTACTCCTCACTGCTACGCCTCACAGCTTTATAAAGTGCAGAAATCATTGTGCGTTGTAACATAACGCTGGCCTCGCCATTTTTTCTTTTACCACCTCATGGTTTATAATAACAATAAGGGACCCACCATATTGTGAATTTTGAGAATAAACAATAGACCTAAGGAGTGGAAGCGTCGGCAACAAAAGGGGAGTGTAGAGGAAACCGTCGGAGTGTACGGTCGTGCAAAGACAGCACGCAAAGAGTTTTTTTTGTAGATCAAACCCTCGCAGTGAACGGACGTGCAAAGAGAGAGCAGGCAAGTTTTTGGTAGAGGGAAGTTCCAAAGTGTGGCATCGTACGAGAAATAGCCCACCTAGAAAAGGAGAATTGACAAAGGAGCTGGAATTAAGGAGAGGAACGGGAGATTTTACAACAGGACGAGACCCAAAAAGCTGAGGGCCCGCCAAGAACGAACACCACGCAGGCTGAGAGGATTTTCCAGACCACAGAGGGACAAACCAACCTGTGTCGTCAAATAATTGGGTTGTAACTATAAACTTTTATTTTCATATAAGATACAAGAAGCCATAAGGCAAGAGGTTTTAACTGGCCAAGAATTAAGTTTGTGACTGGTATCCCTTTACATCAAGTAATTGGATTTTGTGAAAAGTTTAAGTGATGAAGTGTGGAAAATAATTAGACAATATACTTAAAAGAAGGAATAATTATTCATATACCAAATTTGTGTCTAATTTAGAATATACAGTTGGTCATGACCTAAGGGTATAAGGAATTATTTTGATTATTTAAATTGTCTGTAAATTGAATATTTCATTTTGTCAAGTAAATTGCAACCGTATCTCTAAACCTGCAATGTTTCATGTATTTTATTTTCCGACGCGCAAGCTGGGGCAAAGTAATTAAAATATAAGGTACGAGAAGATATCGCAATCGTGGTTTCTTTCCAGGTAAAATAATCAATAGTTTTTCGTGTTACATGTTTATCCACAACGTGTGGCATTTCGCGTATTAATTTGTAATAATACCTTTTACATTTTTGGCTCCCATAACGTGGGGCATAATACAAAGTAGAAAAACAACAACAGATTACTTGTTACAGCGTATTGACTTTTTTAGGGTAACAATTGTATTTTTAAATTCTTCTGGCCTTAGTACTGTTCATTTGTGGTTTTAGATGATTGCTCTACGATAATACAGCCCATTTTAAAGAATGTGTCCAGGAGGAAGCCTTGTCAACAATTTACAAGTGCATATTAGTTTTCGTGACTACTGCATCAAGTGAGGTGCTTCAGATTAAGAAACTCGAGCATATTACGATTGTGTTGTCGTAGAAATATGTCTTACATTGATATAAAGACGTACAATTGTTATCTTAATGAATTATAATGATTTCGCACCGGTTTCTGAGTCTGTTTACATGGTTTACATCATAGCGCTGGTCTGTTTACATTCTGCTGTAAATTTCTATTTCGTTTCGCTTTTGTATTAATAGCAGAACGTTGTTATGGTTCACAGAGTGATAAAAACTTTTTCCAGTGCTTCAGCAGTATATCACATCATATTTTATGCCTTCTAAGTGAATAAGTGAAATCAGTTTTATTTATTCAATGCTCAGAAATGATTCGTGAAGGGACAAATAGTTATTCAGATTAAATGGTGAAAATGTCCGCTGTACCGTGTGCATGTTCGTTTTTCGTTAATAAAATGATGGTTGGTGTGTGAAGGTCATAACTGTTACATTTTCTATGTAAATACCAGTTATTATCTATTGACTAAAGGCAAACATTTTCTATTGTGAGTTTTTTTATATTGATGGAACGATGGATACCACAAGAAAGTCCTGTGTTCGTTTGAATATAACTGATACCTAAATTTGGGCTGATTGGATGGAGTTAGTTCAACTTTGATGTAGTGAAACTCCAGTGTGTCCAAATGATTTTATGAACGATCTGTGCTAGTTTGTGGTCTATTACTACGTGTGGCAAAAAATAAAGTTTATGAATAGCATGTATTCCCGATTTTTCAATACAATAACAATAAAATTTTATGGAAGATTTGTCGGAATTATGATGCTAATGCTAAAATATAGGGAAATTAGAGTATTTAACGATGACCTCATTGTAGCAATATTGATGTATGACATACGAATACACGTACAATGAAGCCAGTGGCAGTCTTGCCAAGGGTTGCTTCATTGTTTCTAGGGCAGTCGCTACTGACAATTATGTACTTCGCTACGATAGTGGCGATAGTAGCATACTAGGTTAGTAGCTCCTAACAGCTCACTGGAAAGGATCTATGAATACCATATTTTAGTATGTGACTAAGTGCTCTTAGTAGCTGACTTAAGTTATTCGCCTACTAGTGCCTTTTAGCTGAAATCTATGAATACGGCCGGTAATATTTACGACCCTGAATAAAAAAAGCTAGGATTTGACGAGCGACAAATTGGAAGTCCCGCTGATTAAAGTAACATGGTTCTATGCACTGGTATGGCCAAGTCTCTCAAATACGCCTAAAGAATTGGAGACCCTGCCCAGAAATATTTTATTCGCCCTACAAAAAGAAATACAAGTGAAAACCGTTTAAAACTGCTACGATCGAAAAGAGTGTAACACAACTGATTGGAGAACTAGATTGTGAGATGTCTGAGGTCGGGCTTAAACTACTTGAAACATTCAGACCAGTTAGGTTGAAGATGATACTGATAATATGCTTTTGATCCGTGGTATATCTGTAGAACTCGGGTATCGGTATCGGAATCTGAAGCGACAGAGATATACTGCCAAACTAATTTATAGTCCATTTGAGTAATTGACCGGATATAGGAAGATATTAATGTAAGTTAAAGTCTAGAGATTTTTACACGTGCAAGACCCTCTCTTCATCTTGTATTTTGTTCTTCATCCATGTAATTCTTACTCTTTTTCATCGTGTTCATGAAAGCTATTCTCCTTCTTTCTCTTCCCTGTTGCCGAACATTCTTACCTCTATCGCGACCCATCGCCCCGTAATTCTTCCTTCAGCCACCTACCCTGCATCTTAATTATCAGATGTAAATGTTTATTTTTCTAACCCGCAATGCACTTCCTGGTTTGTCTCTCTTTCCGTCCACTGCACATTCTCCCTCTTACTCCACACCCATATCTCCAACATCTGCAGCCTATTTTCGCCTTCTTTTTTAAGATTCCATGTTTGTGCCACATGTAACGTTTCTCAAAATATTAATCTCTTGACCAGTCTCTTCTTTTAAACTTACCCAAGATCCCCGTAATTTTCTCCATCCTCTTACTGAACGCTTCTTTCTGGCGCTATTCTCCTCCAAATGCCTTTGTTACTCTGTCCATTTTCTTCTTACTTTCCACCGAAGTAATTAATTTGCTCTATTTTCTCAAGTTTGCGCCCTTCTACTTTTATGACCAGCATCTTTTCATATGTCCTAGATAATCTTACTCCTTTTGTTTTCTCATGATCAATCTTCATTCCATGTTTCCCGTGCTGAATTACCATAATATCTCCTAAACCATGCAATCCCTTCGATGAACAACCTACCAACGTTGGATTATTCACGAGTCTAGCCGACTTATTAGGTGTCCTTCTACTATGATTCCCGCACTCACCTCTTTCCATGCCCCTCTTAACATTTCGTCGGCGTAAATGTTGACAACCAAAGGCAGCAACAAACATCCCTGCGTCACTCCGCAACCTGCTACTGTGCAATCTGATTCTCCTTATGCCATCCATACCTCTGCCGTGTGGATCGTGACATAGTTTCGGATGAGTCTCCCCTCTTGCCAATCTATTCATATTTTACTAGGAATCTGCGTTAGATTTTCCCAATCAACGGTGTCAAATGCCTTTTTGAAATCCACAATGCAGGAAAAAGCTCTTTATTATCGCTTTCTAGTTATCCTCCCCTTCCATAACCCAACCAAATAATCACCTAAGTGGCAATTTGGTTTACTTTTCAACCTTTCATAAACTATACTTTGACGTAATTCTGCTTCGCCTGCAATAAATTTTGTAGTCCTTGGATTCTAACGCTTGTTATTTCTTCGGGATAGGTATCAGAACCAATTTTACAATGGCCTCTGGCCAGACTCCTTCATTATTAATTGATATTTTCGAACCTTTTCATATATCGGCTTTTCATATATATATATATGTCGGCCCCGGTGGCGGCGGGGTAAAGTCCTCGCCTGCCAACCCTAGGGTCGCGGGTTCGAGTCCCGCCTGGGTAAAATATTTTCTGCCCAGGACATGGGTGTCTGTGTCTCGTACGTTGTTACTGTTATTCACCCGACGTAAATTGGCCAATTGTGCTGTATTCGGGGTAGTGAAGATAAATAAATAAAATAAAAAAATATTTTATGAAAGTTCGGACAAAATATTGCCTTAATACGTAAGTTCTTCCTAAACTCCATAGGTATGTTATCTATTCACAAAGTTATTTTATCTTTATCTTTCGTAATATCTTCAATATTTTGCTCTCCAGTTACTCTGGGCCAAGGTTACCACTGTCCTCGATGCGAAGCTTCCCTCCTCCAAAGTAAGCCTCTAAAGTAGCACCACCTACGGGCCAAGGTTGACTATCTATTGATCTCCCATTCCCTCTGTGTCGGTTTACAGCCCAATTACCGCTGTCAAGTAGATCTTACACATATTTTCTTCTCGCATCCTAGATATCTTTTAGTTTTATTCCTATCTTCCCTGTTTCATCCTTAAACTTTGGAATCGTTTGCTTTCTCTTACCTCCCAGTAACATTTTACTATGGCGTATAGGGCACTCACTTTTCCCTCTTTCTGAAGATTCTCTATTTCCTTGCATTGTCATTTCCACCGGTTTCACTTCGCTTAATAAGTTACTCGCCGAAATATATTATTTAATTCCTAATACTTTCACTCGCCTAGCTCGGTGTCGACTTTTTTTCTAATCATCTCCTCTCTATTTTTCTAGACATATCTTCTGTGAACCTTCTTCTTCTTCGGTTATCAACCCATGGGTTGGTTGGCAATGGCACGCCATTCCACTCTTTGCTCAGCTTTTCTCTTCATTTCACCATATGAGGCGCATCCAGAGTCATTGATGATCTGCTTCATATAGCTTAATCTAGGACGTCCTCTACGATTTGTCCCCTCAATATAACCTTCAGCTATTAATTTTATAAAATCATTGCATCGTAGAATGTGGCCTATTAGTTTAAGTCTCCTTGTCTGTATCTGTCTCCAGAGACTTCTATTCTCTTTTACTCTTCTCAGCACTTCCTCATTGGTGATTCTGTCTCGCCAGCTGATTTTCTGCATCCTTCGATAGCACCACATTTCTAGGGCCTCTAATCTGCTCTTTTCATGTTTCCCTATAGTCCAGCTTTCACACCCGTAAAGGGCTACACTCCAAACATAAGCTTTCATAACCCTCTTTCTTACTTCCAGACTAACATTTTTACAAGTCAGTAGAGTCTTTTTATCATTGAAAGCTATTTTTGCTAGTTGTATTCTATTCACAATTTCTCGTTTACTCCTTCCATCTTCTGTTATCTTGCTTCCCAAGTAGCTGTATTCTGTAACTTGTCCTAGTTCTTCATCATTTATTCTTATCCTTACAGGTTCACAGCAGTCTTGAGCACCGCACACCATCACTTTAGTCTTTTGCTTGTTTATCCTGATTCCATATTGGTCTCTAAGAATTCTTTCCATCTCGTTAAGTATAGTTTTTAAATCTTCTTTCTTTTCTGTAACTATGGCAATATCATCGGCATATCGTAACATATCTATTTTCTTCCCATTAACTTTGATTCCTACATCAACATTTTCCCTTACTTTATCGATTGCTTCTTGAATGTATACATTGAAAATTATTGGTGATAGAGGACAGCCTTGTCTAACTCCTCTCCTTATTATAGCTGTATCTTCTTTATTCTTATTTCTAATTAAGGCTGTTTCATTTTGATATGTTTTAAATATTATTCTTCTATCGTTGTATTTAAGTCCAACTTTTTCCAAAATCCTAAACATTTTTGGCCATACAACATTATCAAATGCTTTCTCAAGATCAACGAATGCAACATAAGTTTGTTTATTTTTAGATATTTGTTTTTCAATGAGAAGTCTTAAAGAGAGTATTGCCTCTCTAGTCCCCACTCCTCTTCTAAACCCAAATTGGTCCTCACTTAAAGTGTTTTCCAGCTTTCGTTCAACTCGTTTAAGGATTATCCTTATAAGTATTTTTGAGGCGTATGATAATAGACTGAGTGTGCGATATTGCTCACATTTCGTAGCAGATGATTTCTTTGGTATAGGTATCATAACACATTTTTGAAAGTCTTCAGGAACTTCACCCGTCTTGTATATTTTTCTTATAAGTTGTAGTAAAGAAGCTTTCAATTTGTCACCAGCTTTTTTAATCAGCTCAGAGGGAATGTCATCACAGCCTACTGCTTTCCTATCTGGCAAATCTTGCAATGCTTTCTCAAATTCTTCCTGTAAAATATCTTCTCCTAGTTCTTCCTCTTCTATTTCTTCACTTGATTTCATTACATTATCTAATAGTGGTCCTCCTTGGTAAAGCTCTTCAATATATTCTTTCCATCTCTTAAGTGCATCGTCACTAAAAAGCATTTTGCCTTCTCTGTTCTCTATCGTATCGAAAGATCTTTTGTTTTGTTTGTTGAAAATCTGTTTTGCTGTTTTATAGGCTATATCGGTTTTCCCTTTGTTCATATTTTCTTCTACTTCTTTACATATGTCAGTGAGGTAATTTTCTTTGGCCTTCCTAGATTCTCTGTTGATTTGATTCCTGAGTTTTCTGTATTTGGTTCTACTCTGCTCGTCAGTGGCATTCTTGTAAATTCTTCTCTCCTCGATGAGAAAAACTATTTCGGGCGTTATCTATTCTTTTCTGTTTGCAGGTATAACTTTACCGACAGATTCTTCAGCTGCTTTATGTATGCCATTTTTAATCTGAATCCATTCTTCATTTGCGCCTCCATGAATAATATTTGATGCTATGTCATCGGTTCTCCGTGCATAAGCTATCATTGTTTCGTCAGTTTTTAGATTGTCTCTATTCCATGTCTTATTAAGTTTTTTCTTTAATCGTTTGAACCTAAGTAGACACTTCATCATGACTAAATTGTGATCACTGTCAATATCTGCTGATGGGTAGCTTCGGCAGTCCATGATTTGGTTCCTAAATCGTGACTTAACTAGAATGTAGTCAATCTGTTGTCTCCTGATGTCTCCTGGAGCTCTCCAAGTGTATCTTCTTCTTTTATGGTGGCTGAATAATGTATTTGCCACGACTAAATTGTGTTTCGCACAAAACCATTCTTTCTGTGAACCATTCCTTCTTAATCCCTCTTAGTTTCTAAACTAATACTATTTCTCTTCCGCCTTTACTATAGGATTTTTAAGTTCTCCAATTTTTCATCGATTTTTTCCATTTTCTTTGCTTCATTTATGTTCCTTACCTATAGCTCCTGGGAGACACTAAATTTCAACCCCATTACTTCCTTATACTTCTACGCTCAAACTCTCCTTCCTCCTACTTTTAAATAGCGTTATAATTTAAACAGCACTTATTATGACTAGATTATGATCTAAAGTGTACATCCTCTCCGGGATAGCTTCCCGAATTTTTGGTTCTGTGCTTTAACTTCTGCATCACCGAGATGTGATTAGTTTGATATCTTCCCATGTCCCTCGGCATTTTTCATGTGTACCTACGTCTTAGTTGACGGTTAAACCAATTGTTGGTTGTACTGATTTCCCTGATAAAATTAAATAGCTTTCTACCCGCGGTCATTATTTGCGTATTTGTCTTCTTAATCCACACCCTCCTTTACCCTACTTTAAATCCATCCCTTCATTCCCTCATCACTCCATTTTAGTCGCCGATTACAATCAGGCTCTTCTTTCCGGGCAATTGTGTAATAATCACCTCGAGTCCACCCTTCCTCCGTGCCAAGGTCTAAAAGGCTGCTTTACACGGTACATTTTTTGTACAAACGAATATATGAACTCTTTCATGAAGAAAATTGTACCGTTCAAAGCGGAAAATTGAACAATTGTCTGAATGACTGAACGGAAAATAGAACCTGCTCTAATCCCATTAACTTTCTTGTAGAATCTATGCAGTGTTGGTAAGTAATCGAGTAAAAGTAATCGGATTACTTGTAACGATTACTTTTGCAGTAATTTGTACTTGTAACGAATACTTTTTACGAAATGTACTTTTTACTTGTAATTTACTTCTTACGGTAAAAGAGGAATCGTTACTTTCGTCGTAATCGTTACTTGCTAGTAATCGAGGATTACTTTACTCGCTCCCATGTAAACTTTAATTATTTTTAGGCAGCTTCGCTGGCCGCTATACATGCTTGAACAGGGAAGAACGTATCTCGCAATCGCGTGAATTGTCAAGTAGCATCCCCTTGCTCTCATGACTTTCCGTGCAGCGTTGCCAAACGTACGATCTTGATGGCATAAATACGATAATTTCGTTCCTTGTACGATGTAAGATCCAGTGGTAGGATCGTACGCAAATTGTACAATCTTTGTCCCTTTATGGTTTATTTTTATTCTAACAATTTTTTTAACAGGAGAAACAATCGTAAATCTTTTAGAAACAGATTGATTAGAATGTACTTTTCTAGTTCTACTTTATTATCTGTTATACGATGGTAAATTAGGGATGCGTGGAGGAGTTCATCATCCCTCAGTTGCTATGTCGCAGACTGTCACATCTTATCCGAGGTCACTCATCCGACACGCTTCCTGTAAGAAAACGAAGATAGGTGTTCCCCGGTAAGGCGATTGCACGATCCTGTCTAGTGTTAGTTGGCAACGTTGCTTCGGTGTTGCAACCTTCTAGTTTGGTGTGATGTCGTGTGTGGTTCATGTTGCCGGAGTTGACGAGTAAACGAAGGTCCTTGCATTCGTTTCATTCTGTTTGTATTTTACATGTGATTTGGGATGGATGACGATCGCATGCCAGTCAATACGAAGGAATTTCCATTTCCTTATTTGAAGAGTTATCTCGTTTGGGTTCCGCCACCCTTATGTTGTAGCCTACACATGATGGGTACAAAACACGACACCCCTTGTGTTGTTTCAGCAATTATAATTGCATGTATTGCTAGTGAAATAACAGGCTGTAGCAATTTCTATGACTCAATTTTCCACATTTATACTGAACCATTCGATAGCTACCGGGTGGTCTATAAAGTGGACGATCTTACAAGGAGTAATTGTAATTGTAACTGTAATTTTACTGACTACTTTTTAAAACCTGTAATTTGTGCTTGTAATTAATTACTTTTTTATAAAGTAACTGTAATTGAGCCGAGTTACCTTTTCTCAGTACTCTTACCAACACTGAATCTATGTTACATTCGTTTGTACAATAAAATTTACCGTGTAAAGCGGCCTTAAGGGAAGAATCCCAGGTAATAGGAGCATAAATTAATTATGTCCACGCATTATTGGTAACTGTTAATGAGACAGAGCGTGGCACTAAGACGCTCGGTTAACACGCGATACGCTTTTGGTCTCTTTCCAATTTCTCATCCTTATTCCTTCCCCTTACTATGGTTGGTGCCCTGATACCCACTGATACACACCCAGACAGGTATATAGGAGTAGAATACCATTCTTTCCTCTGCAATCCTCTTCATCACTTTGTCCATCAGTATTTTTTATACCTACGCCTAATTTTTCCTTCTGGCTTCTTCCCCTTCCCGAGTATCTTAATTTTCGTCACATGTTTTCCTCTCCATCTAGCTAACTCTTTGCATACTTTTCTTCACTCTTTTTATCTAAATCCACCAGTATACGCTCTTTTCCAGCAACCAGTGGCAAAGGTACTGCCTCACGCGAAGGGTAGAAACGATTACCTGCTCGCAATCAGGACCTGCTTTTAAATAAATAAAAGGTTGAGAAATATCGGCGGATTTATGATTATTATCAATTATTATTACACATTATTTATTTTTTTGCAATAAATTAACTTAGAAGCTGAGAGCATATAATTGTGCATTCCTTTACTTAACGGGTAGCTATAGATAAATTTTGGATGGTAGAATATAGATCATGGCTTCTTTTTAAGATAACTTAGATGCGCTGAGGGCCGATATTGTGCTCTCTAGTTTTTAAACCGAAACTGGGGAGAGTAAATGTACTTTGTGAGGATCGGAAGCGGCGGCGGTTAAGTATTCTTCTCCTAATTCACAGGTCGAAGTTTAAATCTCCCATGGGGAGGCTGAGATAAAATCTTTCCTCCGCAAATTGGTGCACATTCGGCTTTTTTTCTAGTCAAATTTATTCAGGTGCAGAGAATTTGGGTCGATTACAGTCGTGGTGGGGAGAATAAAATACAATGCTGCGAAGCCTCTCAGGCATTTCCTTTGTGATATATAAAACTCTCAATTTATTTTATATCCATGCAGCTCTTAGTTTTCCTCACATTTTGATTAATTGATAGATTAATTATTCCATGATTTTATCTTCTATTTACACTCTGGAATAGGAACGCATTAGCACTTGTTGGTGACGAAAATTGACGCGGGTTTTTATAACTTCGGCGAAGGTATCGAACTTTTTAGTCTTTCGAATGCCAATGTGCCAATGCGTCGCCTTCTTCAGTTTGCTTTTATATTGCCATGACAAATACTTGAGTAATTTTGGACGTTTTCTTGTATATAAATGTTTTGTCCCATAAATTTGTTAGTCCTAATTTAAACTTCCATTTTTGAGAACATCTCTTGAAAATATCAATATCCCAAAAAACATTAGACTTGCAGGTATTATAAAAAGATTAAAAAATAGGCCATTATTTGCGAGCTTTCGGAAAATTGGATGAGAAAATTCCGGGGGATTTTAAGAGTTATAGCTCATTTTTTTAGACTCTAAGTAATCATCCTCGGGCAGGTATGCTGAACTGAGTGTCTGCAAAATTTAGTCGTCTCTCAGTTGAATGTAAGGATCGCGACTCATGATGGTGACGTCAACATTGACTGTTTTGTATTTTTTTGTCATGGGGCTTACTCCTCAAAAGCGGGTTGATAAGTGTGGGATGATTCCTCTTCCGTTGACGTGTGCCTTTAGTTTGTCCCGTTGAAAGAGCCCGTGCCTTCAAAGTGTAAATGCTTTTAACCCATCCGTCGCTTCGCTTTGACGATCGCCTCACCGTCTCCTTGCCCGAAAAATTCCAACGTCGTCAACCGGAGTGCATTCCAATTTCGTCTCGAGTGACTCATTTTACTCCAATGGCAAAGGGAGAGGGCTGGCGATTCATGGGATTTGGCGAATTTGGGAGGTGGACGTGAAGGAGGGCTCATAAGCTAGAGTAGTGGGTCAGAGGTGTGTGTATATGCGAGAAACGAGTGAGAGAAAGGGAGAGAAATGGAAGAGTGCAGAGAGAAAAATTGCCACGTGTGTTTGTGTTGCTGAATTTCAGTTTATGCCTGTGTCAAGCCCGCGCTGGATGGCTGGTGTATTAAGTCTGGCCAGCGGCAGTCGCTGCAGTGCACGACGGTGATTACATTTTGCTCCGTTAGGAGTAAGTACCTCTAAACGCTATTTGCCCCTCTGATTCCTCCCCATCTGATGGTGACTGGGAAAATGTTTTTTTTTGGCTGCTTTCAAAGTTTTAAAGCGTGAGGGAAAAGGATTTTTTCAAAATTTTTACTTATCGTATATGTGTACTAGCATTAGCACCAGTCCAATTACTTTATTCCACACTTCCCTCAGTACGTTCTTTTTTCAACTGTATTTAACGGGAGTAATGTTCAGAAAACGTTAAATTGCTCCTCGTTTCATTGAAGTGTACGGATAAAAGATTTTAAACTCGATTTTTTAACTCCATTTCTAAAGTCATCAATTAAATTGTCGGAGTCAGTGATTACTTTGCAGGAATTCACAGTGAATTAGGCATGATGAACCAACACTTTGTTCGATTAAACTCTTGTTTATTTCACCGATTGATTTCGACGCCTTCAGCGTCTTTTTTTCATCCTTGAAACTCGATCGGTGAACTAAATAAGCGCAGAAGATTGCGATGTATTCATGTCCATAAAGCTTAATAACTATCGTTGGCAGGGACTAATTTAGCTATTTTTTCACCTTTGGTCGTGGAAAGAAAATTATTTTGTTTTCAGCTACAGCAATCGGAGATGGCCATTATTGGTAAAATGTTTTTTATCACGGCATAGTAATAAAGCCCCAAGAAAATAGTACTTAGTCATGTCTCTTTCAATTATTTTCATCCAACTAACATTGCCATCCATTCATTTTCACCGGATCGTATTTTCCACTTTTATCTGGAGGGCTGAAATTTCCTTTTCAACTACGTTCAACGTGACAACGTTATGTGTTTTTCAAAGTGTCTTCTCATGTGGTAACCCCTGTGTAAACGATGGGTACTTGAAAAATATTCCGAAGGACCAGGGGATCATGATAATGAAGATGCAAAACGTCAGATTGATGATTTTATCACAAAAAAAATGGAGCACTCTCAAACAGAACCGTTCTATATGGCGACCAACAGCTGACTGACTGCCCACGGCACCGGAACACGTGGGGCAGTCACACAATTTGACTTATCACAAATTTGACTTAATAAAAGAACAACGAATCACCCTTGGTGGGAATTCAAACATTATTACAACGACTTTAAACACCTGTTTTCTCACACATTCTTCTGCCATAACTGCAATAAACCGTTCCCAGTTTTCCTCCATCTTAGAAGTTTAGCGTCGAAGTCTTAAAGCGCTATGGAATGTTTTTGTTTTAATTGTATGTACTCAAAACTCATTCTCTGATATATTTATAAGTTTAAGTTCAGTTGTTTATTTTCACAGTTTGTTATACGTTTTTATGGAAAACCATAATTTTTATGGTAATAATTACTCGTTTATGGTGGTTCTACCGTTAAATTACTTACATATTATTTCAATCCTATTCTTGGAACTATAAAAAAAGCATGTCCTCTCTCGATTATGATTAGAAAAATAATACTTTTCGGCGCTGGTCGCAATTTGAGCTTGAAATTACAAGGTAGAAATGAGATAATGTGATAAAAATGGGAAGAATAGTATTTTTCCATAAAATAATAATGGTATAATCGACAAAAGACTGCTAATACGATGTTTGCATGATTTAATGGTAGTGCGCCTGCTGTTATTCTTTTTTTCTTATGCCATAGACAGCCACGAAGTTTGCTGCTGTTGTGGAGAGGAAGGTGTGAGGTGGGGTAAAAGTTTTCTTCGGGCGGCCGAGTGGCGAGAGAGGGCTGTTGGCTTAGACTTCCGTTTGGGAGGAGTACGCTCGTTATCTCTACCTATTATTAGGCCTAGATTAGCTGAATAGCTGTTATTGGGTCTCGTTCAGTTAGATTTGGCTACCTGGGAAATAAATATACTCTACAAATGGTCCACTAAATAGATGTCATTATGTGGCGAAACCCGGGTCGTAAGGAATAAATCTATTTAGTGGACCATTACTAGAGCATTTTTATTTCCTATATGGAGATCTTCCACATAGTCAAGCGTGAATTTTTTAGTTTGGCTATTTTCCAATTTGTATTCCGTCCTTCCTTGCTCCTCTTCCTTCATTCCGCCCCTTACTGCTCTCTGTGATGATCTTGTGTCCAAACCGTCGAGTGTGTGGTCGACACTGCTTCTGAGAAAGCTACAAAATCTATTCAAATGTTCTTCCTTTGAACTCCTCCCATTATACTTTTTTCAAACCTCTTCCGAGTGCGAGCGGAAGATTCCTCGCCATTTTACTCGTTCTGGTGCCCAACCTCCCAATCTCCTGAACTCACGGCCTGAGCTACATCCGGTCGAAAGTCGTCACACTAGCATAGATGAAGCTTCCGGGATATCGAATAAAAATAAAACAGGAATGCTTCCACCTTATTTATTTAGGTAATAAACAAATTTTTGCCATAATTGAAGTTAAAATTCGCTAATGCAATACTAATAGCTCTGCAGCCGGCTTCTATGACAGGAAAAATGTACTTATTTTAAAAATTTTTCTTTATTACCCCGAATACAGTGTATTTGGTCAATTTATATCGGGTGAATAACAGTAATAACAGACAAACACAAACACCCATGCCCTGAGTGGTGATGATTCCAACTATGTGGGATTCGAACCCGCGATCCTTGGGTTGGCAGGCGAGGAATAGAGGACCCCGTCGCCACCGGGGCCGGCTAAAAAACGGCCGCTTTATTAAAAATATATTCGTGGAATAATCAGTATATATTTGCACGTTCATCAAGTGTTCCATAGGTAACGCTATCATCGTTGGAAGCAGGATTTTCAGATTTTTTTACAAATTAAAAATGTGGAATCATGTGTTCGTTATGAGTCATGTAGTTGTAGTGGAGCCTCCTTAAAGTCTTGTTTTTCTTTCCAACGTGTCGGTCACTAGCGCTGAACTGACACCCTATTCGAACCTTTTTCTTTTCAACCACTGACTGCAGTAAATCATTTTTCGGCTCTACCTACATTCTCTTTCCAATCGAACCAATTCGTTCCTGGAAGCGTTTCGTTTCGTGCTCTGGGGTTCGGTTATTTATTCCTCGTGTCATCCATTGGGATTGTGTGAGGATGAGAGCGAGGGAACTGAACGTACCGGGAGAGAAAGAGGAGGAAAAAAAACTCTGCATGGGCTTGCATTTGCATTTTTATAACGAGGTTTTCGAAGCCTCGCAGTTAGGATGAGTTTTATTTTTGGTGGCGTGCCGGAGAAATATGGCGTACAAGCCCTGGCAGTTACATATCAATAGTTTTTCAAGTGCTTGTAGTCAGAGCCCGTAGATTAAAGTGCAGTATTTTTTTGCATTTACTTTTATCTATTTGTTTTTTAAAGGTTTCTATTCATTTTTGTCTATGACCGTGTTCAAGTTCCACTTTGGGTAAAAACAAACGCCCTTGAAAATTACGGTTCCGTGCAATTTTTCCCGAGAGCTCTCCCTTTTTCTCGCCCATTTGGATTGAAAAGCGGTATCCTCTGGTATCATGGTGATTCTTTTTATTTTATTTTTTTGAACCGTTGGGCACCACCGCATTCTTGGTGCCTCGTTTAGTGTTTAAAATGCGGCGGGGATAATGGGAGCGCACACACTTGCTTTGAAAGAACATGAATTTCCGGCGCTATTTGAGAAACAAGCTCAACAAAACGCGGTTCAAGAAGACAATTAGCTACCTACTTGCGCGTTCTTTCTTACGCTTGGTTATTGAATCAACCACATGCGTGCCGGAATGCGAAATTTTGACTTTGCGAGCATCTGTGCAGACCATTGTTGATGCTGTTTCATAGGCGTTAAGGTATTTTGAGAATTAGTTGTTGCTCATGGTCTAACATAAATTTCAAAGTGCCCATAACAGGTTTATGCTACTGATGGACCGTAAAAACATGTTTGTTATTCGTGCCCATTGGATTATGTACTGGGGTTTAAACGAGACCAAAACTCCATCCAAGAAGCTGTTTTTTAATTTAATGTGCATTGTTAAAGGTACAAATAAAACATACGAAAAAATCACCGTCTAACTATTTTTAATATTTAATACAGACTAAGAATTGCTTTTTTGTTACTAAAATTTGGCCAAAGCAGTGTAGGGCGAAATAATTCATCATATTCTCAGTAAAACAGGCTGTCCCGTAATCCTAAAGGTATTTAAAAACTTGTAAGAAAGGATTCAAGTTATCCCCTTGGCCTGTTTCAAATTATTTCATCGATAAACGCTCCCCAGCTGTGTCGTGTTTGGGCAACAAAACAGTTAAATGATTTCCGCTTGGAAATATACTTCAATATGGGTGGTGCTATACTTTTTAAATGTCTAATCCAATCAAAACTGATTATCTCTAAGAATAGGTCACCTAATGATAAGGCTTTAAAATTACGGCAGACAGTTTTCTAGGTTTTTAAGTTTTACGGTAGCTATTAGCTTGATTATGGATTTATATTTTTATTCTTAAAATAATCACCATAAAAATCAAAAGATTTTTGAAAAATTGAGCGGAATTTTTGCATAATGCAGATATAAAGTGAGCGATTTTCCACAAAGAAAAAACTTATCTGATTTTGATGTATGTATTAGCATTGAATCCCAAGTTGAAGTAAATTGTATCTTTGTGGAAAATTGATCATTTTATTTCTGCATAACTCACATAAAGTCAAATAGAATTTGGCATTATAATATTTAACAAAAGTAGACTTTGTGCATGTGCATTAATTTAATAAGCATTGGCTTAAAGATGTAACGAAGGACAAGGTAGTATAAGTATTTACGAGACATTGCATGAAATTAATACCAAGTTATCGCACGGGGTCAGTATGGCAGGTTTATATTCCTCGCAATTTCTTATTGGCACTTGAATTTCCACTCCATCCACCGAGCGCCATACAGCAGAGCACCAAACGGGAGCAAATACTATGGTCATAGTGATGATCCTTCTCGCATCCAGGATGACGATAAATCTCGGGACGATACTGCCCTATTGCATTCGTGTCGTTGGCAGTTAATTTCCCCTTGGATTTTCTTTGTAAAATGTGATGGCAGTTGAAATGACCTCGATAAGTCGACAGGGAATTCCACCAACCCATTTTGTTATTGCAGTGCGTTTTGAATCTTTGGGAGTGCAACTGACAACGTTTGTTAACGGAGCAAGGCTTGGGCGTACTCGCATACATCCTTCGTCCTTTCTCCCGTTGTCATGTTTTCCTCCGCATTACTCATTCAGGAAGCAAAATTTGAGGGGTTGGATTGGTGCGGTGGTCAGAATATTTGATTTTTATTCCAAGGCTTGGGTTCGAATCCTGAAATTAGTGGAAGCTTTTACTGTTCCTAATTACTTATTTGGTTTACTAAAAAAACATCAAGGTTAACTTAGAATGTCACTTTTCCTGCGTACATTATGATAACAATAGCTGTCACTAAGACGTTATAGTTCGGTTTGTGCATAGGTAGAGTAGCTAATTATTTCATTTGGTCTCTTGCATGAAAGGTTGCTACGTGACAGCATGCTGTCTGTCTACTTGATGGATGTCTCCATTAACGTTGCTGCGAAATACATTATTTCCTATAGTTTTCTATAAAATTGCTAGGATATTATGCAGTGCGTGTTAGTGATATTTATCTCCTGTGACAGGTATTTAAAGTTTTATACTGATGCATTTGGGCTTGCAGTTTCATTAAAATATTGTAGGATAAATTGCATGTATTTGAATTCTGGGAAAAATTAACCCCATTCCTCAAACCCTTGACGTGGCTTGCAGGGTGTTAAGTAAATGTTGACTTACTGGAGAGTTTTCCTTCCGGAGAATAGGTAGGTAAATAGTGGACCCCAGGGCGAGTTTAGTGTAGACTAGACCTGAGGCTGAGTGTCTCTCCAATCATCTTCCATTCCCTATCTGATGCTTACCTCACAAGCCTCCCCAACCTCCTCCTCGCCAAATCCTCCTCTTCTATCCTAAATGAAGCAAATGGTCACCGTAATTGCTCTTTTTCACTAAAAAACCTGAAAAATAGTGCGCAGTGGCAAGGAAAGAACCAATGTGGCGTTCTGTTTGTGGTTGCACAAATTCAATGCGATGAATTGTCAGACACAGCTGCTTATGGGACAATAGAGTTGGCACCTTAATGGAAACTTATGCGTTTTTTCTAATTTTGGCTATTTACGCTTTGACAAAAATTATAAATCGTCCACGTCACGGTATAACAGACACGTTTTCAATTGCTGTGTAGTTTTTTTCTGTGTTTCTCAACTATTGTGCAAGCGCTGGGCTTGGAAACCGCGAGTCACCACAAATTCCTTCCAATGATCAAGCGGAATATTCCATGTACATTGTTACGAGAGATCCACCACTTGGACTTCGAGTCAGCTGTGGATGCTTGGTTCCTCGCTTCTTCCTTGCAATGGTATACCAAAATTGAGATGATGTACTAATTATATTACTTTAATTATTGAGTAACAGAAATATCATAGAAAGACCGACAAAAGTAAGTTAATGGCGTGGATGCGTAGTGCAAAGACGTGACGTTTACGGGATTATACTGATATTGAGTTGGAAGTTTGTAGGTAAGAGTATCTGAGGGATACCCAAATCAAGATGTAAAGACTAAAAGCCGAAATGAGTATATGGATAGAGAGGAGATAACCTGCCAAAGACAGGAAAATAGGTCTTAGGAAGGAGACTCAACGACGATTCCTTGTTATCTTCATATTCTATTAAATTCAAGTAATAACCAGCCATTTATATTTCTTTCAGTGATCCTATAGCCTATAATTTATCATACCACAAATTGGGAAAATAAATTCGTCTTTCTTCTACGCTTTTTCCCGGATGTACTCCATTCCAGCCCGTTCCACTCCAACTTTCGTCAATTGCCTCATCCACTTATTCTCTACTTCCTCCTCCGTGTTTGGGCGTTCTTCCGAAAACAGCTCCAACTTATCATGTTTCCCTTAGTATATCCTCTCTCACACATTCCCTCTCTCTTTTTCTCTCCCTCTCTCTATTTCTCTCCCTCTCTACTTCCGATTCCAAATGCTTTCTTTATTGATGCTAACCTTCCCATCGATTTGTCTTTCAAATGGAACCATGCACTTGTCCGCGCCCCACATCTTCCTTGAGTGCTCTGGCTCATTCACTCTTTCTTCCCGCGAGCAACTTACAGCCTCTTCACCCTTTTTTCCCCATTTATGTTGATCTCTTGTGCTCCGCCCATCACTTCCTCTTCCTCTTCGCGGGGAGTATGGCGTGCTTTTTCGTACCCTTCAACTTGGAGCGAGACATTTCTTTCTCCTCCTGGCGCCATTTTAGCCTGTTGCCCGTTCTTACATTTTCATTTTTTTGTCTTCATGCCTCCATTTTCCATTGATTTAAATCCTCATGATTTTCCCATCATTCTTATCGTTCTTTTATCTTTATTTGTCCATAATTTTTTCCTGTCATAATTATTTTCCAAGGATAATCCATTTTGCCGGCCATTTTCGCAGTCGATATTTTGTAATACCGTTATCTTTGATATCGCCAGAAAATCGCCAATTGAAATTTCTTTGAAAGTTTGAAATCGCCGGAATCCATGTATACATTGTGAATTGATTTTTAGTGCCCTCAAATCTTTTCCAATGAATATCTCCGCCAGAAAATATCTGCCAATTTTGAAATATTGATGAAGTTGTATATTTCTGTCGAATGTTAAAAAGAGAGAACCTTTAGGCGCGGGATCTCATGAAAAATCTTACAAAAGCGTATTCATCTTCGATGTTGTGGACTGCTGCTTATTATTTCACTAGCTCCTTAGTCGTCCGTCCTACTTGAATTAAAAATTATTCCAAACTATCAATAAATTCGAGGAAAATTTGCCTCCTATTCATGTATTCCAGTCAACCAGGCGACCTAAATCTCGCCAGTACTTGCGTGTTGTGCCACGCTCGGACTTAGAACTTCCGACAATACGCACATACTTACGACATTAGAGCCGAATGACTGATATGCATGATTGGAAGGCCAGTTTTCTTTCCTTTTCTTAAGTATTTGAATCGATATTTGATTTAACTTTACTCCATTGCTCTCTTCTTGAATTTTATTCGTCCTCGTTGTATTACCTTGCCTCAAAATTTATTTTCATTCTTTCTGATCAAATACTTGCTCATCCACCCTAAATATGCTGCTAAATATGCCTGCTAAATATAGGGATCTCCATGTGCTCAACGCGAGCGACTGTCATAGTGTTTGGTGCATATTTTGAATTATGCATGAATTGTGCGGTTTGGAATCGTTGTCTTGATTGCGATCATTAATGGAAGAGCAGACGAAGAATTTGCATGGGTTTTTTTAATGAAGACTTCCTTTCTAAACCCCCTTAATGATACGGCCCTGGGCTGTTCGGGAATTCATTATGCGAGGAGGTCTTTGTTTAAACATTTTAAATTCATTTGCGCAGTACTCGTCACGCATCATTTAAAGTCTTACTATAACCACCCCGGTAATCACCGGCCTCTTCTCCAGTACCCTCAAAATCATCTTGAGCGCCGAGAGAGAATTTACTGGAGCGTGTCTTGGATCCAACTAGGTGTGAAATATTTCAGCTCTCTTGCGTAATTAGCATTATCATGATTTTCTCTCGAATCCTTAAAGCCAAAATTTAATCTCGTAATTGTGATTGATTTGAATTTCTTGAAAAATCCATATTTATTTATGGACTCTAGTAGTTGAGAGTGGATTTTTTTTGTATTAGGCTAAATTGGTGACATAATCTTATCAAATGTAAAATAACTTAAATGAATAATATAAATAAAATAATTCTCAAACTACTTTTTCTGAAATCACTACTTTTTCGATAGCACTGCATTCAAATGAAATTTGGACATATTAAAAAAGGAGCTCACCACAGTAGAAAGAGCATTAAAAATTTTCAGATATATTTGAATAACGTTTAATTCTTATTTTATCTTATATCATTGCTAACATTTATGCTAAACTTCGGACATAGTCAGGAGTTTTGAGACAAATAGTTAGCTGTATCAAAAAGTTTGAAATAACTTTCATTCCTGATTAAATATTATTCCTTGATTAACTGAAGTGCCTTAATGATTTAATGCTATCCTCGAACGAAGTATCGTGGTAAAGTCTCAAAATTGTTTCCCATTTAAACTAGTAAACTAATTTTTAGATACTCCAAATGTTATTCATTCTCATCAATAATTTTTTATTGATTAGTTTTAAATTTAAGTGTGTTTTAAAACATATAGAGTTTGATGAAGTGAAATTAAGATGAAATGCGCTAAATTCCATCGTAGGCAAAAGTTAGTGGGGTTTCCTCATTGATATCGGTAGATTACTTGAGGAAATATTTAATGGTTCTGCCACTACATTTTGATATGCCATTGCCTCTTATAAAGGGAAATATCATATTTCAAAAAAGCATGCTACTGTTAAAATATATTCATTCTTGACCAGCTTTTTAATAGGTACAACTGAGAGTTTAAGTCCGCCGCGGGTGACACTTTTTTTGGAGCAGCATTTCGGTAATAAATTAAAATGATATGCGCACGTTTTACCACATAAAGTTTGAAAAACTCAGTTTTTAAAATTTAAAACAAGTTAAATGTTTATTTTGAACCAAAATGAGTGGTAAACGATTATGGAATCCTTTCATATTATGCCTAGCGAACATCGTCGAATAAAACGAAATAGATTTTGTGAAAATAATTTTTATTGTAAAACAAGAATGTAAAGGATTTTGTACTTTCCCGGAAATTATTATGTGTGGTTATATTTAATGATGTCATGAGTGCTTAAGTGTACTAGGCAATGACGAAGTAAATTGATGTGAAACACATTAATACATGTTGACTTAGTCATGAGCAAGCATGAATGTGCAAAAAAAGGATACTGAGGTAGCAAAATCTTTTTTTTCTTAACCATGATGTATTTCCTATCCCCCAAAAATTAAAATCAAAGTTGAAGGTTTCTAGTACTTTAGTTTTGCATTTGGAGTGTTCCTCCATTTTAATAAATAAACATTTTTTTATACTGTTAATTTTTTGCATTTTTCTTCGATTTTTTGTATTAACTAGCTTTTTGGAATAGCACGACTGCACTGATTCTTATTCCTCTCAGATAAATATGAGCTGAGTTCAAACACTGGTGCTAGGATGCCTACCTACTCATTCGTCAGATGGTTTCACCAAGAAAGGAATGATGAAAACGTCACGCATCGGATAAGCCTATCTTTCTCCCTCGAGGAAGTATGGAGAGTAAAAGGGCTTATTTCCTCTCGGGGGCTCGCTCCCACCTGGTACCATCCAAAAAATTGTAATGGGAACGGGTGTAAATAAAGAGTAATAAAACCAGAATCTTAAACGTTTCAACAGGAAAAATTGGTTCTGGAAATGGAGAGAAAAGAGAGGAGAAACCGTTCGAGAGCGGGTGGAGGGCAAATTAAAGTGGTTCCAGCGATAATAGTAAGTAATTCGATAAAGAGCTCAATTTTATAACTTTACAAGTTAATCAGAAAAAAATATAGGCCAACATTCAATTTAACTACATCTGTTTATGGTGCGAAACAATCGTGCAGTAATGGATAATATACTAGAATTATATTTTAAATTTTATTCCTTGATGGCATTTATTATCGATTAAATAAATTAAAATTTAAATTAATTATTGTTTAATTTGATTAATATATACGCAGGTTAAGACTTAAGGTTTTCGGCCCAATATTCACAGTAATTGCGTTATATTAAAACTTTTGAATCGGAAGGACGACTTGATATCTATCAGCAGCGGATATTAATCGTGTGATAAATTATTATGCGTTTAGAATAAAATAGAAAATACATATTGAATGGAATCTAAAATGAAAAAAAATCGTAAACTGAAAAATAACATGGGCCATATGCCATAAGTCTACGTGTTGTAGAGGCTTTGAATAGCTGAGAAGCTTAATTGGGAGAATGCATTTTTTTTCTTTAATCTATAATTTTCTCTAATAAGAACACGAGCAAAGTTTAACACAAATTTGTTCGTAAGCAAAAATACCTCCAACCACGTTGAGAGTTGGTAATGGACGAGGAGAGTAGAAGGGGATTTCTCAAAAATTTTATCACAAGGTAAAGGGAACGGGATGAAGAGAGGAGGGTAGGACCGGCTGCTCCTTGTCGACAATTAAAAGAGAGACAGGGCGAGATGGTTGTCGAGGAGCTTGATTGAGAGAACACGGAGTCTTCCTGCTGTACCGTTTCTTTAGACAAGAAATAGTGGAGAGGAGGAAACGTTACCTTTGAAGATGCTGGGAGCAGGAGGAAGTAAAGACGGGATGGGAAGGGTGGACAAAAGAGTGAGGGAGAAACAGGAGAGATTATGGGAAGGGATTGACGCCTGGAAAATCGTTAAGCGTTGCTACCGGCTCCGTCGAAGAAATATGATCTTGTTCAGACGTTCTTAGGACGGGTGTGAAAAAGCTGGAGAGTATATATGTACCTCTTGTCTTTCATTTCACAATGCCCATTCCTAGTTTTCATGAGTTTTATTTTTTTATAAATAAATAAAGTTCGAACAATAGCAATCGCTGTGTACTCAAGTTCCAGTTCAGCTGATTTTTCGATAGTGTGAAACTGTAGAGGAATTTTAGTTGGTTGTATGTGTCCTATTTCCACTTTATTAAATCCACCCGGACAATATATAGTGATCGAATTACTGGAACAATATGCGAAAGTTAGAGAGACTATTTCTTCCATTCCCAGTCGACAAATACGGTGTTACATATTATTCCTCATGGCGAGAGAATGTGGGCTACATTCAAGAGACGTAGTTTCAAAATTGAAGCGTGAATAAACACGCCACTTCTCGTTCTAATTCCCAGATCCACCTTACAAATACAGTCCATTCTTGTCTATTTCTGGTCTTTAAATGGACGCTAAATATAATTGTAATAAATATAGATTTAAAAAAGCATAAATGTTACATCCGTAATGCAAAGGTTGGCTGAAAACCATTTAGACGTACGAATTTGAGTTACTAGCAGGAATACAATGAGCACGTTAATTTATTTCATACGCTTTGGTTGTTTAAGTGTAAGTCATGTTATGTATTGTCGATACTTTCTTGGATTATGGGACGAGGGCGCGTATTTGTCTCTGGAATGCTCGGAATTGGTATCTCATTGATCTCGAGCCCTCCCATTGACCACTCAGGAGCTGACTGACTTGCTACTTTTGTGTCGCTTTGCTTTGCTCCACATAATTGGCTAGAGCGTTGAATCGTGAAAACTCATAATCGCTTATAACTGAAATACCATCTTCAGAATTGTTTCTGGTGCAATTTCTGTAGTTCAATTGATAGGTATTTTTATACTTTGATAGGTATTATCTCTTCGATCTGTATCGATTCTGTGAACAAATTAAATTAACTTATTAAACGTAAAAGTTGTGTCGATTGGAAGCATCTTTATATGCACATGTGGGCATTGCTATCAAAATATAAACCTTTTATAAGCATTCTAGTATTAATTTTAGCAGAGTTAGAAATTTCTGATAAAATGGATTCGAAGAAATGAATACCTACCCCAAGATCATGATGGAAGAGTAACGCTATTCTCGACTTAAAAACGGTACCTACTTTGTCATTACTATGCGAGAGTAGTTGAAATTTTTCCTACACTGTGATTAGTAATCGATTAGTGTGAAATGTTACATTCCTGGTATGGTTTTTTCTAATATAGATCTTTTACTATAAGATTCAACGCAGTGGCTTGATCCGCGGGGCTGGTTGAGGAACTTAGGGACGATAACAATGCCTTAGTGTTGAAATGCGTTATGAGTTGTGATGATGCGTTAAATAATAAACAATGTAAAAATTAAGCTCGGTTGTATATTCATGATTTAAGATGAGCCTTCGTGTGATTAAAGCCAACTCCTTCAATTATTTTGGCTGATACCTTTAAGTTACACAACATGGCAAAGCAAATTAAAGAATATTATGCCCTTAATTCATGGGTTGAAAATTTTGGGAGCCGTTAGGGAGAAGGGAATATTAGGAAATGGTGGATGGAATATAGAAAATAAGGAGGGTAAATAATTAGGATTATATAGATTTAGCAATCGGTCTAGTGCCCTAATTTGAAACCAAGTCCATATTTTTATATTTCTTTGAGCGCTTCCAGTGGCGCGGGAAATCCCTTTATGTAGTTTTAATTTAGAAGGGATTTGTTGCTCACTTTTCCCTCTCGCTTCCGTTGACGATTTATTCGACCATAAATCAAATACACGCTCCTTTCCTCTTAACCATTCTTTACCGTAGATACATGTAATATGTCATATGGACATTTGTTCGTTTCGTAAATTATTTCGCTTTGCCGGAGATGCTGTCACGTGCAAATCACAGCGTGTATCCTTTTTTGATTTTTCTACTTCTACATCTCCCGGACGGATTATGTGTATATCTTTTGTGCATTGCTGAAAAATATTTCTGTCACATTACTTTGATACCCCTATTTTCCATTTTGAACTCTTTTTAGTGGTTCAGTAGTTAATTTGCATATTTTAAATGGGCAATTCACTTGTCTGAGGTAATTTTATCCGCTTCAGTGAGTGTTTAGTGCATTTAATCAAAATGTAACTGAAGAGATCAGGAATCACGATAGGATAAGACATTAAAATATCTGTTCCTTTAAAGGAGTATCAAAGTTGTCAGGAATTCCATGAATGTAAATTATGAAACGGTGGTTTGGAGATTTCCTTTCTCATAGTTTCAGACACGGCACGCCGTGTTCAGGTGCTACTTACTTGTCTCTCATACAGTACAGTTCACTGGCTTCATCCTGTATGCCATTGTCTCCAGGGATACCTCTTTTTTCATATCTGTCACTCATCTCCCAGGCTCTCTCACATTTCCTCTTGGATTGGTCGATGAAGTCATTCCCGGTAACCTCTCTCATGCAATTATCAAGACGTCAGAGAGATGGCAATTTTGAAATCATGAATTGCACCGTGCGCAGTACTTCCTTTTGGAAGTAAAAGTTTACCTTTTACTATCCCTACCTTATACTTATCTTAGTTTTCTTCTCCTTGGCCAAATACAGGAATTTACTCATGGTGATATTTATTTTAAGCACGTATATCAATTTTCGGAAATTATGTTTTTTGCGCATGTTATTTTTGTTTGGTCTAATATGACCTTTATTGCTTTTTTATTTCGTGTCCAAAAGTTACACGCTTTAACTAGTGGGAAATTCATCCCTTGGATGAGTTTATAGAGGCTTGGAGTGAAATAGAACTTATATGGAGGAAAATGTTATATTATTTAGATTATGTGTACATATAGTCTCTTCGGATTTATTCAGAGGCATTCAACAACAATTATTGAATAGCCTAAATTGAAACCAATTATAAAACACGCGCGTTATTTTATATGCGGGTTTGAATTACTTTATTTCATCATTTATAACATATAGGGGGAATGATATTATAAACTATGGTGAAAGGGGCGAAGTGAGGAAAATATGATAAGAATTAATGTCTTTGGTAAATATTATTTCTTTCAAACCGTTCCTTCAAATTCCCACTCCTGTGTCTGCGTACGATTTGTATTCCTTAGATTCCACCATTTTTATCCTTTCCTACCCTCAGGTTTCTCTTTCATTTTATCTTCGGCCCAGCTCACTCAAGTGTCATCACTCCCCAGACGTCTCAAGATCCTTTGATGGAAAGTAATCATAATTAAGCTGTCAGCCGCTGTCAACCCTTTGGAAAAGAGATAGGGCGGTATAAGATGAGACTTCATTAAATATAAGATTCAAGGTAAAGAGAGTGGGGAAGGATTAGGTGATAAGAAGTTGGGTGGGAGGCAGATGCTCAGTGCCAGTTGAATGTATCCAAAATGCGAAAAAGGCAGCGGAAATGAAGAGACTCTGATGAAAGGAGATCCTCAGGTCGTATCAAAAGGCTTCATTTTTCCTAATGAAAACAAAATGAAAAAATAAACCGCCTCGAAAAAATTATCGTTTCAACCTCATTTTTTTAGATGAAATTAAATTTATTTTAACTATATTTCAGGAAGCATTAAGGTGTCTAGAAAAATTAGAAAAAAAAGATTTTTTTTTCTACCTTACATTTCCATATTTTTAGCCATCGAGCGTGCACAGGCCTACCGTAGTTTTGAGGTTCAATATTTTGGAAAAGTAATGAAATAGATTCAAACCCCATTATGCATACATTTTACACGATATTTCGCAAAATTATTCTCTCTTTTATGTTTAATGGTTAATCTTATTATTTAGGCTATCTGCGGGACTTTTATATATTATATGCAGAAGTTCAGATTACTTAGCAATGCTGTTAACCTTCCCCAGGAATCAGCTCGGAACAATGTATTGAATAATCTTTGACGTCGATGATGCTCATAAAATTGAAGTCTTACTTTAAAGTAAAGAAAATAAGAACATTTTTATTCACAGCGGTCAACTGGAGAAAAGACTTTTTAACTAACCTGGAACTATTAAATTGCATTTCCATATCGTCCATATTACGTTTTACGAGTAACTTTTCAATGAAGGAGAATTAATCACATGAAAGCAACATCTTTCAGTATTTTTGTCGGTAATTTTGTGTGTATAGAGTACGGAAATAAGCTGGCAATAGCTATCGATCAGAAATCTGGCTCCCAAAAAATTTGAACAATCGGCACATAGGTCTTGAGCCGCAGGAAGATTCTGCATTAATTATTATTTTCTCATTAATTTTGAAGTTGAATGATATATATTTTCAATGGCCTACCATTGGAACGTCACTTGTATTTTCCACTAAATTATCACCTTTTGTGGGAAAATGTGCATCGAGAAATTTTATTATTCTCTCTCATTTTAGCAAATCTGATCATTCATCCTGATCCTTGATGTTCTTTAATTTCATTTTGATGGCGAATGAAATGGCTTATTTTTTGTAAGCATAAGCGTTTTGGTTTGGAAACTGCAAGCTTTAGTCAGGAACGACTATTCATTCATCAAAATTACGGTAATTGATGTAATTAACTATTGTATTTACACCATTTGTCGAATTTTTGAAAGCATTTACTATCTCATGCTTTGCTTCGGATAATGAGTTTTGTGTCTAGTATTGGGGTAATAATTTTAGCATGCAAATGTTATTATTTATTTTGGAGAGTTTATTAGTGTCGCCTATCTATTTGCAACGTAACAATTGTCATGTTTCCACGCTGATGTGTCGTGTTGATGCAACCATGATCTCAGAAAACACTTTTTCTTAGTTTTTTCATCCTCTGTTTGACTTCCCATGAAAGAGTTTATTTCTTCAAACTGAACGTATATTCTGCCTACAATGGACGATGAAAGTCGTATATGGGAACTTAATTAGTCTTTGTACGCTGCGCATAATTAGTGGCTTAATTTAATGCGTGAAAAGACGACTTTGCAAATGTTGAGCGAATTGTATTACTTTGATGGTGATTCATTCTGTATCTTGTCCGACCTTGTTTATTCAACATGGAATATTTCACCGTCTCTAGACTTGGCAATGACGAGGAGTAATTGTGTATGGATTTCGTCACACTCACTGATAATCAAATTCCCTTTTGGTCTCTCATATTCTATAGTGATTGGTCCTTTGAAGTTTGGAACGGAGGCTAATACTTTTGGAACATGCAGTCAGAACGCGGGTGACGAAAAAATAAGCACGTGTTTAGAAGATAGCCCTTAAGGAGCTGAAATAATTTAACTGTGAAATCTTTCCCATTTCGTATTCAAAATTTAACATAGATGTATTAATCGTATCAAAAGTTGATTTTTTTAATACTTCCATGGGAAGATGTTTTTTGTGCTGTAGACATGGAGTAACCGACCAAATTAATTTTTTCAATCAGTTTTGTTGTCTTATTTGTTAATGAATGTCAATAATTTTCCCCCAGAGTATCTTTTTCTTGATTGATAAATTAAATCAATAGATATTTATAATTTTAATGAAATCGATGTAAATATATATTTAATATTCTTACCGTGCTCCTGTAAACTTTATATTGGTGATGCATGAAGTACTATTGCTATAATTGAACTGCAACTGCTACGAACGTTTCTCTCCATTGCTTGAGATGCTTGCATTGATTCATTTTTAATTGACATATTGTTTCCTAAGATTAAAAAAAAATGTGGTACATTTCTACTGGAGATTGCTTATATTTGTCATACAATCGTAACCAAATTGTAACACCAGTCCATCGTAGAATAATGAGATACCAAACCCTAGTGAAAAGTTGATTTGAAGCCCATTTATTGAATACACATAAATAATTATTAATAATTAATATTAATAATTAATAAAATGAGAAGCCATACCTTATCTCTTGTGTACACAAAATAAATATATCATTTACTGATGATAGATTGTGGTTTTCGGAATGCTTAAGTTCACATATTTATTATAAATATATTTTTATATACTTTTTCCTAACAAGAGAAACCCATCCCTGCTCCATATTTATATGCACGAACGGATTGGAATCAATTGCCACAATAACTGATTATTAAGTCAAAATGTAAGGAGGATCAAAGTCGTTAGTATAATGGATTGATTGCATTTACATTTTCCCGAGTTTTCGTTTCTAATTCCGAATTTTTTCTGGAAAGACATTTATGTATGTATGGCTTAAAAATCACTTTTTACCATGTAGAATCCATTTGTGCATTCAATTCCACGTTGTTATCTTATTCAAAGTCGCGGAAATTAAAGTTACTTTTAGATTTACGCAGTGGAAAGGTGTACCCAAAATGTCCTCGAAATTTCGTTGCGTAAAATATCCACGAGAGCGTTTTTGCTATAATGTCTTAGTTTGAATTTCCACGGCATGAAGAAGTTTGGGAGGGAATACTTTCAATATTCAAGACGATGTTTATTATTACCAAGGCATAGGCGCTTCCATGCGAAACATTATTCGTGTGGCTGAGGTCAAGAGAACCGCAAAATGTTGCTGCTTAACGCGTACTACCGGTCGAATCATGCGGAATATTCGTGACATTAATGAAAATAGTGATTTGTACTTCGGTTGGTAAATAAATTAATGTTCAGTTGTTTTTGGCGTGGTTTAGGACCCTAAAAATCATTCTTGGACTCCTTTCTCATGTTTTATTAGTAGTTGTATAGAAACTCTCGCGTTAAAGTGTAGCTCTTCGAAAAGTTAAACTTATAGCCTGAAATTGGATTTGATTCAAATGGCGTACGAGTAATCGTGCGACTCATAAATTACCCGATACAATATTAATTAGAGGCACTTGAGTGGAGAGGGACTTAAGAAATATTCGAGCCGTTGGATACTGGCTCAATGCGGGTATACGTGTGACTTTTCGTTACGTAACGGTAACGGGTGGCAACGTAGTCCCTAATCTTCTACACATAAATAATGTCATAATAAACTCGAGAATCACCATATAGGCGCTTGGCAGTGGAGGTCAGGACACCGCAAGAGAGGGAAAATAGGGAAAAGAAGAGGGTAAGGGACTGAGATGAAATTGGTATCATCGATGTGACTGTTATTGTTGTAGTGCTTATAGTGGCTGGGAAAGAAGGAATACTTGTACCTGTGAGTTTGGCAGTATTACCCTATAATTGTCGCTCCTATTTGTTCTAGAGATATAAAATGCGGATAAAATATTAGTCCCCGTGTATTGCTGACACTTGACTGATCAGAGATTATTTTTAACACTCTAAACCTATCGCTTAGCGTTTGCGTCCCTGATGGTCCCCAACAAATCCTTCCATCAACTAGGTAACACTTTCTGTACCCTTGTAGCAGTTTTAAACAAACCATGTTAGAGATATCTTTTTGCATTTTATTTACTTCGCGTCCTTGAAGCAATGCGTCACGTCTATCTAATCAATTCTGTGCGTATTACATAGCATTTCCTTTATTCACTATATGAGTTACCTGTGTAATAGACTAGCATTTTATTAGTAAGGCATACACTTCTGTAATACATGGCAGAGTGGTCAATAAAAGAGTATGAAATCCTCAAATTGCAAGCTCCGAAACACAGGAGAAAATAATTGTAAGAAAAATATGCAAATTTATTTAATTATTCATTTCGCCTTTCTTTCCCCTTCCGGAGATATCTTGGACAGAATTGGGCGAATTGTAATCCTTTGAGGTGTTCAGTTTGCTTACACGATTATCTGCTCGCGTTTAATTAATATCGTGGTCATATCATTTTAGCCTTCTCGGCGAGTTTGTGTTCCGCAGCTGAATTTTGAGCGAAGAATTTGAAAGATATGTGGTGCAACACGTCTCTCTTTGAATATTCAATCTCTTAAAATTCAATTGGTAGAGAGGATGGTTTGCTAATCCAGGATTACCTTAACATCATGAATGCTGTTACGAGAATAGTAATTATACAGTACAATCGTTTTGGATTGAAAGGCGAAAATGTGTATGTGGTTCTGTGTTATGAACTGTCTTTTAAGGTGCTTAAGGGAGTGACGGCGATTCGGTTTTATCTCCTGCAATGCGCCTGATGTATGCAAACGCCACGCGAATGGCAATCGTGTGATTCTGTATGTTACCCCTCCAATGCGGGAACTTTGAGGTGAACATTTCGTCGTCTGCTATCCGAATTGGGAATTTTTTCCGCAGGGAATGGAGTGCCAAAAAAATAGGACGCCTAGCCTCCATATCATCCAATGAGAAAACAGCCCCATGTATTCTGATGAGGATTTGCGGATGAAACACTTTCAGTTGGAAAACTCGAAGTTAGAAACCCTTCAATGATTGTTATCGGCGCACATTTGGCCAAAGCGTTTTGGCATCGTGATCGCGTAACTTTTTTGATCTTCTGGAAATGCTTTCCCACTGCATAAACAAGGCCTCTGTGCCTCATCATGGGGCACTCTTCAATACTGCTATGAGCGTTCAAACGCCTACTGAGCAAGTGTACTACTTTACGAAAGTAGGTTTTAAGAAATAAAGAGCGAAGCTAAACTGTGATAGAGTCGGGTAAATGTCTAGTCGGAAGAGATTTACCTTTGTACCTGGCGATTCGTTATTCAAAAGGGAGCCTAGTTTCTTAAACATTACTCGTTATGTAACTCTTTGTGCTTGCCTCTGTGGTTTTCCTGCCTGCACAAGAAGACTGCCATTTTATCTCACCAAATATTTTTATTTGTTGTATTATAAGAAAATTATATTCAAATATAAAAATATGTTTTGACCTATTGCGTAAGCGTTTTAGGCTCCAAGTAGTGCCGTATTTAATTTTAGAATTAATGTCTATCCACCCAGACGGTATTTACGACCCTTTGTGAACTCGCGTGGCTTCTTGGATCAGTGCCCCCGGTTGCCCCCGGGAACAGAAAACAAAGCATAGGACTTACTCTTTTAGCCAATAAGCTTGCTATTCTTTTTTTATCAGTGGATATCGCTACATGAAAGGTATCATAATGCCACCAAAGGTAAGTAAGTCGGAAAACACCTGCAGACAACAAGAAAAAGTTCAGCCGTGTATCAGAAACACCTGGAATCTCCTCGATAGTTTAGAATCATTACAAAAGTATTTACCATAGCAAAAAAATAATGTTAACTTTTTATTATAAACTGAACTCATGCACATCCATGAAATCCATCCAGTTTTCTTTAATTAATGAAGGTTTTAAGTTTCAGGTTTGTTTTATTCATAGTTGTGGTAAACTGCAATCCTCATGGAAACCTGGCATCTAAGAGTATTCCATAAACATGGGCGTCTGAGCGGTATTTTGTTTTATATATGTTTGCACACTCACAAACACACACACAAATCAAGGAGCATGGACGTTGATTACATATCATTAGCGCCCCTAATACGTGGCACTTGGTGTACTTAGAGACATTTGTAGTAAGATTTCAAATATTCATCTTCTACGGGATTGACCGTGGTAGTTTCTACGGTTAAGGTTGGGTTAAGTCGACTGATTTTTTTAAATTCTGTCTCGCACAAGAGTCACGCATTATGCTTTGGTGTTTGAGATGGAATTCATTTGAAACGGTTGGTAGCTGATTGCCCAACGCTTTGTCCGGATGCCTATTGAAATGAATGTTTTATGCGGTGATTTCCTGACACCATTTTGGGCTCATATTATTCCGCCGTACTACTTTTTTAAAATGGAAATTTGATTCTTTTTCCAACTCCCTAAAAGTTTCTAACTTTTTATGGATATTGGGGGGTTACCAATTGTCAAAAGTTATCATTCCGTGAAAAAACCTTTTGTTCAGTGACTTCTCATGACCTTTCTGCTGCCTTTCACCCTGTGATTACTTTGAAGTACTTTTTTTCCGTTTCCTACGATTCCAACTAAGCGCCTGTTTCCATCTTGCTTTTGTACCGTCTTTTGTGCCCCCTTTAGGAGTAACGTTAATCTCTAAAATTTATTTTTACGTGGAAGATTGAATGAATTCTATTCAGTGAACTTCCTCCTTCCTGATAGGAAATAGCTAAAATTATTATTTAAAAAAGCGCATGCGTGAATTACTTGGAAGCGTTTTTACTCCATCCTCATTTTGTTCAGTTAAACTCTCAAAACCTATTCTTAGATCTTGTCGGCAGGATGGACGCAGCTGAATTGCATGCGCATTCCTTTGCGTAAAACCTTATTATCAAATTCTTAGCATGGGCGCCTTCCCGCTGCCGATTGTGATTTCCATGTGGGTTCTTATAACTAGACGAGATTTCTGCTCCATTCTCTTATGATTTCCGGAATAACTTGGCGTCCTCCTTTTCTCTTGGCCTTTTTCCCTGAGGAAATTTTCGGAGATTGGGGGATTTGATCCCAAATATTTTCAAACCCTTTAGCGTCCCTGGACGTTCTCCAGTTCGAAAATTTGTTTTCCTCTGCTGCTTTCACCTTCCTCCATACGGAAGGGACTCCGATTCTTCCTTTAGTCTCTTAAGATTTACCATCCCCATCTATTGATCCGCATTCTTAATTTATATCTGGGTGCATTTATATCTTGCTTCCAGATCCAATCCATATTTTTACTCTCTTTTGCGTTTCTCACAAGTTCTTCCGTATATGTTTTTTCCTCTTGCGCGTCATATATCAACATCTTCTCTTGAAAGATCCTACGCTCAATAATCTTTCTCTCTCTCTCTCCAATTTTATTTGCTTTCTACATCGTTTGGTCTTTGTTACTTCCTTTTGCTATTGAAACCCTTCCACGAGAACTGGCCATTCAGTCCCGCTATCAATGTCTTAAAGTCCCTTATTTCACCCGCGAAAGCTTCCTCCCCCCCATTATTACCGGTTCTCGTATCTACCCTTGTCATTGGCCTTTCAGAAGGGCATACCGTTTCTCTCACATCCCCATATAACTTCGGCTTTTGGTCCTTAAAGGCGTCCTGGCTTTGCTGCCATTCTCATTCTCTGAACTTTTCTTCCGAAAGGAGTGAGAACTCCCGGTTTTGGTGTATCATCCCATTTCCCTTCCTTTTTTTCCCGTCCAGCGATTTATTCGGTGATATTTTTTCAGTCTTCTCTTCGGATCTTCCTCATTTATTTCCATCCTTTTTAAGTTATCGCCGCCGTTACCGCCCGCCCTCATTCACCTCATCAGTTTTTATTCGTGTAACTAAGGGATGGCAATTCCAGTGCCGACCTGGAGCAGGAAGACTTCGCGCCAACTTTGGTGTTGGTGCAATTTACTAGATTTCTTCGATAGTTTGTTAGCTCGGGCTTAGCAGTTTTTTACAATTTAGCGGCTACCTTCCAAGCCAGAGCTATTGGTCGTTTGCTGTTGTATGTGCAAAGGGTTCTAACGTTTAATTGTCTAACCGTGGAGGGAAGCGAATGTTTTAGGAGTAATCGAATGTTCATGCGATGGAAAAAACAGCCATACCACACAGATTTACTGCTTAGGCTTTGTTATGTTGGTGGATGTATATAAAGATCTTATTTTTTTGCCAGTGTCGGTGATTTTGGCATAAGAATAATGTTGAGACATAGTTCGTGTGTTCTATAATTTTATTCTTTCCGCTTCCAATAACTTAGCAAACTCCATTAAGATGGGCATATGACAACAGTTTTTAACTGTAGACCTTATAATTTATATTATTTTTCATTTGATTTGTGGGATGCATTGTCTCATAGTGTGTTTTTAGATTACTCCCTTTTCCAACAATGGTCAGATGGAATGGTATAAGGATAAAAAAATCTTTCAATGTATGAGTCCTGAAAATTTTCCTCGTTGGTCGTTCAATCCTAAGATTGGTTGACCCGTTTCTATCTAATGCTATTTCCCTTACCTCTTGGTATCTCTTCGTATGTACTTTCTTCTTTACTCTTTGGTCCATGAACTTATTTCTGGGTCTTCCTCTGGGGAATTTTCCCTCTAGTTTACCTTCACTGAAATATTTATTAATTGGTCAATTTTTTTCATGCCAGTTTCAATTTTCTATAAAGAAACTGATACGGTGGTCTATGGATTCATTCTGGGATTTTCAAGCGTGATTGGCTCGTGAGCGACCTGTTTTGATCCTGCCGGCGCTTTTAGGTCGAAGGTCTGCAGAAAATCTCGTCTCAATAAAATCTCATGACGAGAATATCTCACAGAAATAGAGAGATTATCATTCCAGCGCCAATGAAACCCATGAAAATAAAGTAACTAGTGTATGCATCGATAACTTTTGTAATAAACGTAATTGATGTGTATTTGATTAACTGATTATTATTAGCTAGTTTCAGTGAAATACTTATTCACCAAAAATCAACAAATTTAGTCCCATCTAAATGGAAAAATATCTCACCCTACCAAAGATAGCAAAATGTCTGCCTCTTATCGCAATACTTTCTGAGGTATATGCCAGGAAATACCAGCAGTTTTACGTGGGAAGTAGTACTTTAGAGAGGCAGTATTTAAAAATAAGGACTTTATGGCACATATCTCTCGTAAAAATATTAACTGTTTGTAATATTTTTCCTCGACTATTCAAAAAATAAATAAATCGCATTGTCTCAACAGTATTTTTTCAGAGTCACAAAAAACCTTCGGTTGTAAAAGGAGTTTTAAACGTCCCGCGTGTGAAAAATTAGTCAAGTTAAAGTCTCATATATTCTAGTTTAACTACTGAGAATTTTGATAATTCAAACTTATATTATTACTCCTTTCAAGTTGCAATATTCACTTTATGCTTCCTACAGTTGCTGAATTTATAAAGTTAAATACGAAAATTTTCAATTAAAAATTAAAATAATCCATTCTATCTAAATCTATCTATTTTATCTAAATTAAACAATAAAATTCGAAATGGTCTCAATTATGACTAGGTAACTATCTCGCCCAAAGTTCTTAAAAGTTAGTGCCGTCCAATAACATTTACATTTGTCATAAACCATGTAAATGTATATTGGTATGTCCTTTGTCCATTTATTTGCTTTGATTATGACGGTTCGTTTCCTGATGTATTTATTTTTTTTTCATTAAGTTCTGTTAGCGTGGCCATCACCTGCCATTTGTTTCTCGAATCTTTTCCCTTTCTCCACAGTTGATACCTTTTCCTTTACACTCCTCACTATCCCTCTTCATTTCACGTTCGTGATCCTCGTCCTTCTCATTACTCATTGTCTTTATTTCTCGCCTCCCCTTTCACTTTCCATTCTCCATTCTGTCCCCCACATAACCCCAAGTAGTTCCTTTGTGTGTGGAACTTCACCAACAGCCATTTCCTACGAAAGTAAATGGCTTTTTTGAGACGCGTAAAATGTAAGTGGGCTTAGTGTGTTATGTAAGCCCTATTCATTCTTTCTTCCACTGTTAAGGGGTTAGATACCAATTACGTTCACAATGAACAGAGCAAGTTTATAGCTCTTTTAAGTTCCTTGAGTAAGGATTAGAACCAAAATATCGCGTCGTTAATCTAATATCTGAACATCTGGAGTGGTTGTTTTGTTTTCTTTCGTAGGCGTAACTTTCTAGGGAAAGCTATGGAATATTTTCAAATTTCACTCCCCTGTATTACACAAATTGGTATTATTTTGAATGAGAAATTATATTCTTTCAATATAATTCCCTTTTAATAGTGACAGACATTGTATGATTAATATGCTTATTGGAAAAAAATTACTCGGTTTCCATTAAAGAATACCGTGAAACGTGACTTTGATCCCCGGGATGATTGTTTGGAATAACACTGAATTTCGCGCCCATTTTAGTTGCAACTTATGCGGTAAAGGTACCATACGCTAGTAAAAACAATTGGCTTAGTGTTTTCATGTTTTGGTTGGTGTTTTTTCCAAGTTTTTATGAGCAGAGTTTCCCGAGTTTTAGTGAGCCAGCAGAAAATTGTCCTGAAATTCATCGTTTTCAGGACTTCATCTTAGTTCAGCTGTAGGTAAGCACTTTTTTGTTGAATAAAATTCTTTCTTTTCAATATTTCAGTGGTTTTGTCTCAAGAACACATCAAATTTGAAAGATTTTGCACCCATGCTTGTTGTTTTTTCTTGTGTTTTTCCCAAATAGAGTGACTTTGATGACCACTAAAACTAATTTGTAAATGAGTTTTTTTCTCAGTAAAATTGGCATATTTAAAACACTAATTTTCGGAGGGGGGATATTACTATATGGTCAGGGTGGATAGCTAGTTTAAAAAGCTTTTTGAGAGGAATTTACGACATGAAAATTGCTGCTATTATTCTATCTTTTAACTTTGTCATTGAAATGATAAAATCACCCAGTTGTACATTTGTACAACATCTTCAAAACATTCAAATATTGCATATGGCTCTATATAGCTATATTGCTTATGGCTCAATTTATTCAATTTTAAAACAGCCAAATCTGAAAATTTTACAGTGAAATTTCTCCCCCTGCTTTAAAACAACCAATTTTGTGAGCTGTGAATTATTACCTTGAGTAGATACTACATACGTTTTCTAAGGCCTATCATAAAATAAACATAGAGTGGTCGAAATCTCTCAAACACGAGGGGTTATGACGACTGTGATCACCACTTTTATTTAAATTTTTGGATTATTTCCTAATGATAGGTAACTTGTATGATGATTACTGATTTGTATTTCCTAGTAATATCAAATTATTTTGTTATTTACAAAAAAGGTGCCTAACTCACAGATCTACAGATTCCGAAGATATTCAAAAATAAAAAAAACATTCTATCTTACGGCTGTGCTGTATTCAATGCATCTGTTTCTTAAAAGTGCAAAACCAACTGATAGTTATTGGACGTCATTAAACCTGTCCACGGTCACTTTTTCCCTTCCGAGGTTATTATCGTTATTATGGGTTTCCTATAAAAAAAAGCTATGAAAAAGGACTCACTATTTCATTTCTTTCTTTTCATGACTTTCTGCATTAAAACCTATCATGAGTGTTCTTTTTCATGTTTCTAAGTGAAATATGTGTGTATTCTTTGAATTTTCGTTCCAGAAGTGTTGATGAATTATTTTTTATGAGAAAATGTGGTGGAAAAAAGTGCTCCGTTAGTATTACTAGGATGAAGCTTGGCTGATTAATGGATTGTATGTCTTTTACCTCGGAATTCGGCCGACTACTGAAGTGTAAGACGTGATCTAAGGCTCTACTTTATGGAATATTTCAATTTTGATTCGAAGAAAATTACACTTTGCACATTTCATATAATATTCATTCCCTATTCAGACCAATTTCGGCTCGGAGATGTCATTCTGTTATAAAACCGGTCGGGAAAATGAATACATTTCAGCCGTATTTCTCAAAGTTAATTTTTCATTTGTGACTTTTTGAAGGATTAGTACATTATAATCAAAGACTAGTTATATATAATCGTATATAATTCTTGCGCTATAATTGCCATACCTATTATCATTCCTACTATCCAATTTTAACTAAATTATCGTGTCTCATTGTCAAACTTTCTACTATTTTTGCCCTTTCAAAATATAAGAGTACAATACATATGCTTTGATAAGACTTTGTGAAAAAGTTGTACTTTTTATTGTGTGTATGTGGCTTAAATTCATTTTATTTTATTTTCCAAATGGCAGCGGTAGAGGATTGGAAAAAATATTTGAAATTTATTGATATTGTTTCCAACGATTTTTTTTTCTAATATCATCAGAGCTTTTAGTAAAACGTTCCTACCATTGTAAAGTAGCTTGAAAACCCTTTCATCCAATTGCTTTTAGTTTTTTTATCTTTAAAATTATGTCATTTTTTAATTGTCTTACTTTCTTTCTTTATTTATCTTCCTATCAAGAGCAGCTGTATTGGAAATAGGGAAAATTAAATATATTATAGCGATAAAAAAACCTAGGTCTTAACGAAAACGTTGGCTGCTTACTATTTATAAATGCATTACCTTTATCTGTACTAATAGTAGGTAGTTTGTATAAATTACCAAAACCTTGAAATTATTTTAAAATTACTTTAAAATACTGGAAATTTCTTTGTGCTTTTTGGGAATCAAATCCTCGCCAACTGCGGCAATGGAAATCAATAATTTGGTCCACAACTGTATATTTAGCGGAAATGCACGCTTCGGAACAAGCATTTCCTCCTTAACATTTCTCCTCCCCAAAGTCCTCCCCAAAATTCTTCTTTTCCCCCATATTGATGAATCTTGTGCACGTCGCTGATGCGATCACCTCCCCTAATGATCAATCCCTCACCTCAAACTTTGTTTCATAACTTCGCGGCGCTGTGAAAATTACTTCTCTCCAAGAGACGGGAAGGTGTGGGACCAGATGTGACGCCATAATCGAAGGGTGCGATGGGACATTCTTTCAGAGACCACCTGGAATCTTGTGCACTCCACACTTCGATGTCAAATCGCCGCCCAACCGTCGGGGAACCCCCGGGAACCACTTCTTCCCTTGCGGTATCGTGATATTGGCCCCTCCTGGGACGTGACTCTTTTTGACGGAGGACCTTAGGATACCTTTCCGCTGGAATTCCACTGGTCTGGCTTGGTCGTAATTCTCGATCTATTACTTCCTTCGCCTCTTTCACATTTTCTGTTTCGGAAAGCGGTATCATCGCATATCTGCCGCTAAAATATATGAACATAATCAAAATCTGTTATAGTTTTTGCTCACTATTTTTGCTGGTTTAGTTCTTTTGTACGTTGTTTTTACCAATTTTGAGTAAAAGCATTGTAACTGGCCGTTACTTCTGATTAAAACAACAAAATAAATATATATTTTTAATTTATTGGTAGGATTAGTAAACATGAACTAACTCATAAATATTTGGTCAAATTTTATAAGAAATGAAACTTTAGATACTGAATACTCAAAATTTGACTACATCAGACTGGTTCAGTACTGATAACTATACACTGTAGCAATTGCACCGCCAAATCAGTCTAATGATGAAAAAATACGAAACAAAAAGTGATGAAAAATAATAAAATGGATGAATATAATAAATTTTGTCACAGAAATTGACTCATCCCTTCCTAAATGGAAGTATAATTTTAGGAAAGGGCTATTAAAGGTCTTCCCATGGACAGTTACAAAATCCAAACTACAAATTTCGTCGCTAATGTGAATACTCACGGTCGTTTTTTAGCGATTTAATTTGACTTTTATTAGTTTTCCTATTCCAGTACGCTGAGTGGGTCAGCGTACTGTTTAGATGTAAGACTGTAAGTTTTTAGATGCCTTTCAGTAAAATTGATCCGCCAAAAATATCCTTATCACGGTTTTTACGTTATATTTGGATTACTTAAGGCTTCTTCGAAATCAGGTTCAATCTTTTTATGAAGCAGTGTGTGTCTGAGTTGAGCGACATTTCATCCTCCCTAGTAGGAGCTGTCATCCACCTGAAGACGCTTCCTGTAACGTGGACTTAACTGATGTTGCTGAGCTGTGACCAATGTTGCGGTACCAATGACAGAGCCTGATTAAGCGAGAAACTGCATTAGTTTTCTCCCCATGTTTTGAATTTGCTACTTTTTTACATTTATTTTATTTTGAAAATATTTTATTGAGTTTCAACTGAATTTTTTTCAAGGGTATATTGAATTTCACCTCTTTGTCTGAGTCAAATCTTGAAATTGAAACAACAAGATTTGACTGCCTTATTGATGGCCTTGAGATGTAAAATTTGACATATACATTTTCCTAATGAATTGATAAAAGTTGCTCAATATTTTTGTTACTTAAAGACTATTACGTCGATACCTTTACGATTAAAAATTATGACTGCACGATTTGTAAATTTGATAACAGTCAAATGCAACCCCCAAATAGATTTTTTTAGCTGCTTGCAGAATAGGGTGGTAGCTAAAATAATTTCATTAGTAACTTTTATAGCATTTTTTTTTTAATTTTAAATCATTTTTCCTGAAAAAGTCCATTTTCAACTACGCATTATTTTTATTAATATGTTAGATTATTTTTTTTTATTTTTGTACTAGGTCTTATCGACGATTAATTATCGGCGATAATTAATTGCAAATTATTCATAATTTTTGTAAAAAGTGTCGCGTGTAAAATTTTCCGATCCAGCGTTACATGATAATAACACGAGTAATACACGAGAAAGACCCAGAGCTTTATCATTCACCTTTTAAATTATAATATTCCTTAGATCTGATATGAGACTTCTCCGGGTATCCCTTTGAACGAAGTATTTTCACGAAAACTGTATCTTTCTGTCATCTTTAATTTATTATTCTGTAACAGGTAATTCTCCTATTACAGCTGTATTATATATCTGCAATTACCAATTATTTTAGCCACATGAGTACTTTGAGCCGGGTCGCGTAGTAAGCAAACAAAACTCGTAATCGAAGTATAGCTTCCCGGCTCTGAATTGAGCTGAATTCACTTTATGATACCAGCGCTCGGTATATGAGTCTTAGCCAAAATTTTCTAAAACTATAAATTTTCAAAATTCGTCGCGTTTCGACATTTTAAACCCCTCCCTTGGGTTTGTTCCACCTGTGAACTCTCTCCCTGAGCGTCTCCACCCGATGGTTTACCACTAATTTATTTGATGATGAATTTCTTCTATGTCTCGTATGATATCGTAAACTTCAAATGAGAAGCGCTTGGGTTCAACTTATGCGGATTCTACCCTAATTGACTTATCGGTTTGAAATTAGATGCCAATTTGTGACTGAGACCACTTTCTCCCGTACGATAGAAATCTCTATATCTATAATTAAGTACACCAACCATCTCAAGCAAATCGTTGGTTAGTTGTCCCTTGTTGCCAAACTTTCAGCTACTGCTTTAGCATAAAGTGCACATTGAAACACGTCTCTAAACTGGTATGTTACCAAAGACCAATCATATAAATGGTCACAAGAGCTTATTCTGGAACATTTGCTTTATTTTTTTCCATATTTAGAAGTACTTTAAGTATGTGCTTCTACACACAGGTATCTTAAATAGCATATTGGTGTTCTTGCATATTCAGGTGGAATCATTTAATCTTTATTTCCTTTTTGCAAATATTAGCTTTCTTATAGGTAATTTTTACTCTAGCTAAAATTTAGTGTACTCTTGCTCCTTAAGAAACATCTCCTTGTTCATCAGAATGTCCATTTTGAAGTGGTGCTTTCAAAGTAGTAAAAAGAACTGTGAAGAAGTCCTACGGAGGTTTGGCAGGAAATTATTGGTTTATCTCCATGCCTCACGGTTATTTTAATTTTTCGACCTATACTTTGCCTTTCGATAGGGTACTACACCATAATTTATTTTTGGAATCATTCATTTAACGACCGTGATGTATGTCCATAACTTATTTTTTCCTTATTTTAAATCATCGACAGTGGTGTTTTTTATATTTATTTTTTGAGTAGTTCCCTCCCTCCGTACTTATTCCTTCTCATTTTGATTTTCCTTTTGCCCTTCTCCAAAATTCCATTTCGCCGGTTAGAAAGTGCCTTTTGCATTTTTCTTTTAATGGCCGTACTGTACAGCTATGAGTATATACGTTCTTCATGATGGTGTCGTAAATTGCATGTTTGTTGTCTTTGGAGGTGTACTGGTCCCATATTAAGGTTTTCAGAATGGTGGTAGGGCTTTTTACCATGAGTACACCGTTCTCAAATGGCTTTATTTAATGTTTTACTTTCTGCATCAAATGATACGCTCGTTTTGCCGTGCCTAACATGTTGCCCAATCTCAAAAATAGGATCGTGTTTCCTCCCACTTGTTCATGTTGATCGAAACACCTCAATTTCTATGTTCTTTTATAGTTTCTCTAAACATATATTATGAGTGTCCGTAGTCTGGTGAAAAGAGAACCTGGTCATCCGCGAAGCTTTAATTGTACAGTGGCGGAAGAAATTAACGCAAAATTTTTCGCGCGCCAGAATGCGGTATTTTTGGGAAATTCTAGGAGCAGTACACACTCTAAAGATTGTCAACACTGAGGAAAACATCGTCTACCGCAAATATTTGAAATCCGCAATGAAGCTCACATTTGTCGGAGCCTAGATCTAAGTCATTAATCGCCTCATTTTTGAGCTTTCGTCTCATTTTATTCGCACATTCAGTCGCTAAGTTTGTTTCAGCATGGTTGTTACGTCAAATGATATCATTCATACAGAAAGACTGATTATAAAAAATATTCACTATCCCACCCAAATCAGTATACTATATGCTAAAATCTTCATCTTCTACCTCCAAGGGATATTTATAGTGGTCGACTTTCCGAGGATCTTTTTGAATGACGCGTACTGCGTCTGTTTCACCGAAATGATGTAAATCGAGATTTATCCGCACCAAATTTTGATACAAAAAAAGATGTAATTAAATTAAGTATAGTCTGCGTGATGTAATATTTCACGATTTTCCATTTGTAGTTTGACGAAGTTCCTTTAACGGATATTTATTAATGAATCGGATTCAAAACGGATATTTATTAATGAATCGTTTTTGACCCAGTATAAATCCGTCTTTATAGTTCGTCAGAATGGGATTGAACTATGAAAACATACGTAAATGTATATAATTTCATGAAATAAAAATAAATGTGCTCGCATCGATACCGAATAATCTAGGCATATTTTCCCGATATTTCTTTCATCTTATCACAGGAAGCTTGGTGAAGAGCTGTCTACTGTTAAGCTTTATCTAGTAAATGCAGGATGTACGAATAAACATTCACAATTAGGTGTAGTTATGGATAACATATGGATGATTGCATAATATCTTATATGCTTAGCTATAAATTTGCCGCACATATGAAATGAACAAAAAGCCTTTTAAAAGAATCTCAGTTTGGAGTAGAATGTCATTAATGAAATAAATTAATAGGTAACGGTTAATGTTGTAGCTGTCAGATGTATTTGGCTAGCTAAAGAGTGGTCCGTGCTCGATTTTTAATGAACGCAAATGAGTTTTTATATAAATTTCCTCATATCGGCGATATGAATTAATGTAATGTGTAGCTGCAATGATTGGCTGATAATATTATTTTTTTTAATACAAAAGAGATAAAATTTGCCGAATAAAAATAATTTTACTTGACCAGAAATTGAATGAAAAACTCAAAAATGTCTCGACCAGGGGTGGGATCACGGTTCTTTTCTTCTTATGGTCATTATTGTCATCCAAAAGGCAAGCCGCATTGGTAGGGCAATGCACAAGGTCCTGGAGCGCGCTCCACTGCTATGTCGCACCCGATCTTTCTTGATGACGATCACGTTTTCGAAATCATGAGCATACTCGAACAGTGTTATTATGAAGACCCATGATTGTGATTCAGGTTTGCAACCCAGTAACAACTGCTGAGCTTTCTCATGTCAAGGCGAATCTATGATGATGTTTCGTATCCTTTCGGTGAATTTACTTGCGTCCGTATGCGTTACTGTGAACTAAGCTACTTTTAAAATGAGTGGTGGTATTGTCTACGAACGTTTAAAATAACTAAAGGATAGGAAAAATCATACTACTCTCCCGGCAATACAAACAGAAAGAAGTAATTCTCAGATTTCACCTCATCAGCCCAGACCATTCCAATCAAACGCCATTAGTTCCCATCATGTATGGGTTTTGAGGCCAGCTATCTTAAGTCTGAGTTAAAGCAACGAGCAATCTTGGAGGACTCTTGAGGATCCCTAGAGGTTTCCCCGTGTCGATACAAAGCTCCACCAATACTAATCCATTCAAAATCGGAATGTATAAAGGGCGCATTATATTGATTTGGGAAATAGTATGCCTTTAATAAGAGCTTACTTTCCCCTTGTGTTGCGGGCGCTACCTTTTCTGCCATAGATAATGCTTCGGACGCCAGGCGTTTAACTCACAGGAAAGAAGTGGTATTTGACTTCTCTTACGCCCTTAAAAGTATTCGACGGGGGCTTCCGATTTTTTCGAAGCGCGACGAGCCTTTTCTTTCTGGTGCAGCAAGTATTTGAAACCTGTGCGTTATTCACAACAACAAACCACCCCGACCATCACCACCCGGAACTTGGCCAAGGTTTACTGATGACTAATTCATTGAGACGAGCGTCGATAGACGAACAAACAGAGCGAACAGCGCAAGCCGAGATATTCTTCGAAGTTTTAGCGGCCTCCCCAACATTTTTGGAGGAAAAAAAGATCTTATTACCCTTAAGTGTGCCTCATTTTTCTCCCAGGCGGAGGAATGGGATAGTAGGTTTGTAAAAGGCAAAAACATCTGTCGAAAAATTACCTGAAGAGGTGTTGCGCCTTCGACTTTCACCCTCTGAACTTTTATTTGGTGTTCAAAAGTAAAAAAACCTATTTCTTACTACTATCAAACGAAATTCATAAAATTCATATCCGCTATAATAAGAACTATTTCTCGATGATCAATTGCTGTGATCATGTGCACACATAACTCAAATTGAGGGAATTACGCATACATTTTAACCTTTTCCTCTCGTTCTAAATAAAGCATTATAGTGTCCCTTTTCAACATTCGTTAAAATACGTTACCACTAAGAGATGAAATTTATGACCCTGTAAAAAATCTGTTAATATCTTCATGTGGGGGCACTTACAACTTTAACTTCCATTGAAGTAATAATATTACGACATATTTGAAGAGGAATAGATTCTTTAGGAACGTAGCAACCGTATAATCTTTGATGGTGAACATTCCTGATTTGCACTCCATTGACTACTCTGTGGAGTTATGAGGAGTATAAAAATGACCATAGGGAAAATATCTAATCACTGCTTAGTCGCTACATATAAAAGATGATTTTTAGTATTTTATCTCTTTCACAGGGGAAGATACGCGATGCATTTTTGTCTGAGTATTACTTACGCATGGGTATAAAAATGCTCCTCATAAAATTTAACCGCGAAATTTTGGCCAAACATTTTTCACTGCGAATATGTCAAAAAATATTTAAGTGGTTCATTCATTTACCTAATCCTTTAAGTATTATCCTCCATCCTATAAGTTGAACTGTTGAACTACACGGTTAATGTATTGCTCATAGCAAACCTAGAAAACAATGCTGGGAAAGCTTCAAATACCGTTTTAAAGATATTTTGAAGAAAATTCCACACTTGCTTGGTCTCTTACTCAGATAAGTACTTAATCGGTATTTACAAGTTCGGCAGATAGAACCAAGCGCTAATTCCTAATAAAAATAATTGCCCTTTTTACTAAATCATTTCAAAGTAATTTAAAGGTGAATGTAGCATCAGGTAAGTTCACTAAATCGAGTAACTAACCCAATCAGAGATCTGGTCTATTCCCTCCTTCATGAATAGCTTTTCATTGAGTGGTGAATTGGCGAATGAGTGGATATGAGCATCATATGACAGACAGGACGGAGACATCAAGTGGGGCCGAGTACCCGAGAATGAGAAGTAAACATCTCATTCGACGACCAAGGAGACCGCTCTGATTCTTTTTCAAAGTCCGAATATGTGTAAAACTCACACACTCATGGTTGAGGTCATTGTCCATTCCCTGGGCCTTCCGCGGATTCCTGCGAAGTTTTGGCTGCAATAAAGTCATATTGCGTAGATTAATTATAAAGGCACTAAAAGAGGCCACGCCAGGATTTGAACTCCAGGCATTCTTGTCCGCAGACGAACGCTCTCCCTCTAGGCTACTTCATCGATCTAGAGAAATCTGCGTCCAGTGGTTCTTTCTACAGAACGAAAAAAGGGAGTTCTAATGTTTCCTTTAAAAACTGGACCAAATAAAACGTTATGGATTTTTGAAAGTAGTTTTCAGAAAGTAAATAATATTACGTTAGGAGGAATTTAGAAATTTAAGTCTTTGAGACGACCTGTATGAAAGAGGGCACGTAGGGTTTTAAGGTATTGGAAATACTTTCAAAAAAAAATGTTCTCCACATGGAAACCATTCTATTCAACCAGATTTCCCATACTTTAACTTTAAATTCACAGTATATTACGTCAAAATTTAATTGTAATGCATCATATTTCTCGAAAGTAGTTTGAGGCTTATTAAAACGATGTTCATCCACAGCTATTCCCTGCACGCGGAAATACGTTTAATTGTAAGTGAATTTGATCTGGAGAGTAAGACATTTTTATGTGCCAACAAATAATGCTTTCATCGTATTGTTTCTTAAGTTTCAATCAAGAACATTTTTGTAAACGGTCCAAAGCTCTAAAAAAAATATGGTAAACACCTCTACACAATCAACTACGCCTTCGGAACCTCGACTGAGTTCGGGTCGAAGCAAGCTCATCACGTTTATAACTCCTAGACGATCTCGCGAACGTAAACCTTATTAGTATGACTATTTACATACACGTAAAATTGATATCCATTCATAGAGAGTTTGAATATTCCCGGTTTCCATATGCTGTATCATTGTTGTCAAGTTGTTGAAGGGAAAGCTATTTCAATTAGTTCCCATGTACTCCGCATTCAGACGCCAATGAGTTTTGCGTTAATTGTTTCCGCCACTGTACATCGCGCTTCACCATAAAGTTACTTTCATTGTGTAGCATTTCTTTATCCCTGGCCTTAGTACATTTTTATTAATGTGGTGAAGCTACATCAGCCCTGCTAAAGTTTATCAATAGAAACACTTCGTCGCATAGTTTCCGCTTGAAAGCAATAATGGAAGAATGTTAATGTAAGGAACTATCGGAAAAGACCATGGGTTGTAATTATCCAGACGGATTATGCGGGGCATCAAAATGAAGACTCGTCAAGAAATGAAACGGTTTAGCTGATAAGGGAGTGGAGTCAGAGTCGGAAAATACCTACCTGCGGGTTGATGACGGCTGATTTTGATGCAAGAAAAACCGATGCTTGCATTTTTAAGACGTTTGTAGAAACACAACGACCTACCTTCATCAGACCTTTGAAGTTAAAAGTAAAATATTCGCCTCTCTTAAAGCTCGTTCGCCTTTTACATGTTTTCTTCATGATCACTAATTAATCGGCTGGAAAATAGGTTGCATTCAACTCTTTGAGGCTGGAAAGAAATGGCTGGCAACTTTCTGGAGACCCCAAAAACTTTCGAGGTCAGGATCAGAGGTCACCAAACCATGCGGAGAAGATGCCGCTATGAACGAATTAACGCTTTAAAACCCTCGTGCTTTCCTTTACCCTACTCATTCAGCACTCTAAAGCAGAGATGCGGGAATCATCTCAGATAAAACCGTAAGTCTCATGGTGGTCGTCTAACTTTTGTAATAAAATCTCCGTTCCAGAGATATTCTTTAAGCAATTATGTATCCGCGGGAAAAATATGCAGGTTTATCGACCGAAGATAAACATCTGTTCAACCAAGAAGTCAGTACTCTTGTTTTTGGATAATCGTTATGGTAGCTGGAGCATAATTATTAAGGATTTACATTTGTTTATAGCGCTAGTCCTGCGGTTGAATTAATTCGGGAAAATATTGAAGCCATTACTATGGAATTAGAATGCCGTTGCCGTTGAAATATAATTATTCTTCATGGATTTTTTTTGTGTTAATATAAAGTAAGTATAAATGTTTGAGAGTAGCTGATTTCATCATAGCAACTAACGCCTGATCACAGCGTATTAGGCGAAGTAAAATATTGTATGAGTGGGGTGGTCCAATAGTCATTGCTAAATAAGCCTTCCAACATCATATTCCGTAACGCCACTGTAAGCAATTGAAGCACCCGGACACTAGAGTGTGATGCAAAGCAAATAATAAGTGCTATATCTACTTGATGAAGAATTTTTACACTAGTCCTACATGAGGCAGAGAATTTAATCTCACTGCACGACTCCGTTGATGATAAAGTCACAATTAGGTCCTACCGTTCAACTGAGATAATTTTTTTTCGCAAACATATGAGGGAACAATAGATCTACCAGAAATTCCATGTATAATTTTTTTAGTGGGTGGTCTATTTAGTTGACATACTAAGCCTTAAGCTATGATAAGCTAATATATTGATTTTATAACCCATAATTTCAGTACATCTGTTGTCCCTATTTCACATCGGAACTATTTCATCCCTTTGAATGTATTTTCATTATCCATTTCCATACTAAACTTCAGTAAAGTTCCTAAAACTCTCATAGGAAGCTGTGTAGCTTGCGTACTGTATAGTCCTGGCATACGGTATAGTTACGTTTCTAGGAGGTTACTATCCGAGAGGACATAATTCACGTGGACTGTGAATGATTTAGGTGAAACGAACCTCCTGGTGTTATATTTGCACAGATGAGCCATGCACCATCAAGAGAGCTCTCAGGAGCTTATAATGTCTTTCTCATTTATGTGCACTGACCCAGTGAATACCATCCAGGCAATATGTATGTCGTCCGTACGCATCAAACCCCGTCGTTCGAGATATTTATGGCTTGCTCTTACGTTCAAAAACCCACTGGATGTCAGTAGGACCTGTCTGGACTTCGGGACATATGAGAAAACCGGTGGAAGGTGTAGAACATTCACTTACTAAAGGTTTTATACCTTAGAATAAAGTCTACGTAGACGTTTTACTAAATTTTGTATTAAAATGCGTGTTCAATGGCATAACATTCGATAGATGGTATGATCGAATCTAACTCAGAATTATTTATTTTATTTTTGTTATTCTTTACTCTTATCTTCTCTTCCCCGAGAACAGCGCATTAAGCCCATTTATGTCAGTTAAATAACAATGACAACGGACGTAAACTAACACTATTACCTAAATGTTGATAATTCCTCCATAGCGGGATTCAAACCAACGACCCTGGGTCCAGCAGGCGAGGACTTTACACCGTCGCCAATTGGGCCAGCAAACAATTTGATGAAAGTTGAAAAGCTAAAATGAAATATCAAGAAAGTTGAAATCGACTCACACCCATGGCTCTAATTGGTCAGAAAATGCCTACTTAAATAAAAAGTGCACAAGGGCTGGCGTTGCTCATTACCTCTTCCAAGAGGAAAGGAAGAAGCCTCTTTTATGCCACAGCTATCAAACACCGTTTACAGTTTTACAGTGACACAACTCCAATTTCTTCATTCCTTTGGCTCGTCTTAACTCCTCTTCATTGATTCTTTGAGCCAACCGGAGTTTCCACACCATGAGTTATCTTCAGGTGGCCTTACAAATTTTGGCATCACTACATGTGAAAATTCCTGGCAGTTGAAGGGGCAAGTTTGGGGAGGTTAGGTTGGGTAGTGTCACCATGAACGGGCTGAGGGGTTTACACGCCTCCCTTGGAAATGGTGCTTGATGATTTGAAACTTGGATCATTTCAATAAGTTCATAATATGGCAATCATATATTTCATGTATTCCGAGAGTAATATGCGGTGACCATGAAAACGGACAAATATAATTTCGTGAACGAAGACTCATGAAGCTTGTTCCCGCATGAATGAAGTTGTACTTGATACTTGTATATTTCTTTTTCTTTCGAAATTGTTTTCTTCCTGTTTTCAAATCGATAACTAAAGTTGCCATAAATTTTATTATTTAAAAATACGCGTGTGGACGGATTCATCATTTTTTGGGGCACGAAGTATTTGCTGGAGACGGAAAGTTTAATAATATTAAATTTCTGTCTACACCTGGACGAATATTACTCTCTTAAAGCTTAACTTTAATATTGTATATTAATGAAACTGGTCTATGAACTTATTATACTGCAGGTCTGTCCGTTGCGTGGAACAAGCACAAAGATACCAAATATGACAAACATGCCAATTGAATCTTGCATTGTTTCCTTTAAAAGTGTTCAAATGGATAGTCAAACACAGAAACCGGAAAGAAGGACCTCTTGTGGGTTGAAGAAGTTTTTAATGTAGTGGCTTACTATGTGCTGAAAGAACGAGTCTGTTCGGCAATGTATCTCTCTTATTTTATCGCTTCTGTCAGACCTAGAGATGAAGTGAGGCGTCATGATAATATTCTCTGTGTCGCTCTGAAAAACATCAGTTCTGAATTTCTGAAGCAAGCTAATATTAATGAACTTAGAATGCACAACTATTATAGACAGGCATTTCAACACCACACGGACTTTCTCTTGGCGCTAGAAAAAATGATTAGAAAAACCTTAGTAGAAAGATAAAAATCAATTTAAAAAACTGCTGGAAACTATTCAAGGGATCTATCCCAAATATCTAATCTTTTTCTTCCGAAGATCTCATTACAGTCCTCCACCTCTCTTCTTTCCACTGTACCCTAGACTTGAATGAGGTTTACTCACGCCATGCGCACTTCTTTTGGCCATTCCTTGAAGACTGTTGCGGAAAGTGATCTCTCTATTCCTCTCTGTCGTGGTAAAAAGTCGCTTTTATTTGGGGCCACCGCCGCCGGCTTTTAAAAACCGCGGACTCGCAAAAGCTCCTCTTCAACCCGCATTTCCGGTCTTATCCATTCTATTTTGCTACGGAATGGGGAGCTTTGCTTGGCCCCTTTGTTTTTCACTGTCTCCTATCCAAATCAGTCTCGGATTGCATGTGGGCTCCCATAAAAAGACGCGGTGGCAAATGTCGTGTTCCACTCTCAAGTGGTGGTACAAGAGTGTAACATCACGGATGAAAAACTTTACCTCCCTTTCCACAAAAGGGTAAAATGTGACTCAAATAGAGATGATCTAATTATGAGGCTGAAGCTTTACAGTACACCTATTATAATTCAATCTACCACTAGTCACTTTTAAAAGTTTTGAACAAGTATATCTGGAATAGACAATTGTTTTGAAACACTGCAGTATCATGAATGTGATATATATAAGATTCTTCACGTTAACACCAAGGATGTTTCGAAGTTTCGACGTTTCACCCATTCTTGATGGTGTCGAAGACTGTGGCTACCTAATTATTGTGAGAACTTTTTCGCGTGATTTGAAACTGATAAATAGAATCGAAGCTTGCTTCGGAATTAACCATCTCGTGACGTATTGAAGCCTCTATCTTAATCATAATCTAAAAGTTTCTATATATCTGGTGCAAGGCTCTATCAATCTCTCATGATGGTGGTTCAACTTTTCCACCCATTGTCGGGTTACTAATGAATCAAGGCAAATATTTATAAAGCTAAATCCTTTATAAAGTAATTTTCAGAATGATTTTTCTCAACTGTATCATTTTATATCTCTGAAAGGTCATTCCATATATATATATTGGTTGGTTAATTGTGAAAACAGCTTATATTTAATATAGTAAGAATGGCACTTTATCATGTTTGACAATGTGCCTCACATGATAATACGAAACCACATGAATACAGTCCTTAGTGGAGCATATCAAACACCAGGATGTAATATTTCAGAAAATCTGATAAAAGATACATTCATAGCTTTAGGGCATCTATCCTAGGGCATCATTTACGACTAACAGGCACCAAAATATTTTCATGGTTATCTATCGCCATGATTTGATACATTGCACCATGAAACTTGTTTAAAAATGTTTTTTGGGAAGACATTTTCATGAGATAAATATTTATGTAGGAGAGTTTAACGCAGTATGAATGATTCTATTTGTAATGATGCGGTACATATATTTCCCAGGTATTCCTTAGGTAAGATAGTTCAACCTCTTGTAGCTCTGATTGCGATTGTGTCTCGGATTTGCTAAAATAATGTGGCGAGCACTCGGTCAACTTCGTGAAGAAAATCTTTTAGTTGAAATCCTCGGAGAAAAAAAATCGACGTATAGTATTCCGCTTCATACTTAATAATATTCTTATTTGCGATTGGTACTCTTTATATTTATTATTTTGCAACGGATAAGGTCATGTTGCACAAATTCCCTTCCACATGTGGACAGGTGCAACAACACTCCTTCTTATTGAAGTCGATCTCAGCTATAATTATATTCAGTTATCGAACAATCGAATATCGAACGGCTCGGCTTTAGCTCTGTAGTGGTTGGCCGTTGACCTATCCGTTGGCTATAGTCTTTGCAAAACCGATGGCTGTTATTTCATTACCAACAGTTTCCTGAACTTTGATGCAGCGTAATCATTTGTGCTGATCAGACTTGCGTCATAGTAAAAAAAGGTGTCTACGTAAAAATAATGTATGCTAAGCAGATTGAATTTTCCTTTGTCATCGATCATTACTACGGAAAATTTTCGTTATTTTTATTTTAACCGTAGAATTATATCCCAAAGCAAATGAGGGAATTGAAAAATTTATGTTTTTGAGTTGTTTACAGCATATAATTGTGAATACTTTTTAGTATCTCGTACAGTTTTACTCGCTTGGATGAAAAATATATAGAAACTGGCAATTAGAAATCAGTATTGTTTAGATTATCCATAATTTCCGCCTCAAAAGGACATTTATTGTGTCAAAATAAAGAAAAATTCATAATGTGTTTAAGGTTACTACACTGGTCAGCTATATAGAATATATATGCCACAACACGTGTAACTTAAGTCAAATGACTTACTCTGTCCACCAGCAGGTCGGATGCTTAACGGTGGCAGAGCATACCGGGCGGCAGCTGTTTTGGGAGCCCCGATTGCATTCGTAGCCAACGGTCGATTCAACTCCATCGTGCATTAATGAAAAGTAGAGCGCTGGCTTAGAACTTGTTGCCATGGGTTCCTCGGAAAAGCCCAGATTGGTGCTCTGAGTGTATGGGCGAGTTCTGGGAGGAGCAGCTTCGTAAACGGTCCGGCTTGGTCCTTAGAAGGGAATAGAATTTTTTGAAACTGCCCTTCTGGAACGTTCGCGTCCATTTCAATACTCCAGACTCCCATGACTCTGCGTCTAAAATTCTTCCATTTTCGTCGCAATGCTGCTGCTGTGTGCTGGAGATGCACAAGACTTTAGTGCATTCTATTTTGGGTCAAGAATGTCATTCATTCCTCGGAAGGCTTAGATTTTTTCTGTTCTCGGTGCAACCGATTAGCATCTCGTGAAAACTTCGTAATACGCTGGTAGAATCTTTACTGTTGAATTTTCAGAAGTAGGTATTCCTGAGCATTTTAATGTACAATGTATACGAAGTCCATCGTTAAATACGATTTTCGGCGTACGACGTTTTTAAAACGAGGAAATGAAGTGGACTCAGAGCCGATGGTGATTCTATTTTGTGTCTTGCACAAAAATAAGTTTCTTAGCCTACGTATTTTAAGCGCCGCGCCGTTCTCATAAGTGCGTTTCATTGCACTTATTTTTTTATGTAATGCGACAATCTTATTCGATCATGTTCTAATTGAAAGTATCATTTTCTGTCCTGTGCTTTATTTGTTCTTAAGTGGGTCTTGTTTTTTTCTATAAAAAGTAAATTTAGAGGTAAAGTGGACATAAAATGCAAGATAAATGAAAAAAACGCTTTATAAATGTCTTTTTCTTGTTATAATATTTTTTTCAGTATTATAAATATAAACCCTCTCGAAGTTGACGCCAGAGCTCAAGCAAAGATATATTATCGATGTATTCCACAACAAAAAATAATTGTACATGGTTATGAAATTTCGTTTATTAGTCTTACATATTAGGTACATTATTATGGACCTAATATCCTAGAAAGTTTTCAACTAAGCAAATGTACTACATATATTTTCAAAATTCAGACCTAAAATGGTATTATATCGCGAACAATATATTATTTGCATGAAGTGTAAAAAATCGAAGCAGTTAATTAGTGGAGAACCAAGTCGAAATGTCGCTGAAATACTTTAAATTTATTTTCATTTCTAAACTTATTAAATTATAAGTTTTAAGGCATCTGGCATCTCCCAATTCCCTAGATTCAAAGGCCTAAGTCAGTTTGAGGAATATTACTGGGCCTATAAACACTTTTCTATGGTCTTTCGAGTCATTTATCTCACATAACACTCTTTCTTCCATTTTGATTCGTTTGGCTTTCTTCCTCTGTCCGCTTACCAAGCCTCTTCGGCCATACTCTGGTGTTCCGCAACATCTCAAATCTTCTCTCTTGAAATCTCTACGAAGTTTCCCTTTGATAACTTTCATATCGAATCCTTTTCGTTTGCCTTTTACCTCACCTTTGTATTTCTATTTCCTTTGAGGGATGAGTGAGGAGAAATATTTATTTTGTTGACTTTCCTTTTGAATATCTTCTCATTATTGCTTTTTCAAATATTTAAAACTGGTAGAAACTCTGCTTTTTTTGTTGATTCATCATGAACCTACTTAGTGAATTCTCTTCAAGTTTCTAATAACTAGTGGAAAGTGTATTATAGCGGAGACTATGCCTTCACTTTTGGGAGGATATGAGGGAGAGGGGTCCATGTTGAGTGTAAGCAGGATATGGAAATTATTTTTACTTCTAAAGGAGAACATTTTGTGCTTATGTAATTACAAGTGCCACTATGTCTTAAGTATAGCAGCCGATTTTGAATGATTTTTGCTTTGCAAAGTTAATCAGGATGAAGAAATTTTTAGTTCAATATTATAAAAAAAATGAGTACTCCTCTAACTTTTGTGCCGTTTACTGAAATGGGTTCAAATTATAGGGCGGAGGGGTTTGTTCATCCTCATTTTGATTTTCATTAACCTACTCTTCACTTGGCTATGTCAGAGTTAATACAAGGAATCGATAGACATTGACCTGAGACTCGGAGATTGAACGCAAGACTACGATACAAAAAAATTTATTACGAGAGTTGCATACTGATTAATTGCATTCCACATATAGTTGGCATTTTGAGTTCTAATTTTGATTCGTTTCCCGCGAACATCTTCATAATTCATGCGGTACGATAGCAGCCGGAAACTTTACGCCATGAATACAATATAGTAACTGCACTTCAGTTGGTTGAAGCTTAACAAAAAAAAATTGGAAAAATTGTATGTTACGTATTTGGCTTCTCCTCAATTTGATGTTATTTTAAATCACAGCACGTTTTATATCCTTTATTTTCTATTTGATATGAGTGCTAGATGCTATACGCTTTATTTTCCGACAGAGTTATCAATATCTAACGAACTCCAACTTACTGCGGTAAATCAGATTATAAAAATGAAATAAGGGAAATAGATTGTACAACAAAAAGGTTCAAACTATCGTTTTTCCTGCAATCTATAAGAGACGATAATGGCTGCAATTTTCAGCGGCAGAAATTTTCTTTTCCTTGACTTTGACTTTGACCTTGACTTTGACTTTGAAGTAGCTTAGTGGACAGGTAGTGTAGCTGATTTATTCATATGCCCCCTTAGGCATGTTTCTAAATATACCAAGTATTGTTAGCACCATGTTTTGCATGTTCTCTGCAAGGTGATTGAGTCAGGTTTATACAGTTACATCACAGATTATTTAAGTAGTTTCTGTAGCATTTGAAGCATACCGATAGTGTGGTGCTTGCTGGTGAAAGTAAATTTCTTTGCTGTAGGTCATGTTGGTGATTAGTCACCCCCTGCCAAACACCCTTGTGGTGGCTTGCAGGGTGATACGTAAATGTAGTTCTATATTAGTATATTAATTCCTAATAAATATCAATGTAATATTCCAAATAGAAAGCACGTATTTACATACGATTTTTGCCTAATTTTCATATACCGTGCCGCAAACCCAAGTCATAAAAATGATTTAATGACTACGAAATTAAAAAAAATATTATTCTTACATAAATTTATTACAAAATGAACGGCTATTTACATAGGTTAATTGTGGTCTAAGAACTAATTTCGACTTACTAGAGAAGTTTATAAATGCACTCAATGACTAACATTTCGCTCTCCAACCACCTTACGGGAGCCTTCCCATATGCAAATTCAACGCGGTGTGGTTTTCAAACCAAACCGTGACCTAAAAGTGAGAGCATGGAGCCCAAGTCAGTCAACAGCGGTCCATGCATTCAAACTAAATTTGAAGTACTATACAACTGGACATCGCTCAACTCATTCTATACATTTTCAAAATTGATGGGAGAGACAATCTGAGAATACCTGTTGGACGAATTGGTGAAAGAATCCATTCTCCCCCTGCGATATTGATACATCAAAACATATTTAATAATTTACATACGCTGAGAAATTTTCTTTTCCTTTGTCTCGGAAAATTATGCATATCCTTTTCTTTTAATTCTTAATGTCTGCTGTCTTTACAGCCTCTAATATGTGACCTTGCGACGTGGATTTAGATTTCATTAAATAAAGTTAGCTGTAAAGGACTGAACCTATTGCCTCCTGAATTTTCCATGAGTTCAGGAATTCCTGGGAAGAAAGATTTTCAATTCGACGCACTCTTGATATCGGCCGCACTCGACAACTATATTTTGTCGGCACTGATTACGTGCATGCTATTCTTTGTATTTTCTTTTGTCTATCCGTCAAAGAGTTTTCCAATTTATTCTTTAGTCCCATTCACTGCAATCCATATTTTTTGGCTATCTGATCGGGCGATATAGATTCAGAATGGCCTCTGTCTTCCTGCAACTGAAGGACTAGTATTCTATTATGTTATACATTCGTGATTTTCTGTTGTATCAAACTGGTCAGAAGGGGGATGAGAGAAGGAAGTTGGGCATACGGGTTGGATTGAGTTTCTGAATTATCTGATAGCCAACTTCCACGGGTGAAATAAAATAAGGGGCAAATAAAATAAGCAGGCACACAGCAGTTTGGAAATTGGCCGAAATTTTTATTTGACCTGGGTCTGTTCTCTTATTTTTTCGGGTGAGTTTTAATTGTGGTTACGAAATGGAATTCAGTCTCTCTTGTTAATTTCCATTTACTCTTTATAAACATTTTCCAAGAACATTGATCCTAATAATAAGCCCATGTTTTCTGTCCCAATATTTTTTCTATGTTTGTTTTTGATTTTTTCTATTCGTTGATCAATGAAAATTCTAGTTTTATTCCAACAATTTTATACACACGCTTATTTAGCTGACAGTAAAATTTTCTTGACTTTGAAAATAGTGCAGGCTGTTCGTTTTACGAGATGTTTACCTTTTTATTCCTGTACCTATGTTTGATTAACTGATATATTTATGTATATTCATTATACCTTAATTGGTATGTTTTTAAGTCAATATATTTGGGATGTATTTTTAAAATTGTCATCGCAAGTGAGTCTTATCTCTTATATAGCTTTTATAAGTTCCGTGATTTAGATAGAATAGTGGAGCTGATGGCTATTTTCTTTAATTCTTTTTTTTCTATTTCGTTTATATTTCACATTTATTCTCTTACAGTGTAGCCATGATAGTGATCGGAAATGTGAACTCACTGGAGCTTTAAACTGACTCTTGGATTACGAGACCACGATCTTTGGGTCACCAGGGTTATGGGCTGTCAGTATCAGCCGAAAGAAATTATTATTTTATCTTCAAAATCCTCCATGGTGGTGGTTCAAAAGCATATATCAAAGCAAACGCAACGTTCAGTTTATGTCAGTCTATACGTTTTATTTGGGGCTTCCCTCCTCATCCTTCGATTTACTCTCATGGGAGATAAGAGGTCTACCCACCGATCTCATCTTATGCCAGAAAAAGGTATCACAAGTGTCACGTGTCACCTCCATTCTCGTGCCAAGCGTCTCAACTGTTTGCCGCTCTTGTTCAATATGTCGCGAGATTGCCTTTGAGGGTATGCCAATGCCATGGTGACCTGTTGGGAACACACGTTCCATCGTTCTCCCCGGGAGACATTCTGTGTCTACCTTTCTCGTAATCAAAGGAGAGAGGTAAGGGAAATATCGTTTTCTCTCTAGTAGTATTGTACATACGATAGTGTTGCTTTTACGTTATTTTAAAGTTATTAGTACATTCACCTCAGGTGCGTTTCTGAGCGGTTTGGAGAATATTATTTTGACGCGACACTACACCTCCAGATCCGAGAGAAGTGGTAAAATAAAAGAGATACGCTGCCGAACAGATTGGTACAAAAATTTGTTCTTTCCGCTCAAAAAAAGCGATCACAATAACAACTGAGCTCCGCTGAATACATTCCTTTCATATACGTCACCATTTAACCTCCCAAAGCCTTATCCCTTACACCTTTACACGACTTCTGGGTTACCACTCCCTGCCTCACGCCCGTGCGACGGCTCTTAGGGTAGTAATAGATGTAGATTAGTATCACCTACACCGCTTTTTTATTGTTGAATTAAGGGTCCTGAATGTTATTCTTGAGATAAGAATGCTAGTCATGATATCATCTCCAAAAATTCTTCAGACGGTCTTCATTTTATTATTAAGCGTGCTTAAAGGACTGATTTGATTTTAATAGACCTGATTGTTAAAAAATATATTATTATTATTATTATATCAATAATGTTACAAGTGGGCAATTGGCCCGGTGGTAACAGATAAACATGGTATGAACAATATATATCTTAACCCTGGTTAACAATACCCTACAGTTAGATTATAAAAACATGCTTCTTCAACTATATATCTCCAACATATAACACTTGGTTTGAAGGATCTACAAATCCTGAACCGCTACGAATAGTTCGGATTCTCTGAACATGGCCGTTTTTCATCGACAAATATGTGTACAGTAGCGTTATATTGAACGGGACCGTAATCATGTCCTTATTTATGATCTGTAATGTCATACTGCTTACTCTTTGGTATTATTCAATGAGATGGTGACGAATTGCAGTCCGAAGAGTTCGAATTTTTCAAACTTGAACATTTTTAAACAAATTGGTTTGGGTTTATGCTATTTTGGATTTTTAATTTTTTCCTTTAATGAAATATTTTGACTGGTGCAAACATCTTAATCTTCCTTCATGAAAGTAAAATATGCAGAATTGGAAGAATGGAAAATTATATTAAAAATACCAAACCTTTTTCAGAGATGGCGGATTTCAATTTATGTATATACCTTGAGGCCTAATATTATTAAATGATACTAGCCAAGCTAATTTTGAGAAAAAAATGAATGGATAGCAAAACATTATTGAGTATTGGTGTTAAGAAAATTACATTAATGGAGAAATTTTTAACCTCCTTCGGGTTTCTTCCTTTTGTTTTCACTCACATTAATGAAAGAAATTCTTTGTGGCTGAGAAAATGTCATGTCTACATGGATCTAGTTCATCCCATAGAATGTCGAAAGTCTTTCTCGTTAGTCATGCGTCTTCTTTTAAAAACATATGTGGTCAGCTGATCTTCATTTTTTCTCTCAAACTTTTTATCCTCATAGGCTTTTGATTATCGGGTTTTCATTTCTGATGGTACAAAAATGGGAATAATTCAGTTCCACACTTCATGTGAGGGTATTTATTCTTTGCTTTCTCGCTTCTTGGTGTCCTTTCCTTTACCAAGTGCTGGTGGTATTTGTATCGAGAATATCGAAACTTCGGTGTGTATGAAAATATATCGTCCAAACCGGTGAATCGATCAATGTCTACAATTCCAAATTCCAGATGTATATTTTCACTTGCCTCGTCACCAAGTGTGTAATCCTTCCTTGCTCTAGTCCTCTTTCTCTCATTCCATTTCTCTTTTCATTTCTCACTTTTTACTTTGCCATTCTTATCAATATTAAAAAGAATTCTTTCAGCATTCTCTCCTACTCCACAGCCAGAAATTTTGAACGCTGGGGGTTAGGCTGCCGACCCCTTGCCTAATCCACCATCTTTCCTGCACTCTACGTCCGGCCTATTACACGGCGGTATCGTTTCCGACGGCCGATGAATCAGAAACACTAAGCCGGGAGGCGCGCTCGGGGATCCGGTCATGAACTGCTCGCATTTCTCCCGTCACTTTTTTTTTCTAAATACATTGCCTCTGCCCGCGGCACAATTTGGAAACGAAATGTCGAAAACGTGTAATCGTACACGACCTTTCGATTCAAATATTTCGTCGCTAGTGTTATCAATGCACGTAAATGGGCACGGACAGGGTAATTCCGTGGGGATTGTCTCTCTTTTACGGCTTTGGGTATTCAAGGTGATTCGTTTTTTGGTCCTTAATAGCCATCTCTTTCCAAGGTTTCTTCCTTGAGAACAAATGCCTTGACCTATTTATTATGGTTGACTGACATTTTACGACCCCGCTAGTAATGGCTGTCTTTTCATGAGAAAAAATATTCATTCTCCTCCCTGTGATACGATAAAGAAATTCAAATGTGAGGAAAGGTCTTCTTTCCTGCCTAACTATCTAGCCACGACTATCTATTATTTAAAACTTCAATGTTGTATCGAATTGCTGATTGAATCTATACTAATAGGATGCTTTTATATTTCTAAAGATAGGTAGGTTTCCCTGCAAATACAAGTTTGTTGGAAGCATTTTTAAAAACCAACGTTTCAACAACTGATGCAGCTATCGTCATTAGGGTTGTATATAGGTAGTTGACAAGAGTACTACTAAAGTTGACGGATGAGTCCGGTCTTGAAACGTTGTTTTTTTACTATCAAACTCTGTAGAAAAGCCGTATTAATGTCTTTCAAGAATATCGCTATTGTTGCATTATCGATATTCCTGCATTCAAGAGTGACGCATTGAACACAACTATTTTCCCATTTGCATTGTATTTAAATATAGATGGTTATTAATATGGTCATGAGGTGTATTTTAAAAGGAATATTCTAAAGTTTTTGTGGATATTACCTAGGTAATCATATATATTGATTAGAATTTGATAATAATGTGCAGTGTTATGTTAAACGGGAGTTGATCGGCATATAGCAAAATTATTGTGGCAAACGGTTCTAATATCCACGCAAAAAATTCATCAGTTCGAAGATCATCCATAAATATTTACGTAAGCCCTTTCCTGAAATATTCTATCGAAAACTTTCTGTTGTCGTCATATTTTATTAGCTTTCAGTTTTCATGTGTTCCCTTCTTCAATATTTAATATTATTTTCTCAACTCGCCTTTTTATATTTTCATAGCCCTCATGTTTCATTTATTGCTTTTTGTATTCGTTCGACCACTTTTTTTGTATTATCTTTTAAAAAAATTCTTTCTCTGCTTTTCCTCACATAACTTTCTTCCACTAGATGACTGCTTCCCATGGATTTTTTTCTGCATGCTGTGTTCCTCTTCATATTGCGTGAATCAGACGCCGAAGTTAAACGTTCAAATATCAACGGCGCAAAACTCCTAATGCGTTTCTAATATGTACATACTCCTTGTGTATTTTTTTATTTTGATGCGTCATTTATATTAATATTGTGATTCATTTTTTCACGCAGCCTTAAGATTGGAAATTGCCTTGCTAACTCTGGACTGAGAAAGAAGAGGCAGCAATATTTTACCAATAGTAGGCGATTTTTTAAATCCATTTGTTTTAAATTCTCTTATTCATTTAGTCCCAGCCTGTATTAGGCATTTTTTTCAAAACTTAGGGGAATGATTTCCCTTTATATATATGTATGATTTTCTCCCGCTGAGGAAGGGTTCTCACCCGAAAGCTTCCGAGAGCAGTGGACACCATGTCGCCATGGATCGCCTTTGTGTGAGTGTCCACTGATATACCTATCTATCCATCCCCAACCTCAACGCCTTGTTGCTAGCTTATATTTCTAAATTTATTTCCTTTTCTTTAATATATACATTCACACACACACACACACACAAACGAATAATCATATTGGCACTTTTGTTAGCATGTAGCATGCATTTCTCACGTATTTCTAGTTACCCTTATGTTACATTCCATTCTCTCTCAGTTCATATTTATGTATTAATATTAGATAATAATAATATTTGATTTGATGATGAGGTCGTGATTCATGCCAGTCACACGTTAGTTTGTGTATTAAACAAGAGCGCTATAGTAATAGGAGTCTCAATACAAAGATAACTATCCCGGCATCATTGAATTATTTTAATGAAGTAAGCTATTTCCTTTCATTTTGAGCAAATCTATCGGAGAGAAAGCTCTTGAAACACGAGAAAAAGTCATTGAACTGTACGAAATATTTGAGTAGAGAAATGGTAAGGTAAGATTAGTTTAATGGTTAGTGGATGGAAACTAATTTTCTGAAATTGCAGGCCAATACGTCTTTTCAAAGTAACTTTTCCTTTTTTCCCTTCCCCTTAAAATAATGAAGTCATTCTAAAGCCGCCACCTTAGAATGATACTCTCATCATATAGGCTACCTTTCTTAAAATTTCTGTGGAAATTCTTTCTTGCACATGGTGAATGAAATTCCTGCTTCTCTTCTGGCCAGAGTAATAGTATCTACTATCAGGATATTTCCGTATCGCCAACTCCAGAAATTTCGGTTCAAGTGAAGTATGTGGAACTAGGGTTAGGGTAAAGGAGTTTTTTCAAAGCTTTCTCCATTCTGTGTGACATTTTTAACATGTCACTCAAATTGATGTTTTCTGTCGGGGTCACTCAATGGAAAGGCCAAGCCCAGGTGTCCTAACTTTGTTTAGTCGTTCCCTATCGTAACCTCTCGGATGATGTAACCCTATTTCCTAACGGAGCGTCATGAAGCGCCTAGCCAAAGCCGGGTGCGATTGATCTAAGCCTCTTCGCTCGTGCACTCGACACGTAAGCATCATTCGAGTTTTTTGTACCTTTGCTGAGACGGAAATCAATGGCTAGCCATGTATGCTGGTTGATGATCAATGTGGAGGATGCACATTTTTCGTGGATTTGAAGTCATGATCAAACGTCTCAACTACCTTTATCAATTCAGTGTTATTCAATTATCAGTTAACACATTTATAACTATTTATAATTAATATATTAACTACATATAGTATTCTAGTTACTCCCAAGTTTCAAAACTTTTGTTCAACTGAACTTGAACCTATCACTGCAACTAATGCATTAAATAAAAGGTGATATTCGCAATTATTTTACTCCTAGAGTACCTCCACGTGGGATTTATTCGTTGCCCCACAAATGTATTTTTTCATTGCACCTACAATAGCAGGAGAAGCGCTGATGACAATTACCGCTATAATCCCTTTAACCGACCTACGGGGATAAAACTGTACCGTCTATGCTATAGTTAAGAAGATACATCAGGGTTTTATTTCCGCTAATATCTTCATTATGAATTTTGGGGAGTTTTTTCGAATACCATGTATATAACAAACTAGTATAAAAAACACCATATGTTGTAAATGTAGCATTTACTCCATCCCACTCGCCAAACATGATGGCATAATGGTGTTATAAATTGAAAGTTACCAAGTATTTAATTATAGACATTTAAAAATGCGCGAAAAGTATGTTTTTGTAATTCTTAGACAAGGATGTTTTAGCGCTCACTTCTAGGTCACATTTGGTCAGGTTTGAAAATCTATTTTTTATTATATTCGAATCTGTCGGTCAAACATATAAATTCTGTGTTCCTAATAATCGAATTTTCTACGATTCGTACGTAGGTCAAAAACCTGATGACATGAACTTTCCATAATTCAGTTTATCGTTGTCATTCATTTTCAAACCTACAATGTACTATCCCTAGTCATCTATAATCCCATATAAAATACTCTAAACCTACAAATTACCACCATCTGGCTGTTGCTGGATAATATTTCACCCGACAAAATCATGTCTCCTTATATATAGAGCTACTCTAAAATGTTCTTCTCTTACGAGAAAAGCTACTTAGCATGCTAAATTAATTCCTTATGGGCCTTTATTTTTCACGTATATTCAAATGACATTCGGCTTCAATACTATTGTCGGTCGTAATAAGGATGGTTCAATAAAGCGCATGATTTTGAGCAATTTCATGCAGGTTAATTTCCAAAATTACTCCGATTCGAATGGAATTAAAATCTCATGAGAGAATATTCATATTATAATTATCCATAAAAAGAATCTTTATTTAATTTTCGTTAGTTAAATCTTCTCCTAGAACACTACTGGACAAATTGATCTGACAAGTTTCAAGACTTTAGCGCAGATACAATATAATATAAATATATTAACCAATAGGGAAGTCCCTCCACCCTCCCCCCCGAAGTCCAAAAGGATTTATAATTTAGTATTTATTTACTTCTTGATATCGAACTGAATATTCATATTTCCATATTTTAATCCGGCTTGTATTTTATTGTTTGAACGTATTACGTTCATCGATATTAACTGAGAAAAGTGTTTGCATGTGTTTCGAATGCGTGCTACCGGCGCCTCTAGTGGTTAGTTTAGGTACTAAGATGACGGACTCCCTTTGATTGTACCGTATTCATTATATGGCGACAATGCTACCCAGTTTAGTGCTTCGTTCGGGATATTATTATTTATATTTTATATTCTTCGAAAGCAAAATGAAAGGCCGTCGGCTTTATCCTATACTTTAAGATCATTATTTTATATACCCCGCTGAATATCAATGCCTTCTGCTAGTATCATAAAAATAAAGCAAATATGATTTTCTATTTCAAGATGTTTCAAGGAAGATACATTGATACAGGTAATTTTCACGCTGTTATAGTGAGTAATTGTTAACGTTGGAAGGTGTTGCAATGCCATGAGCGTATGGAATTAGTATTAATAGTGAGAAATGTTTTTCAAATGTCCTGCAAGAGGAAGGCATTTATTCTTAAAAGCTCAGCAAAAAATCAAGAAATAACTTTTCACTTTAATAATCTAATGATTTAAATATGTTACTGTTGATGCGTCATATAAATGGTGCTGTGTTTCGAGGAACGTGATTTTTAAGCTCAAAAATAGAATACAACATAATAGTACGCCTTTAAGCTGACCTCATGGAGTTCCACGTTGAAATTTTGGGAGTAATGATTAGACGATAGTTTCTCTTTAATAGAATCATCAGATTCAACATATACAATTGTGTTGTATTAAGCCATATTGTATGGCCACCTAGAAGAGAAAGTGGACATAGAAAATAGCAGTGATTTATTCAGAAGTGGAAAACCAATTCTGATGTAGTTTTCCTTCACCGATGGATTTTTAATGGGCTAGTAGGGGAAAATAAAAGGGATTTATTTGATGGGTACCCGACCAATCTTTTTCCATGATTAAAGAGAAGTTATATTACTCTAATTGTAAAATGATGTATTTTTTACCCTATCGCTCCAAAATTTTCATCAAATAAAGATTTAAAAAAAAACTATGTATCTTATTATAACAAGGTTTATCTTTGGCACAAATTTTATCCAGGAATTGGTATACCCCACAGTAAAATGAACTGTTTTATAGACCGGAAAATTTTGTTATGTGTAGAATAGTTTTAATGGGCATTATTACTTAAATTAACTTGCCACTAAAGTTATATGCCCACATGGAGCAAGCAACAAGCATCTCTATTCATTCATCTTTTGATTCAATTATATACTTTTGGGGTCATCGCATGGATTATGTATTGGATTTTGCCGCGCATTAAAAACATTTTAACCAAACCGTATTTTTTTTAATTACAGGAATTGTGTTAACGAACTATTGTGAAAAAATTGTGTCCCTACGAAAGGAATATGATTAGACCAAACTCTATTGAACCAATCGAACCCTGATGCTTCATTTGTTCCGACGACGTAGGGAACGCGTTCGCAGAAGGACGTTCGTGTACAAGCAGGAAGCTTGCTTCCACCTCGACAGCAAAGGAGACACGCAGCAGGGCCAATTCCCTTGGAGATTCCAACTCGAATCGAGGGCATAGTTGTGAGAGATCTTGATAATGAATGGCTCCTACGTGGACCCTTGATGAAGGGTGGAGAATTTTTCTTCGAGGAAGATCTCTCGGCAGAGAGGACTTGGGTGTCGAAGTTGCCGACGCGATGCGGGCAATGGGACGTTAAGGAAAAGTCAAGAGGGGGGAAGTGGGTGGCGAAGGGGGCGAGGGATGGAGGGTGGGAGAGAGGGAGGGGAAAAGGATGAGGTCAGGAGGAGGGATCACGCCGCCTCCGCGTATGATTTCCTTTCCTGCGGAGATCGATAGTCATTTATTGAAGCCCACCAAGCTTCATCCCCTTCTATCCCACATGCGTATTTAAGTATAGAGCGGGAAGGAGAACGCTGGGCAGCTGAGAGAGGCTCATGATTGGAAGCCACCGGAGACTTGAAAGACACGCACAGTTGTCAATGCGCTCCAATCACATTCTTAATGTAGTGTGACTTCGGATTTTGCTGCTTCAACTGGTGAGATTACTTCACGTTGTCAAACCTTTGACCTTATTTTCCTTAGACAATTCAAAATGCACATTTTTTGACAGTCTATGGCTTAGTGAAATGGAAATCTTCCATCGCATGTATGAAAGGTATATTTATAGCCCTGCAATTTCTATTATGTAGTAATTTACTGATCGCAATCGTAATTTTTGTGTTTTCTTTTCCTCATACTTAGGATCTAGCCTTTTTGATTGCAATTGTTAGTTCTACAACGGTACCATAAAGACATCCAATTTACACGATAATTAAATCAGTTTTGAAAATTGAAGTAAATTGATTACCAGTGCTTATAATGTAACCATGTGAAGAGGTTTACCGTTTCTATAAAAGAGAATAAAAAATCGATTAACGAATTTTCGATTTTCGAAATCGATTATCAGCACTAAAAATGGAATTAAAGATGATGCCAATTTTCCCCTCCGATTCTTGGTTCCCACGACTAATCGAAGGCAAGCAGGCTAGTTGCATCTCAGAGTACCCAAATGGTTATCAGAAATATATTAAAATAAATTAGAACAATTTAAAGAACTAAAATCGAGAATATGCGCTCTTTAGACTTGCTGAACTGGTTAACTAGAGCTTGTTTAGAATGTATGATGCGCTACATTGTACATCAGCCTTGTATCGTGGTTTATTTAGGTCACGTAGTTCAGCAAATGCTAGATCTCGTAGTTCAGCGCAACTGCGTACTAAAATAAACACCGCGTAAACACAGTTATCAAAACCATTTTAAGTTTCGAATAGGGTTACGAGTTCGTGGCACTGATTTAGTTACCAAATTTTACCATATTTATATTCCATTGCTCATCCTAGTTTCATCATAAACAGCATTTAAGATAAGATAGTTGGAAACCACTAGAGAAATAGTGGGTGCGCACCGTTCCTAATCCACTATCAAAATTCAGTTCTCACGATATTTAGTCTTTGGTTTTAGGCGCTCCAACTAGTGAGACTGCATAATGTAGATTTAAATTTTGCTCTTTTATCCTTAGACAAACGGCAAAACTCACGTTCCTGTCGAATTCTAATCCGCCGCTTTTTGGTTTCCGAAGTGGCATGTTACCAGTTACTATCTAACATTTGGCCTTAATCCATAGAATCAATCAAAGAATAAAGAAGAATTTACTCTTTAAAGAAGTAAGCTTAGGGACTCGGTTAAACGAATAAAATAAGATAGGTCAATGTCAAATTAAAGAAGAGAGGGGATTTCTCTTCCCACACGTCATGGTAAGCTGAGGCAGAAATATTGATAGACTTCTTTGATGTTACACACATCACAAGCACTCTTAATGAGATCCCAGAGGACATAAATACCAGGATTCTTTCTTTTCAAGCTTCATCAATGACAACAAAAAAAGGTGGAAGAAACATGGAGCCAGGCACTCTCGAGCGCCTTTTGTTAGATAAATATAACGCGAAATATTCCGCATTGTTTGAAAAAGCCGGTCGCTCAGCGCCATTTATGCCGGATGGTTAGTAACATTACACACAGCGCAGTCTGGTGACATTTTTAAATTATCTGATATGCAAACTGCTTCCTGTCTTTTAAACTAATGAGGGTCCACCTTTCAGTAGCATGGCTCGTGAGGTGGGATTAATTTGTTCTTGCGTAATATATCATACTGCTGGACAGATCTTTTGTGCCTTTTATTTTTAATAAATCGTTAGAAAGTTGATATATTTTCATTCATAAATTAAATGCTGAATATGTACAATTCATTGTAATCTGTTAAATAAACAAAGGATTTGGGAACTTGTCTGTGTATTTTTATTGTATTTGGTGCATATTTTATGTGCATTGAGGGCAGTGCAATGGTTTAGGATTTTATCTTATCACATTAAAAACGTTCAAAAACTGAAATTATCCTCGGCAATGACTGTGAATTATTGTCGTGTCCTTGTTACGTTTATCTCGGTCTCGTTCTTGACCCTTCCATTACCTGATTACGTTCTCTTTTTCCATCTCTTTCCGTGGATTGTGTAACGGTATTCCTCGCCACTCCTCTGTACGGTGACTCGTTGGGTCGGTCGTAGTGGTAGATGCTCCAGATGGAATTTCGGATTCCTACGAATAGAGGAGGATACGTTTCTCAGTGATGTGATTAGGTGGAGAATGTGTGGGGAAGAAAGAGTGGACTTGGCGAATTTTAAGTCCCTTTCAAATCCGTCAGTCGGTGGTTAGGGATGTGCGGTAGCATTTCATGTGCGTATGAAGTTCCTTCCGTTGGCCTCCCTTTTCCCTCCTTTGATGCTACCTCTGGAGGCCAGTGCTTAGGAAATGAGCGGATGGGATGCAGGGGAAAGGAAGGCGGATAGGAGGATTACGAGGGCATGCACGTCCTTTCTCCTCGATGCGGCAACGCACTCTGAAATGAAAGGATTGATTAGGAAACTCACATCCGCCTTTTTATGTAGACTTGAAAAAATAATGGTCGGATGGTATAATACAGGGTTGCATCAAGGAAACTCTTCGGGATAAATAGGTAATTTGAATTGAACGAGTTTCAAACTATTCTCCATTTACTGGTAAGCTACTGCTGGTAATTATTTTAGGTGATGGAATTTGGATGATGGAATTAATTCATTTCAAAATAATTGGCACTATGAAGGAGGAGTCTACAGGGATGACAAAAGCAGATAGCAAACTAATGGACAGAGCCTTAAGTCTTGGAAGGAGTAAGTCTTGTGGAAGGAATGGTCACTAAATGTGGAATGGAAAATGAAACCTTCTCCTATAAAAGTCAGATTCACTGCAAAACTTAAATACATGGCGCAATGCACAGAGGAGGTCTAATGTATAAAATTACTGAGAAAAGCCATATGCGTCTTTAAAAACGCCTACAAGCGCACAGAAAGTGTCACAAAGCTAATAGAAGGACTAAGTAGTTAGCGGGACTGGGAGGCTAAATGCTATGTTTAGGTTACGTAAAATATTCAGATCTAGTGAGTTTCAGAATCACTCAGTCATAACCTTGTCCCCGCGCAATATCCCAGAAGTTTACTGAAGCTACCTAATAAGATAGGTGTTCTGTGGAACTGATACATACAATTACTTCTTCCTGCGCATAGTATAACAAAAACAGCGCATGGATAACTTAATATTCATCACTGAGATACGATTAAACTTCATCCTCTATTTCCCTTTTCCTTCCCCTTCTAATGACTGGTGTTCTAAGACCCCCTGCCATGTGTCTCTGCCGTGGCTAGGGCGGTAATATTTAAAAATAAAAAATAAACAGAAGCTAAAAGTAGATACCCGTTCACCGGCAGTGTACATTTATTCGGAAACACCCTTTCCGTTCCAAAATCGTCCACAGAGAATCTGCCTCAAGGTTTTGCGAGGGCTGTACGTCGGAACGGATTCCAGTTTGGACTAGTGGTAGAGTGTTCCACTCCCGTTACGAGGGTTGCTTGATCTAGACGGAAGCGACGGAAATTTTTCCTGGCTGGTAAACCAACTTTTGCACGTTACCCTAATTTGACCCTACTACTGAGAGACAGCACTCTCAGCAGAAGGTATTGACGGGGCAGATCAAGAATAAACATACTCCGCCTCGCAGACGATATCGAAGTTATAGCTGGAAATTACGATGATCTTCAAAGGTCACTAAATGTAATGGACCAAGGTCTCTAAGAATACAACATGAAGATAAATAAGACGAAGAATAAAATCCTAGTTTGCGAAAGAGAGAATCTGAATGCAGATGCCACCCTGAGAGGAGAGAAATTAGAGCAAGTAGATTCCTTCGCCTATCGCGGAAGTACAATCACGTATGAGGGAAGTAGTTCATTGGACATCAAGTGGAGAATATTCCAGGCTAATTAGGCGTTCATGGGGAAGGACAACTGCTGTGCTCAAAGATAATAGGACTAAAAATCAGGAAACAGTATTTGGAAATATTCGTGTGGAGCGTGGCTCTCTATGTGTTGGAAGCATGGACCGCTGGAAATGCTAACCAGAATATACTGGAAGCTTTCGAAACCATGTGCTCGAGGAGAATGATGAAGATAAAATGAATGCACAAAATAAGAAATGATGAAGAAGTAGAGGAGAAAAGAGGAAAGGACCATGTGCAACACCATACAGAAAAGAAGAAATGGATGAATTTGGCACACCGCGAGACACAATGGGTTTGTGAAGTCCCCATAAGTCCCCTGAGAATAACCCATGAAAAAGTTTATGGACCAAATAAAGAGGAAAGTACATAGGAAGAGATACTAGGAGGTAAGAAAACTAGCGTTTGATAGGGAAGGGTGGAGGGCTACAGTCAACCAATCTTAGGATTAGACGGCCAATGATGAATGTAGGTCAAAGCGAAACTGATTAATTAGAAAATAAAGGAATATTAGGGAGAAGTCCGATGTTGTCGTTAACCTTCCCTCATGATAGGTGGCCGGGAGTCTGAAGTGAAACTTACCAGACGTCGGATGTGCTGCACTCGAATTGTTCTAGTACTCGAGCAATCAAGCAAGGGCACCGACCGAAAACTCAATGGCCTCTCCTTTACAGGTGTCTTAGACGTTCGTGCATCTTCAGCCATCATCTCTAGAGAGGTATGTTCGTTGGGGTATATTCGAACTAGATATTCTTACTAATGGTCTACACTGTAGTGTAAGACATGTTCTCACGGATACTATTTTTCACTCTACTCACGGATACTATTTCCAAGGCTGTCGCAGTAGAACGACTAATGAATTATATGGTTTGATGATGTAAATGAAATTGTTTTTTCACCTTCAGTAAGTATAGTGAATCATTTTGACCACAAATGAAAGGGGAATCTAGTTTAAAATCTACTTTCCATATATTGTTATGGCCTCAGTTTGGTGTCTTTGGTTATGGATGAATTTGGGTGCCATCTTGACCCCAACATGATATCCAAAATAGTGAAACAAAAGCATTTATGAGGACCTAACGTGTCAAAGCCATGGTTGAAACTCTTTAAAAAAGTATGAGATTCACATGTTTTTTACTCTCTTACATGATGGATATAGAACAGTTCGGAAAAGCTACGTTTTAAGTGCCTTTTATACGTTTGACTTTATTTTTTCAAAAAGAAGTAAACGAAGTGAATTGCATGACTATTTCCGTAGACAAATAGGCTGTGCGGGAATGGTTGAACTGTTTAACAAAACAACATAACAACAACAGTATAACAAAATTTGCACGTCAATGCCCGCTACTGAATGAGGATAGCTGTAATAAGTTA